>CANSZD010000505.1:1330000-1678244 GCA_947648045.1 Beta corolliflora | reverse complement strand
AATACAAAAGAGTTCAGCATCAATACATGCCATTCCTTCAAAAAAAGCAAAATTTGCTCGGCTTAAAAATTTAGGATGAAAATTCCTCTATGTTCCATAGAGCAATCAAACAAACGAGGTCGAAAATACTATGTACGGTATACATAGCAGTTGACTGTGGCAAAGGGTGGAAGGTGTGGAGTCGAAAATGCCTTTATTAGCTATTATAAGCAAATCCTCGACTACTTCAAAAATGTATAGCAAGGTTAGCCTAGATGTTATCGATGAGGGGCTCGTTGCGTCAACCGACCGTAAGGTGGAGCTTCTAAGACTCAACTATAAGTGAAGAAATAAAGCAAACTCTCTTTCAATTCCGGATGACAAATCCCGGCTCCGATGGGGTCGGGACCTCTTTTTACAAGGGAAGCTTGGTCCATAGTCAAGTGAGATGTAACAATGCTCGCGGTGGCATGACTTCTTCACTCATGGTAAGATGTTAAAGGAAACAAACTCCTACATTAAGTGACATTTTTAATCCCAAAAAATTAAATGGGTCCTAGTAAGTGTATCCGATCTGTAGACCACTGCTCCGACGTGAATAATGTGGGTATATAAATGCATTACTAAGATATTATGAAAAAAATTAGAATGAAAAACGATCCCCTATGGATTATTGCCGAAAATCAAGGTGCATTCATTCAAAGTAGATTTATCATTTCATAATATTTTCATGGGTCTCCAAGATCTGGTTCCCAAGCTACGTTGGAGTGAAGGTTAATCCTGGCCAGAGCACCAAGATGGACAAGAAAAAGCTTGAGAATCTATTTCGATCGGGTTTCTGGGAAGCAATGCGAAAGGCTTTTAGAATTTCCTAATAGACTCATTAAGCTTCGTGATGAGTGTGTACGACTCCTAGATATAGTTTGCATCGGTTAATGGAAAGACTTGTGGTTACTAAGGCAAGAACTGAGGTCGGGGCAGGTGATCCCATGTCACCTCTCTGCTTGGTGGATTCGCATGGAGTACTTCATTCTAGAACTATGAAAAATGGTGGGTGAGAATCGCTTGTTCAAGTATCATCCTGTATGTACTGGGGTTGGGTTGTAACCACCTTTGTTTTCACGCTAATGAGATCCCGTGTTGTAAGGGGGGAGTTCAGATCACTCCATTTAATGTTACAAGGGTTTAAACATTTTCCTCGCCGTGCTTTCCGGTTTGGAGGTCAATGAAAGTAAATTCGAGATTTCATCAGTCAAGGGATGTCAAATGTGGAGCAAGGTAGACAGGTTGTATATGTCTCGGTCCGTGTCAGTAGCTTCCTTCACATATCTCTGGGGTGCCTTATGGGCTTTTAAGAAGCCATCAAGAAAAAGAATGTATGTGCTTAGTTGAAAAGATGACTACCAAGATTCAATGTTGAGTAAAAGGACATCTCTTATCAAGGGAGACTCACTTCTGAATTCCGTACTCTTAGTATCCATGTCTATTTGGGCCCAAATCTTCATTTGCCTAGGAAAGTGCTTTGGGAGATTGAGTTCATCAGAATCTTATCTATGGACAGGGGAGTATTTAATGCGGACAAGGTGGTTAAGTGTGGTCGGCTCAAGGTATATCCGCCAAGTTTGCCGGAGGCTTGGGAGCGAGAGACATTGTGAAGTGAACACTGCAACTGCGGAAGATACTCTTGGGCAATTGCTGCTAAAAAGATAACTTTGGATCACATGGATTAATGAGGTCTATATAAAGGGTCAGAATGGCGGTGGGAGTAACCACCCTAAAGGGTGAAGTTGGTATTGGAGGAAGGTATGTGAGGGTGAAGGATGGACTCAAGAATGTGGTGCCCGAGATTCGCCGATTGACAACTACAACTCATTATTCAATTGAGCTTTTATACAAAACTTATGGGGGAGCTTGATAGTATAAATTGGGACAAATATGTTTGGAATAGAATCTACTATCCCAAAACATAGATTTTTGTTTGGTTAAATATGCATGACAGACTCCAGGACCTGCGAAAGGTTGTTCAATCGGTGTAAAGGAAACCCAATTCGCTTGATTTGTGATAGTGCTCCCGAAACACAAGATCACCTAATGTTTACTTCTTTGCTATAGTAGTATTGGCTCTGCGAGAAGATGAAATTGTGGGTCGGAATTACTAGGACTCACACTTCGCCTGAACTTATCGAGATGGCTTCTATGCGATAGGAGGAGTAAATTTCGGGATAGCAAGTTATTGCAGTACGGCTGTTGGGTGCTATGGTCTATCACATTTGGGTGGAGCGAGTTACCGATGTAAATAGAATTATCCATAGGATACGTAAGAATGTGATTGATAGATGCTATGGAGTTTGCCCAGGAAAACAAGCGTAAAGATAGAGAATGGTTGAGAGAAATTAGACTGCAAGTCTCAGAACTAGTTGTTTTTTTTGTGCTTTGGTGAGGGAGGTCCAACCTGGTTGGTTTTCCTCTCCATAGCAAGGTGTTAGGTTGTAAATCTTTTGGGTGTGCAATATAATCTTTTTCTTACTTAGAAAAAAAAAAAGAATTGTTGTTGTTGAGTTTTGCACAACGAATTTTTTTGAGTACCCTAGTTTAATCGAGGTAGGGAGGGGAGAAGTTATGGATGGTTCTACATCTTTATGGAGTTATCACCGCCATATATCAAACAACCAATTTTTTTTCTTTCTTCTTCTTCTTACTTTTGTTCTTCAATGTTAGGAAATTGTGTAATTTGATGAAAACCCATAAACAAATTACTTTCCGAAATCTCTCTCTATCTTTCTAATTGTATTTCTAATGAAAGATAATTATTATGACTTATATATAATTGTCTTTGATTTTATTAAGTTTTGAACACACCAATCAAGTTGGAGACAAGTTTGCTCTCTTTCGACTTGAAAATTTTCTTTGAAATTAAATTCTAGATATGTTGTAAACATATACTTTGAATCTACGATTTTACTTTCTTGAATGTGCACTTTATATAATTTAATTGATAATATTTTGAATGTTTATTTGTTGGATTTTGAATTTGCGTGTGCAATTTTTTATATAACTGTAGGCACATAAATCTGTTTTCCTTTTTTAGCAACGGATGATGAAACAAATATCGAAGCGGGCATAAAGGTCGAATTTCAACGGTCGCCCGGATAGCGACGAGTGCGGAGATTACACATGCGAGATTTCGACAACGGCGGACGGGCAAATTCGGAGTTTGTAAGAGCGCAATTTGTCAACTTCGGTGAAGATTAAAGTATAAGCTTATCTCCAATGAATTCAATTTGGTTATCTTTATCGACCTGCAACGAATCGATGACGTTGTGGTAGGGATCGAAAAACATCCGTTTCGAAGAGGGAGTGAAAGACGGGAAAGCGGTTCGACATTTTTACGAAAGGGACGTCGTTTGAGGAAGAAGTAGGACCGTTGTTGTTGTTGTTGAGTTTTTCGCAACGGAGAAGCTTTTGAGTACCCCGGTTTAAGGGAGGTGGGAGGAAAAAGTTATGGAGGATACTAGATCTTTGCGGAGTTATCGCCGCCATAATCAAACAACCAATTCTTTGTTTTTGTCACTTTATTCTTCTTCTTGCTTTGTTCTTCAGTGTTAGGAAATTGTGTAATTTGATGAAAACCTAGAAACATATTATTTTTATGAAATCTCTCTCTCTTTACGATTGTATTTCTAACGACTTTTTTTTTTTATAGAAAATTTGAGTTCTTTATGATTTGATTTAGTGCAAATAATGGATAAAGAAATTTAAAAAAAAAGATAAACTTTCTCCCTTGAATAGTTGGATTCCTTCGAGTTAATACGCAAGTAATAGATAGCAAGTGACATCTAGAAAGTTGCAAAGGTGTTATTGTGAATAAGTGATTGTGGACGTAGTAGACAATAATAATTGGATGAGCATTAAATGGATTTCAATGTACAAGTTATGAACATGTAATTAAATTGTGGCATTAATGACCCTAATTAAAAAAAGCCATATAAGCTGCCATGTAATAAACAGGGTTGATGACCCAAAGGGTTACCCAAACATTTTTCTTTTGGTTTGGTTTTTGAATTGGGCTTGGAAAGAAATTGGTGAGAGGCAAGAGTTCGGTGTTTAAGAATGTGAACTAACGTTCATCATTTGTCGGGTATCAAAGTGGATTAGTTTGACAAGTAAATTGAATGTTGAAGCATAATTTGAGTATGAGAGAAAGAAAATTCAATGCTCTTATTTGAAAATACTAAAAAAAATATACTATCTTTTCAACACATTAAATATCAAAAATGATCGAGTTACTTTGACTTACTAATATCATTCTGTATTAAATGTCATTAGATATCTTAAGCAACTTAATCATAAAACACTACCTAATCCCCCTTATTCTCTCTCGCTGCCCCCTCTTCTCCTTTTTTCCTCGCGAATCCGTGAGGGGCTGCCATAGATGTTCTCATCCATGGTAAGCCCCATTTCCCCTCTTATTTTCGGTGTTTAGTTTATTTTCTTATTTTGTTGAATAAACTAGTCTCCTTTATGAGAGTTTCTAGTGTCTGTTAAGGGGATCTTTGTCTCTATTGTGGAGGTCTCCTTCTCCCTTATGGGAGTTGTGAGTCTTGTTTGTTTGTCCGTAGGTATGAGAAATTGTTCTCTTAAATATGAAGTTCAAGACTATCAACATGAAGGTATTGGAAGTTCGGGTGCGATCAACATTATTGTTAGATAAAAAATGCTCTTCTCCAAACTATGTCAAAATGATAGACGGTTCCATTAATAGCGACAAGATTCGAAAATACAAGGGGTTTGTGCTACTTTTTGGTTGATCGATTCATTGTAGTTTCATCGAAGACGAGTTTGATTTAATCTTGTTTGATTGTATTTTGTTTTTCTTTAATAGCTATTGTAGGTGTCGTTTGACCTTGATTAATGGAATTTCTATTTTTTTAAAAACTTAATCATAACACAAAATAAGAGTCGGGGCGTCAACAACCAATTATTACCTTTCAAAAGGTATGGAAAGACACACAAAATGATAGAAATCAAATACACTCCTTCCCCCACACACACACACAACATTTAGAAGGATATATCCTCCAATGATTTAATTAAAAAGGGTGGGATTTATTCTTCCATGCATGAACTATATACTAGTACATCATGAGGTCTAGATCTGCATGGATAAAACATCAAAATCTTTCCTAAACACAACATGAAGAGGAATATCATTAGTGTTTATGCCAATTTTTGGTCAAACGACACGAGTTGTTATGGAGTTCAGACAACCGGATTAATGCAATGTGCGCTAAGTAAACCGAGAGAAAAACAAGAAAGAAATAGAAGGACAGAGAAGTGTTGACGCGAAAAAACCCCAATGAAGATGGGTAAAAAACCGCGGGTGGATATGAGTCCACCAATCCACTATATGCAATCGCCAACCTAAATGATCGACGATCAATACAACCTAATCAATTTTGTTCTAATGACAATGTAATCACTATATCAAGAGAGAAAATAATAAAGCAATGTTTAAGCACTTTGTCGGTCCGAATAGAGTGTGAGTTACGCCTCCTTGTTTGAGAGCTCTTCCTTCCTTTTATATCTCCTCTCCCACTTCAACGTGCCTCCCCCAATGTCGGAAGTAGTTAGCTAAAATCCTGCCAGTCATATACTAAAATTCCAAGTGCTTGACACTCCAACGTTCTCAAGACCCTTTAGCATGACTAGAATATTCCTTGACTCTGTCTTCCCCATTTTTAGGCAATCGGTTAACCCTTGACTTGGTCCTTGTGTCATAACCTCCTTGTCAACGTCAGCGTCATAAATCTTCAACGTCAACGTTGACCTGTAAAAATCAGTAATAACAATTTGCCCCCAATTGTCGTAATGATGACAATGTTAGAATCATAAGACAATTGGAAAACTTGTTGCATTCTGCTAAAAATACAAAAAGATAATTTTTCTTCAAGAGATAACCAAGAGTCATCGACAAAAGATAAAAAATAAAGACTTGCAATTAAGCGAAAACACATCGGTTTGTTCTTGTAAAAAAGCGGGGGTATAAAAAGCGTGCCAATTGAACCAAAGTTATATGAAACACACTCTCTCTTCGAGGAAATAACCCTTGAACTTTCATCTCATTGTTACGGAGCTTTACGAAGAATTTCGCTCGGCTTGCTCCTTCATACGGGTAAATTTCGCCACTTTAATCTCAAAGCGTTTTTGTTTTCTTATAAATCCATGGCTCCAAGTAGACGAAGCATTAGGAATTTCATCAAAAATCATGAGAAAAATAAATCGAAAGAAAAAATTGAAGAGAAAAAAGAAATTGATGATGAGCAATCGACTATGTCGGAGGATGATTTAATGAAATTACTAGACATAGGAGATCTGCCAATTGACACAATTTTGAGAAATGCTGAGTCCCACGAGCGCCTTGCGGACTGCCCTTCTGGTTGGGTAGTTCTTTACGAATACCCTTTAAAGATAGGTCTTAGGTTACCTTTTCCGTAGTCGCTAGGGGAACTTCGGGCGTTCCAAATTAGCCCCGGACAACTCATGCCCCAAGTTTGGAGAGTCCTTAGCATTATTGACCGGGTTACATCCAACTGGGATGTACTTTTCACTCTTCAAGACTTGCTGTATTGTTACGAAGTTAGGGTTAAAGGAAACAATAGGATAGCCTTGCATGTCAGAGCGAGAAGAAATGCGCTGGTTGAAGGGGTTCCATCGAATGACAGAGGATGGAAAAGTCGCTATGCCTTTGTGAAAAAGTCATCTCTTGGGGAATTGGGGAAATTCTTGGTCGAAGGCTGGAACACGGAAGGTTCGTGAATTTTACTTACAAATTTCTTAATACTACGTCGTTAACACCGTCCTTACATTATTTTTTTCGCAGGTCTGGATCCGAGATTGTTCAGTCATAAAGAAGAGTCGGAGCAACAGTGTGCTAAACTCTTGGAATACAGCGTTGAAAATCGGTCGTTCAAGAAGATATCAAGCGTCGATCAAGGCAGCTGCTCGTCAATGGCTTCTGGTAAGTGCCTGCTGTGCCTATGTCATCATATGACGCTTTCATAGACAATCAATAACTCGTCTTAATCTGGTATGACAGAATCGTCGCGATCTCGTCAATGGGGTTCTCTGGATAGTAACGCCTTGGCCGATCTTTTGAAAAAGAGAAAGAGGGATACAGATCGTTCTGCTACTTCGTCTACTACGTCCTAGGGAAAGCACCCTCTCCATGACGTCGTTAACGTTGACGACGAAGATGCTGCGGTACCTCCAAAAGTTCATAAGCCTGAATTTTCCGTTCCTCCTGACAAGGGAGGACCCTCGTATTCTGTGTCTTTTCCTAATGATTTTATGTCATCGAACAAGTCGCTCTGGCCTGAAGCGGAGAAACGTCTCTTTCCTGGAGCCGAGGATCGCCTAAAGGACCGCCCTATGCCAGGTCTGATGTCAGACGGATTAGAGATGATCTTCGAGGTATAAACATGACTTCATACTACTTTATACTTTTGTGGTTCTTATCTGACCTTAAAATTCTCGCCAGGCGTCGCAACATTTCCTGATGGTCAAGAAGGAGTTGTCGAACCTTTACCGGAGCCACCAGGTGATAAGGGCAAGGTTGGAGAAGAACGAGGCAATGATGAAGGACAAGGACGCAGAGATCGAGAAGATTAATCTCGAAAAGCTGGGAATGGCTGACGTTTTGAAGAAGAACGGAGAAGAGTTGGAAAGTTTAAAGAAGCAGTTTGTAGACGTTGAGGAAGCGTCGAAGGTCGAAATTAAGGCGTTGCAAGCGCAAATCATAACACAGAGGAATGAAATGGACACGATAGAGGCTGAGGTGACTACTACAGTTAGGGCCAAACTCATGTACCAATACATGATGAAGCGCACTGACTCGTGGGAGCCTCAAAAAGACATCGATCTATACCTCAAGTGGGTAGGCTCCATGAAGGACTTGGGCGATCCGAACGACATGATCTTGGCAACGACGGAATCTTCCGCGAACGTTGTTATTCCCGAGGGTGACATCTTTACTACCAGTGCTGCGTTGCCGTCATCCGACTTACATTTGGATGGCAACGTAGGGAAGGACGTCGTTCCAGAAGTCCAACTACTAGTGAAGTCCGCTGATGACAGCGTTGCTAGCGACCCTGTCGTGTAGCTACTTCTAACTTTTACCTTTTCGTTTTTTGGAGACAGGTTGCAAGTTTACGTCCTAAAATTATCACCCCTTCATATTAGGCCATTAATAGCTTTCCTAAAGATCCTTATACAACTTATCACCCCTAGGGTTTACAGAATATGGAGTATTGTGCCCCTCATCCATAAGATGCCTTTTAAGCTCATCACATTTCTGTGGTACACACCACCTTTCCTTGAACCTCAGACTACCATCTTCATGGATCTTAAAATCAACTTCCTTACCTTGCCTCATCTTTTCCTTAATCTTCTCTAGTTGTTCGTCTCCAACTTGACCCTCTTTGATCTCATCGAAAACTAACAGCCCCAACGACAAAGCACTCAATCTTGCCTCGATCTCCCCACGATTTAAGATTTCTAGGCTAAGTCTCTGCATATCTCGACACAATTCCTCAGGAACTACCAAGGCATTCATGCTATGGCTCGATTTCCTACTCAACGCATCGGCAACTACATTTGCCTTCCCTTCATGATATTGGATGTCTAGGTCATAATCCTTTATTAATTCTAACCATCTTCTCTGCCTCATATTGAGGTCGTTCGGGGTATCACCAGTTGAGGGTTGTTGATAAGGATATACCTAAGACTGTGTTTAGGACTCGTTATGGTCATTATGAGTCTACAGTAATGCCGCTTGGGTTAACCAATGCACCTGCCATATTTATGGACTTGATGAATAGGATTTTCCATGAGTTCTTAGATAACTTCGTGGTGGTATTCATTGATGATATCCTGATCTATTTGAAGAATGAAAAAGAACATGATGAGCACTTGAGGATTATATTGGAGACGCTAAGGAAGAATCAATTATATGCCAAGTTCTCTAAGTGTGAGTTTCGTTTGGAGAAAGTAGCATTTTTGGGTCACTATGTGTCTAAAGGAGGCTCTGTAGATCCTGCTTCAAGCTGTGAGTGAGTGGCCTAGTCCATAGAATGTGTCTAATATCCGAAGTTTCCTAGGTCTAGCTGGCTATTATAGGAGATTTGTGAGAGATTTCTCGAAGATAGCGAGGTCAATGACTAATTTGATGAAAAAGGAGTCAAAATTCGAGTGGAGTGAGAAGTGTGAGGAAGCTTTTCAGATTTTAAAAGAGCGTTTGATTATTCTGGAATTTTGTTGGTTTATTGTTTTATTGTTCAGTTTGTAAATTATGGAATTTAGGATAGTAGCAAAGAAATTGAAGTTAGGTGTGTTGTTTTATGGTTTTGTTGGTTTATTGCTTACAATTTGCTACTATAATTCTACTGCTTCTATTGTATATTTCCATGTTTTTGAGGGGGTTTTGTTTTTCCTCGATGCAGTACTAAAGCATTCATATTCATGCGTTGGTACTGTTTTTTTTATTTCACATAGAACATCATTTGCGTCGCATGTTGGCAATGTGCGACGCAAATGGCTCCTCATCTCCGTCGCACTTTGCCAAACATCCGACGCAAATGCCTCCACCATTTCGTGCATCTTTGGGTGCTGCTTGCGGAGATCATGTGTGTCGGACGTTGCTTAATGTCCGACGCAAATAGCTTAATATCTGCGTCGAATCCTAATCTGACGCAAATCATGTCTCCCAAAACTAATTAAATAGGTCATCTATCCTAGGCAAAGTATACTTGTTCTTGATGGTTACATCGTTCAATTCCCTATAGTCAATACACAACCTCATACTCCCATCTTTCTTCTTAACAAACAACACAGGAGCTCCCCAAGGTGATGCACTAGGCCTAATATAACCCTTATCGAACAGCTCTTGCAAGTGCGTCTTCAACTCACTCATCTCAGGAGGTGCCATTCTATAGGGTGCCTTAGATATAGGTGCAGTTCCAAGAACTAAGTCTATGGTAAACTCAACAGCAGGCGGCATAACCAAAATCTCACTCGGAAACACATCCATAAATTCATTCACGATTGGAACATCCTCGATCTTCACTCCAACTTCTTTACTCACATTTTGCACACTACAGAAAAATAGCTCACACCGCTTCTTCATCAACTTCTTCCCTTGCATCGCAGAAATAACCCCAAAGTTCTTGGACTTCCCAAAACATCTATACAAGGTCAACTTCCCCAAAGGGTTTCTTAAGACTACTTTTTGAACTTCACAGTCTATCTTGGCCTTGTATAAACTTAGCAAATCCATCCCCATAATTACATCTAGGTCTCCCAGATTAAACTCTATCAAATCAGAAGGAAAAACACAGTCTCCTATCTTCAGAGGCAAATTTTTAAACAACTTGGTACACCTTATGGTCTCACCAGTAGGTATACTAATAGGCTGGTAAATTACTTTAAAGTCTACTAACCACAAATTTTTAATAACGGATGGCGAAATAAACGAATAGGTCGTTAGATTCCCTTTATAGTCTCTACCAGGGTGGTTCTTATGACACTTCTCACAGTTGTAACTTCTCTCAGACTGGCCCTTACCATTAAAGCCTTCACCATTCATTTCTTTGAAATTCCCATTCCCATTTCTATTTTTCACTGATTTGCTCTAGCATTGAAATCTTTTCTTTTCTCACCCATTACAACATTCTTCTTATCATGCCTCGACTGAAGACCATAAATATGGGCGGCTCTCCTATAAACAACACCTAAGGACACACAGGTCTCATCACCTAACCTCAATTAGATTTCCTCAGTCAAACCTTGCTCAAATCTTTGAGCCTTTAGCTCCTTAGTAGCTACTACCTCAGGTGCAAATCTAGACAATGCAATGAACTTGCTATAATACTCAGAAATGGTCATACTCCCCATCCTAAGGTTTATGAACTCCTGAGCCTTTTGATTCCTCATAAAAGCAGGGTAAAATTTTCCTCTTAAAACAGCAATAAAAGAATCCCAATTAAACCCTTCCACCACACTAAGTCTATTTTCATTTTCTTTTCACCATAAGTCAGCCTCATCTTTCAAACACAATATAGCTTGACCTACTTTACAGCTCCAAAAATCTTAAATTCCCTAATCCCACTTTTTAAGAAGGTAGGGTCAGCTTGCCCTTAAAGTACGGTGGCTTAATCTTAGCTAGTCTTTCAAACATGTCCCCAATAGGATCGGGACGCTCAGCTTTTTCTTGAGTTAATTCTTCACCAATAGGCGAATAACAGAAGCTAAATCGTTATCATTGTTAGCCATTTTACTGCGCGACCTAAAATTTTAACGTAACTCTACTCTAGGTTTCGATACATAACTTACATGCCATTCTCTATGAAGGCAACATTTGATTTGACCATAAAGATCGCATCAACATACAATTTCTCATGAAGTTATAATAATATCACATAATAAATCATCATAGAACATATAATCATTCATGAAAATATTCACATCAAGAATAACACATGTGAGGATAAAATTCAATCACAATAATAAGATAAAATAAAATATTCTCATTCACGTGCCAAAATAGATTCTTGCTCACTTGGGTAGCTAAATCTTTACTTTTATTCCTCAAACGATAATAAGAATATTTTTTCCAATCCAAAATAACCAACTTATTCCTCGACAATATCAAGATGTTAAAGAAGGAAATTTAAACCATTGTAGCTTAGCTACTTATTCAACTACCAACCTTAGAACATTAATAAATACTCTATGGAGTTACATTATCATTCATATCCTTATTTTCTTTATACTTTTATGGAGTAAACATTTCATCTTCAAAGTCTCCGAGTCCTTACTATAATAATAATAACCTTGAATCTAAGTCTAGATGATCTTCGAATCCTTTTGGGTTGATGTCCATCCTCGTCCAACTCGAATCACTCACATCGCTCGCGATAAGATCTCCAAGTATCTTCGTAGATGTCCTTTCGGGTTTGCCCTCTAGTACGATCAAACTCTGAATAACCGATCATCATTGCTATCGGGAATGCCTACTTTCAATACATTACGCATGATGAACTCTAGGCTAAAGTAGCTATCACTTACGGGACTCATAATTTCCATCACTCTCATCATCACTCAGCCCAATAGGGTTGCGGTAGCTCCACTACTCTAATATCTTCTCTATCGAGACATGGCTAGAGATCTATCACAAATAAATTAAACTTCTATAAGCAATTGGTACTCTCACTTAACGTATAATCCCAACAATAAACAATAAGCAAGAATAACCAACAACATAAAGCATAGGAATAACATAAACAGGTTAGCACTTAGCGGGGAAGAAAAATATAATCATCTTTGAACTAACTATTTCATGCGAGACATATAATATTTCTATCCTATATGCCCTTCCTATACTACCCATCTCTCATAAAATAATAAAATAAACTAGAGTATTGAAAATAAATTAAGTAAATAAATTTTTTCGAATTTGTAAGGAACCGAAAAAAAACGAACAATAAAAAAAAATATAGTTCGAAAATTTCGAACCTAATAAAGAAAATAAAAAAAAATTCGGTCTATATAAAAAATATTCGGACTCTTTAAACAAAATAAATTTGAATCGAAATAATATTAGAATCTTGAAAAAAAAACTTTTCGAAGGTAATTTAAATACCATGAATAAGTAGGAGCTCAATTCTAAGAAATTCATTTTAAGTAACTAGCTAGTTAGGCGCCTAAAGACTTAAAGTTGGCACGAAAGGCCAATAAAAACCTAAAGCTCTGATACCACTTTGTAACACCCCGATAATTCTCTCCTTTCTAAAATACCTTTTTAATATAAAACATAGAGTATTATCAAAGTATTATCGCCCGTGTGAAAACGTATCGGCTTATTTAGAATTTTGCAGCGGAAAACAATAATAATAAACTTTATAAATAAAACTTAGTCAACGATAAGTCAACTCCAAAACCAACCAACAAAACCAAAGTCAAACTTAAAACCAAACCAACAATGAAATGTATAACACAAAAGTACTGAAAATAAACTACACAAGCGCTCCAATCCCGATCCCAATGATGCATCATCTTCAAACCTGTAGATGGACAATGCACTACTGATCCCTAGAGACTGCTCACCAAAATGGGTCATCACAGGATCAATAAGGCAAAGTCATGATCAACAAACACAACAAAACCACGTAATCAGCAAAGCTGAGTACTACATACTAAACAAGTAAACATTCCTAACATGATACTAATAAATAATAGGCAGGAATAAATAATAGTATAATAACTTACAGACAACTTTTACTAAACTAAACTTTAACAACATTCTTATTACTTTAAATGGAATAGTCAACGGACTGAGTTGTCTAACTATAACCAGCCTTCCCTTTGGAAGACGAAATACGGGCGCGACTCTGTATTCCCATGACCTACGATATCAAGGAACCTTTTAAATAAAAATAGGACATGGTGATCAATCCGGCCCCAGAAAAAGCCATGGCCAGCTCACCATCTACCCCAACTCCTAATTGTCCAACATTTCAGACGTGCACCAGTCTAAAGCTATTGCTATCCAGTTACACTTTACATGATTTACCAATTATTACTTGTTATGACTCACAAGTAAAACAAACATCACAATCAATCAACAATCACAAACTTTCACTTTTATCTTAGGATTAGATAAGTGATCACACAACTTAACAATCCAAGACTAATTCTAATCTTTAATCCAATCTTTCTTATTTGTTGAACCTAGCCAACAACCAAATTACCTTTCATAGGTATAAAATATCAACTTACCAAATAAGGCCCTCGCTCCTTATAAAGCAGTGAAATACTCAAAAGGGAACAATGATCAATCATGATCCAATACTAATAAATATATTAATTCCCCCATGTGAATTAATAAAAATAAAGTTCCCAACCAACATGCTTGCATCAATCTTCCATACAAACATGATATAAATCTCATATTCAACATGTTCACACAATAGCATAAGACATGCAAAATCCAACATAATAGATATCATATATGAACTCAACATAGTTTCTATACATGATACTACATCAATCAACACATAGGTATGTACGTACCTTGTGTAGACAAACTGAGATGCCACTTTAACAGACTTAAAAGTCGCCTAGAGAGAATTCTCCACCTAAAATAGCCAATATAAATTCATAATTAATCCTTCATGAATTTACAGCAATGATAAAATACTTTAAATCCCTCTAAAACATGTTTAAAACCTTTCCCAATAATAAAACTTGATTACTAAACCTCCTAGCATAATTCTCACTACACTAGTGGTTAAAATCCATCATAAAACACCATGAAAACACTCTCTTTAAATTTCCAGCATTATAACATGAGTTAAAACTCCCTTAAAACATATTCAAACATGCTTAGAATCATAAAGATAATAACTTTCATAACTTATAATAAACTACTATGATTTCAAACTTTTAAAACCCTAAAAATTCACGCTTTGATAATTAAAACTCTATTTTAAACTCTAGGGAAAATTTCAAAAAACTACCTTTTATAACATAATTTCAAAAAACTACCTTTTCAAATTATTTTTTAAAAAAACTACCTTATACAAGAAATCTGTTTCAATATACTACCACTTAACAATAAAAGTTATGTTTAACCGTTAAATGAGGGTTGACTCTCACGTCTTTGGTCACGTGACCTATTAACCATTTATCTCTCTTCAATTCTGATCTCCCTCCTCGCAAAAAAAAAAATTATCTCCATCTAACCCTCACAGTCTCTCACCTCTTCGACACACAAGCTATGGATTTCTCTCCACAATTACTGCACTCCATCTACCAAAATTGAAGAAGGGATATTAATAAGGCGAATTGAGGAAGGAATTTCGGTATGCCATTTTCTTTATTTTTCCTTATTGGCTTTGTGCGGGTAAAAACCGACATTTTTATACGTTTCAATTGGGTAAATCGCATCTTAGGGTTTAAGGGGAATTGATGGTTAAACTAAAATGAACAAATAATTAGAGTAAGTATGTGGTAAATTGATGGTGATATTGTAATGAATGTAATCTACAGTGCGTGTTACTAGAGTAAACCAAAGAGGAAAAGTCTTGGAGGAAGCTAAAAGGAAAACAGAGCATCTTCTTATTAGTTGAAGCTAAAACACCACTAAATAAATACTAATAAATAAATATTGTAGTTGGTTGGCATCTTCTTACTAACATGTTTACTATCATTATTTATGCATCTTTTTGGCAATCATGTCGATTTGTGTGTGTAATTTTGGTGTATTTGTTAACTAGGTAGCTGGTGGCATTGTTAGTTTAATTTCAATATTTTAATTGTTTGTATTTGCTATTGTTGTTTGTTTGCTATAGGACAAAACCCAAAAAACAAACCCGGTACCTTCTTGCTTATCACTTAATGGACATAGTGAATATTAAGTTGTATTATGGGGGTGAGTTTGTGACTGAAAAGTTAAGAACTTCATATAGGTACAAGTTGGGTTCTCAAAAATATGGTTGCAAAGAGTATAAAAATGTTAGTGAGGTTGCTTACTTTGAGATTGTAGGTTGGATAAAGGATGATTTAGGATTCAAAGATGAAGGTAAAATATGGTTTACAAGGAAAGGGTATAGTTTGCTTGCTGGAAGGACAGAGTTCAAAAGTGATAAAGATATCCCTACATTCTTAGATTCACCAGAGAAAGATGGCTGGTATCATTTGTATGTGATACATAATGAGGGTGAGGCGTATGAGCATGCTTTAGGGGGTCACTTCCGAGAGAAAATGGTGCTCAATGTGGTGTTGTGGGGTCCATAGAAAGCAATAAAGATTTATCAAATGTGAATTATGTGGACCCCATTGTGAAGAAGGAGATTCATTTGCTATCCAGAAGTCCAACCCTAGATGTACTCCCATTAAAATCAACACATCAAAGGCTTAAATCGCATTTCTTCCCCAAACCTATCTTCACTACAAAACCTTTTCCAACCGAAACACCTTTTTGCTCTTCAAAAAACAACTCTATCAAAGCCAAACTCACTTTTGAAAAGTTGGGAAGATGCGGTTCGAGACGATCGATGATGGTTCATTGACAAACCGGGTTGAAGGTACGGATCAAGGTGGTGAAAGTGAGGCCGATGATGATGAATCGAAGAGGATCCGGATGTAGTCTTGAGTGATGGTGACTATGAGGACGAAGATGATGATGATTTATTTGCTCAATTTATTGATGAAGGCATAAGTGAAAGAGTGACAAGGACTTTTGGGGGTGTGGGGAACCAAGATGAAGAGGATTTAGATTCTGGTGAAGAGGATTCAGATGAAGATGTACATCTTGGCAGTGGTGAAGAACTTGATGATTCCGAGGATGAGTTAAAGGATTTGGAAAGGTCTGATGATGAAGGACCCAATTACTCAATTTTTAACCCAATAGTTGACTTTAAGGGTAAGATTAAGCTCTCTCTTGATTTGAAATTTCCATCCGTTCGAAGCTTTTAGGAAGGCATTGAGACACCATGCTATTGAATCTGGTTACAACTACTACTATTTGCATAATGGGAGTTCAAGGGTGACTGTTTATTGTGCTAAGAAATGTAGTTGTCCCATGAAAAATGCAAGGATAGTATGCAGTTGTAAGAAAAAAAAGAAGTGCCCATTTAAAGTGTTATGTTGGAAATTGAAAGGGGGAGGGAAACTTATCAAATAAAGACATATAAGCCAAAGCATAGCTGTGGACATCGGCATAAAAACCCAAAGATAACAGCTAAGTACCTGGCAGAGAGATACCTAGATGATTTTAGAGACCACTCCAACTGGAAAATTGATGATTTTTTGAGGAAGAGTGAAAGGGAGTGCAAGGCTCATATCCATAAGATGAAGGCTTGGAGAGCAAAAAAAATTGCTTTGGCAATGATATATGGGGATGCATCAGAGGAATACAAAAGGGTATGGGATTATGCTCAAACAATCATGAAGTATAGTCCTGGATCTACAGCAAAAGTAAAGTGTATTGGCATTCAAAATCCTCCTCCCCTGTTTCAGAGAATGTACATATGTCTCCAGCCCTGCAAACAAGGCTTCTTGGCTGGGTGCAGACCACTTCTTGGAGTTGATGGATGCCACTTGAGAGGTCCATACCCTGGGATATTGCTCACAGCTGTTGGGAAAGATGGTAATAACAACATCTTTCCTGTGGCGTGGGCCGTGGTGGAAACTGATAATGCAGATACTTGGACTTGGTTTCTTGAGCTTTTGGTGAAAGACTTAGAATCAGTGGCTGATGCAATTACGTGGGTGCATACAAAGGATGAAGTAGAAGTTATTGATGCTAATGAAGCAGATGCATTAGAGGATCCAGGAAGGGTCACATATATGTCTGACAGACATAAAGTAAGCAACTAACATTATTTTTTTACATTCTGAACTGTTATACAGATTAACTACAAAAATTTTACTCAATTGGAGTTGTTGATATATTGAATTTGTGAATCACAGGGACTATTGGATGCATTCAACACTGTCATCCCTAGTGCAGAAATAAGATTTTGTTGCAGACACATATGGGCCAACTTCAAGCAAAAGTTTAGTGGTGAAATATTCAGACAATTTTTTTGGCTAGCTGCGAGAGCATCCACAAAGGTAAATAAACAATAAAAAAATCTTACTCAACGCTAAATGTCTTTAATTATTCATAAATTTTGTGCATTTAAAAGACTTATTTCATTAGTGCCTTTAATTTTTTTTATCTCAGCATCAATTTCAAAAGCAAATGGAAGGCATAAAATTTCTGTCCGAGGAAGCTTTCAACTACTTAAATGATATACCTTCTTGTCATTGGTCCAGACATGCTTTTAGTGCTAGGAGTAAGTCCGGTATGCTATTGAACAATTGTTGTGAGAGTTTCAACAATGTTCTAAGAGAAGCAAGGACAAAACCTATACTCTCCCTAATGGAATGGATCAGAAGGTGGGTGATTCAAAGGTGTGAAGCAAAAAGAGAAGGCTTGAAGAAGTTCCATGGCCTCATAATGCCTTCTGTAAAGAAGATGATTGAGAAGATGAAGGAAAATGTGGCTGGTCTAACAGTTATAGCTGTTGCTGTCACAGAATTTGAAGTTGATGATGGTGAAAAAACATTTGTGGTCAATTTGGAGAAACATACATGTGATTGTTACAAGTGGACATTGTTGGGGATCCCTTGTTTACATGCAATGGCTTGCATAGTAAAAAGAGAATTGGGTTATCAACATTTTGTGCACCAAGCTTATCATGTAGCTACGTATGCAGCCACATATGCACCTCAATTCCATGGGATGCCAGGTAAAAACTTATGGGAAAAAACTGAATTGCCAGAACCATTGCCACCCCCATACAAGAAGCTACCTGGCAGACCATCCAAAAGAAAGAGAACCCTGGAACCTGGTGAAGCAGAAGAGAAAAAAAGTAAGAACAAGGAGTTAGTTTTCAGGCCAAAAAAGCAAAATAAGTGTAGTAGGTGTGGTCAACTAGGCCATTATAAGCCTAAATGCACAAACGAGCCTCTACCACCCCAACCTCCTCAAAAGTCAAAGGGGGGTAGACCTTCTAAATCATCAATTGTCCAAACATACCACCAACCCACTAACCTTGTTGATGCTGCAACTGTCATAACTACTCCAAGAATATCTTTATCAATTGGTGGACCTCATCAATCTGCTCCTACTTCATCCCAAGGACCAAGTGTTGGTTCAACTATTGTTGGTGCTTCAAAGGGGAAAAACAAAACACCTTCGCAAACAAAGCAAGCCAAAAAGAGCAAAAGTATTGTTTCAAAGGCCAAGAAGGATGGAATATCAACTCCTTGCACATCAAACCCAAAGAAAAAGGGGACTACTCAAGTGGCCAAGAACATTCCTTCGGGGGCTTCACAACCTTGGATCTTCGATCAACAATCTACCATCTCACATGTGCAAGATAATTGTAGCCAAGTTCCATGATTTCATCATCCTTAGCTATTCTCTTTTGTTATGTAATTTTTGTATTTTTTTGGGCGTAAAACCTTTAACATTGGCCCAACTATTAATCACTTGTGATTATTATGGATGGATTGATTATGGTCATTTTGACAATTGAATGGTTATGGCATAATGGTTGATGTATTGTTTTTTTATGCACAGGTTGTTTATGGCTACATGCCAAAAAATTGGGATGTCCATATTATAGGGGAGGTGTTGTGCAATTTTTTATTGCAAGCTCACACAACATTTTAAAAATTGGCTCCATATAATATAGAATTGAGAAAGAGTAGAGGAAATATGAGAAAAAGTAAAGCTTTTCACTAAGATGTAGAATAAATTTTCATATAATTTCCAAGTCTTACAATATTAACTAAACATTCAACATCAGTTTAACAACTACATTTCTTAAAACTTCAATTTAACAACTACAACACTTCCAATAGCCGACAAAACGAAGCACACCATCGGACCCACACCCATCTTCATTTCGATTCTTGCTTCTTCTTCCCATTTTTCGGTTTCTTCTTCATCTTCTCTCGCTTCCTCTATTAGCTTTTTGTTATCTTTTTCCAAGTTGTTCATCTTTGACTTCATAATGCTAATCTCGGTCTTCAAGTGTTGTTTTTCATTCACAAGTTCATTAGTTACTTGCCTTTGCCGCTCACACATTTTACGGGTTGTCAACCCACTCAAACCTTGTGCACCCCCTCCAATTCGTCTCCGGGTTGTAGAATTTACATGCCTTGAATCTTCTTCCGGGGGTTATCACTAGTCCATGCCCTTTTGATTGCAAATGGTACTCCACAATTGCACTTCTCGACAGAGTTGTTTGATAATGACATTTTCACTGCATCAAAAAGAAAAAATCCAACCAGAAAAAATCTGCCCACTTCCAACAATTTCAAGCACCAAAATTGTCCCTCAATTTATCCCAATTACCAAAGGAAATAAATTTAGGAATTTCAAGTAACCTTAATCAAATAAAAATAGTTAAAGCAAATGCTTTTCCATAATCTGATAAAGAGTGAAGAACAATATAGAGAAGATGAAGAAGAGATTGTAGGGAAGATAATAGGGTTTTCATGAAAGAGGGGGTCAATGTGAAGTCAAAGGAAATGTGAAAAAACGAGGGAAAATATGAGAATTGAAGAGAGAAATAGTTAATAGGTCACGTGACCAGCACGTGAGAGTCAACCCTTATTTAACGGTCAAACATAACTTTTAGTGTTAAGTGGTAGTATATTGAAACAGATTTCTTATATAAGGTAGTTTTTTGAAAAAAAAAAATTTAAAAGGTAGTTTTTTGAAATTTTTATGTTATAAAAGGTAGTTTTTTGAAATTTTCCCTAAACTCAAATATGCAAATTTGAATTTTATTTCTTCAATACACAAATTATATAACTTAGATTCAATATTAAATCATCAAACAATAACTTTTAAACATGAATAAATCAATACAAAACTTTAAAGATACAAACTTTGAATAAAACTTGAGGAGGAAGAAAAGAATCAAACCAAAACAAGGAAGCAAAGAACGACAACCGGCGGCAGCCAGGAGGCAGCAGTGGCGGCGCACGGTGGTCGGCCGACGAGGCAGCAGTGGCCGGCGACGAGTAGTGATCGGCGGTGGCCCGAGCAGAAAGAAAAAGAAAACTGAAGGAAAAAAAAGAGAAAGAAAGAAGGCCGAAAGATTGGGAGGAGGAGAGAGAAAATAATTGTGTGGGGAAAATTTTGGGGTTTATATAGTTTTTCCTTTTGTGGGCTTAGGAAAATGTAGTTGGGCTAGGATTATAAATCATTTTCCAAGTCTAAGAGTGTTTGGGCTCCTCATTCCCAATTAAAGATCCTTTTCCAAATCCAAAAAGTATTTCAAACATTTCAAAGCATGACTTTAATAAATATTTAACTTTCATAAATCATTGAAATAATTTCATTGACTTTCAAATAGTCAACCTTAAAGAAATAAATCGTTAAAATAATAAAATATATTTAAATAGAAATTACTATACATTTCAGAGACTATAAATGTATTCTAGTTGTGTTGGAAACTAGACTTAAAGAGCTTCGCAACGATAGGTAACACAACCATAGAAGATGCCTAGAGATCGAGATACGTCCTTCGGAAAATGACCCAGCAAAGCTGTCACTAGACCTGGGCATGGGCCGGGCTTGAGGAAATGGCGGGCCGGGCTGGGCCCGAGCCCGTGATTAGCGGGCCGTGCCGTCTTAGGGCCCGAAATTTCCGGATTTTATCCACGACTGGCCGAGGCCCGGGGGCCGTGGGCGGCTCATGCCTCTACGGCCGGCCCATTATATGTTTTTGGAGGTAGTTAAAAAACAAAGAAAAGGGGCATTCGGCCAGCGGGCCGGCCCACGGGCCTTATAAGCGGGCTCGTGCCGGTGCGGACCTGAAATAAAATTTCTTGGCCAGTGGCGAGCCCATGGAGCGTGCAATGGGCCGGGCCTTGAGCGGGCTCTGATCGGACCGGGCCCAAGCCGTGTCGGGTCGGGCCGGCCCGCGTGCTTTGGCACGACCCATGCCCACCTCTAGCCCATCCTTTGCCAGCCAGACACCCATCGCCCAATGGGTTGCTTTCTTCGCTCCTATTGCACATCTGCGTGGCCCGCTGGCATGCCAGCTCCCAATGGTCGGCTCGCCTGGGCTTTTGAGCGGGTTGCTTTCTTTGCGCCTGTTGCACCTCTGTTGGTTGTTGCGTGGAGTTGTTATGACCTTTCTTGGTCATGTTTTTACTTATATGATGCTCCCCATTCTTGGTTTTTCCACCACAATTCCCAAATTATTTTCCATACCCTTAACCTCTGCCCTGTTACAACCCTTAAAAGTCCTATTTATCATTGTGTATTGTCTTGTTGAGTAAAATCTTAGTTAAAAAGTCAAAGTTACAGAGTATTTGGTTTAAGCATATCTCGGCGTCACCGTGTTTAATTATATGTTCCATCTTGCCAAGAATTTTCTGGTGGGGTAACACTTATAGTTATTCAATGCCTATAACACTTTTTTAAACTTTTCTTAATTGTGTGACTTAATACTTCAAAATTCACAATGTTAAATCATGGGGGGCATCGTCCGGGCAAACCACTATTTTCTGAGAAAAACGGGTTTTCTTAACGACTCTATAGGATATCAAACGGGTTTTATTTAAGCAAATCAAACATCATTCTTGCAGAATTTATAGGATTTTGATTATTGTGACGTACAATTCAAATATAATACAGGAGTACAAGTTAATGGTGGGGCAATCTCATTTACGGGGGTGATTTTCTTAAAGGAAAGGTTAGGGAGTAATTTATTATGGACTAATCAATTAAGAAGAATTAGTAGTGCAATTTTTGGGCGAAACTAGAAATGTCCAATAAAGACAGAAAATTAATAGCACTAATATTGATTGAGGAGAAATTGTATGGGAATGGAACTCAGGGTCATCTATTAGGGCGTGCAAATCAACCAACAGCGCAGCGCACCACTTTTTAGAGGGTTCAAAAGTCTTAATTTAAACGTTTTTCTTTGTCATATTGTTCAAACCCGAGCTTTATTTTGTCAAAAATATTTCAACAATTATATATTTTCAATGTATAATATTTTTATATTTAGGACCCAACTTTATAATTAGCACGGGGGGCCTCAAAATTTTAACTTGGACATTAATGTGAAGGTAGTATATCTCAAATATATAAGTGAAGGGGGAAGAAGATGGTGTCCCCCCTTACAAAAAGTCTCATATACCCTTAATGAAATTAAATTGTAATATATATTAAATAATTTTTTCTTCTTCCTACTTGACATATATATTGAACAAGTTAACAATGGAATTGAATTTGAAATTTCAAATAAATATTAAGTTAAGGAAAATGATTTCCTCTTCTTGTATGTGTGAAAAACTCTAATCAAAAATTAAATTTACAATAACTTGATTGACACAATGAGAAGATAAAATAAAAACTTGAATTTCATATTAATAATTATACTAATAATATTTAGAACCTAAAGATTGATTATTATTCGGTAATCTCTATTATATATATCAAACTCCTTTACTTTATTAATATTCAACAATTGAACCTGATACACAAATTCTTCCATTTTATTTGAGCACGAAGCTTTCTTACGCTTTATATTTTCTTCTCTCAATACTACATTTGAATAATGATGAACAAATAACTAAAAAAAACGAAACATTGATTTAAGTAAAACATATTCGAGCAACAAGAGACAATCTGCCACGCCATATTCGAATGCACCTAGGCTAAGGCCATCGCGGCAGTTAGCGCTTTTTCTTCCCTTATAGCGATGCTCCTCGTTCTTCTTTTGTCGAGAGCTTTGAGTGGTTGGTCGTAAGGGTTTCGAAAGATGAGGTGAGTGTGTTGTGTGCTTTGATGTGGGTCGCTTGATTACGTCGAAACAAGATTATCTTTGAGTCACAAACGTTGAGTGGTGTGGAGGTGGCTAGTAATTTTGCGAAAATGGTGCATGAGTATGGTACATACGGCGAGAGTGTTTTTCGGCTGTGGTGCGTGGGGATTCAAGCCCGACGAGTTGGATCCCCCCCCCTTCGGTGGGCTTCTTAAAAGCGAATTTTGACGCTCATGTAAGTGAAAATGGGGAGATTGGAATGGGTGTGGTGTAGAGAAATAGTGCTGGCGAAGTGAAGCTCTTGGCAACTAAGCGAGGGCGCGGAGTGGGACGCCACTTTGGTTGAAGCTATGGGCTGCGAGGTTTGCGGTGAAGGTGACTCTAAGGCTTGGTTTTGACAACTTGATGTTTGAAGGAGATGCCCTTAATGTGGTGAATCTTTGTGAAGAATAATGTTGATGGTGTGGCCCTCTTTTTAAGAGTCTTTGATGATATTCGTAGATTAGCGAGGGGAACTTTGTGTTTTTTTTCTTTTCGCATGTTAAACGAGCGGGTAATGTTGTTGCCCACTGTTAGCTCGTTGGGATTGTCCTCGTAATTCGAGAGATTGTATGGCTTGATTCCTTTCCCCAAAGTATCACTACTTTGGTGGACATTGATTTAATATAAGGTCCCAGCTTTCCACTCAAAAAAAAAACATATTAAAAAATTAATTTAAAATAAATATAACTGTCTTTTTTAATCTAATTGTTTTGTAACACTGATGAATAACTAATTGAGAAAAAAAAGTTAATATAACACGCACGCGTAGCATGCAAAAAATGCTAGTATTAACATATATTATCTTCAGATTGCATGATCCTTAATTTTTTAAAATTTAACCTTTTGATTGGCACAAGACGAATTTTAATCACATTAGACCATTTCTGAGATAGGATTCTTAAAGATAAGGTTTCCTCCTTAGAATCCGAGTAGTTGTTGAAGTCAGATTCGGATACAAACTTATCGATATATAATCAAAGTGCCTGACCTTTTTTCCTCCATAAACAACGAAAGTGCTTGATCCTTGATTTTAAAATTTCAAGATTATAACTAGATTTTCTGTCCAACGACTTTTACGTAATAATAAAAGTATATAGCAAAAATTGTCACCAAGTCGCTTTATCCTAGGTCCGATAAACGATGTTTATATTTTTTAAGATGTTGGTGACTTCAAAGAGAAGTTGAACGAGTTGACTGTCTCTTTGAATAACTTCAATGCAATGGTCAATTTGAACAATTGTGGGATGAAGTAACATCTAGGGCCATGGTACCAACAGTCGCTTCGACTCTAGTAAATTTGGAGAGGGTGAAAATGGAAGAAATTAGGGCTAATCTCAATGATGAAATTAGTTCGCTTTGCCTTGAAAACTAGGATAAGGAAGATGAAGTGGTGTTGTTGCCTTGTGACCATATTTTCCATGTGGTTTGTGTTGACAAGTCTTTGAAGATCAACCATATTTGTCCACTTTGCCGTTTCGAGTTGCCGATTGCTCCCATAAATGTATATACACGTAGTCGGATAGTTATCTACAACAAAGACAATGTCATAGCCTTACTCCGATATATAATGGAGGTCAAGATTTTTATCTCGAGTGATCGTTGGATAATTTTTTAAATAATCTAATTAGTAGCAAAAAATTTAGGACTAAAACTAGGTATTGTTTTTTTGTGCTTGTATTATTTGTTTTAGCTTCTCCGACAGTCGGCTTGATAAATGTTCTCCAATGTTCAACTATATAGTTTCGGATTTCTCATTTTTGATTTCTTATAGTTTGTTCAAGGTTTATTGATTACAATTTGCTTTATAAATTTGTATAAATTTGTGTCATTATTACTCATTTTTATGTCATTTTGACGTCTTACATATCATTTTGTATAAATTTGTCCCGTGTCATTTATAAAAGCTCTTTGATGTCATTATTTACCCACTTCATGATATTTTTTAACAAACTTATGTAATTTTGGAGTTAAGGGAGTGATAGGGTAGAAAAAGAAGAAGAGGGAGAGGTGAGAGAAAATTTTGACCAAAACTTTGAACATAAAAAAAACCTCGAAATTGTTCCTCTAATCTCTCTCCTCAATCCGATGGATTTCAATTTCATTGATGAGGAGGATTTTCAGCTTCATTTAGCAATGGCGGATTTCAATTTCATTGAGGACGATCGTGAGCCATGAAACTACGATGATTCCTACCACAAGATCATGGCAGGATGGCAGCTAAGCAATTGAGCCTCACGTACTCGAAGCCGGCGGCGATATCGCGGTGTTGAGCGAGGGAGGAGAGAGAAAAATGGCGAAGAATCAAGGAGATGGTTACATCCTCCGCCGCCGGTGAGCCGTCGACATTGATGCGAAGAATATCAATCACATAAACAGAGAGAGAAGAAAAGAAAAGGCTCGAATCATTCAACAATGGCAAAAAGCTTGGCCTCGATTTTCTATACAAAGTAAGAGACACTGAATTATCCTTAGCTTTCTACTTCAACAATTGCAAACATGGCGATTGATTCGATGAGGAGATTTGGGATATCTACACTCCGAAAATCAAAATCTAGGGTTTTGATGATAAAATCACTCGATTTTTCTACAATATCGAATGAGCAATTGAAATTCCTCTCTCTCTTCTCAAAATCGAGAAATCAAAGTTACGTTGTTTAGTTTCTCTCTTTCGAAAATGATTTTCACTCTCCTCTATGAGAGATGGTGTTTTTCAATCTTCAGTGTTCAATTTTTCGGTTTTGTGGGAGATGAATACCGGAATTGATGGGATATGTTGAACTAGGGGTGTAAGTGGATTCTGAAAAGTCCATAGTCCAATCCAGTTCAGTCTAAACTTGTCGGACAGGATTGGACTCGGACTCAAATTTTCGAGTCCAAATATTTTCGAACTGGATTTGGACTCAACCCTTTAGAATCCAATAAGTCCAATCCAGTCCAAATAATATCTTAGCATAAAATATATACACTATGGGAAAAAAAAGGAAGAAGCTGCATTTGGAAGAAGTGCCGGTTTTGAAAAAACGCGGCACTTTCAGTGAAGGGTTGCGGTTGCTAAACGCTTGGCCCTTCATGCGGAATGAAGGGCTGCGGTTTTAAGGCTAACCGCAACCCAATGTGAAGGGATGTGGTTAGCTTAGAAACCGCGGCCCTTCATACACGAAGGGCTGCGTTTTTACGGGCTAGCAATGACCCTTCACATCCCATCCACCCACATTTCAGTTTTGCACGCATACACACAGTAGCTTAGACACCCAAATTTCCCTCCCTTACTTAGAGAACTTTGGACGAGTGAAAAACTCCTCCCTCTCACTCACTCACTCCGAGGTTGCATCTCACAGGACCCTCGCCTGAGCACCGACCCATCACCGGAGCACCGTCGCCGGAACTGTCGCCTGAGCAACGCACCATCGCCGGAATCGCCGGAGCCGTGCGGAGTAGGAGGGCTCGTGTGCGAGATCCCCCCCTTCACGAGCCCTCCCCCTCCCCGCCCATACTCCCCCCCCACCGCACGGATGCCTCCCCGCACCACGAGACCCTCCCCCTTTGTTGCACTCCCCCCCTTAGTGGCAATGTGAATTTTTTTTATCTTGAGCTTTATGTATATTAATGCGTATATTTGTACAATTTCAGGGAGATGACAGAGGTGCATACGGAAAACAGCACGAGTGCTGAACACACTACCGAGGATGAGTCTTTCGATGCGAGAAAGGAACGGGGTAAATTGGCTCGACCTCGCCGTGAAGAAATAAATGCACAAATGCCTAGGTAGTCATTGGCGACGAAAAAGAGAAAAGGAAGGGGACCTACAAAGTCACTAGGGAAACACACAAATATGACTTTGGAGTACGATAATATGACTCAACCTTGTGGAAAGTGGCGTCAAAAGTATGGCATCCAAGTTGGCATTTGCATGCATAAACTCTCCATTATGCACTCATGGAAAGAGGTGCCCGAGGGGTTAAAGCGGTGTCTATGGGAAGATACTATGGTAAGATTCACGTACAATAACGTTTAGTTTCTTAATTATTTAGTTAAATATATGTGTTTTATTACTGATAGCATATAAATTAAAACACTTGCGAAAACTAATTTGTGAACTGCGTTTTTTGTAGAATCAATTCAATATCGAAGATGATGAAGCCAAGAAGAATGTATTTCTATCCGCGATTGCCCAGAGATTCAGAGATTTCAAGGCTAAGTTAGTGTCTGGGTGGATCACTAAGCGGAGGAAAGTAGTAGGTACAAAGAAGAAGAACATCCACGGCGGAGAAACACCATTCGGTCCTGAGGCTTCACCGGAAACATCATCTGCACCCTCCAAATTACCATTTCAGATATGGAAAACTATCAAACCTGAAGAGTGGGAATCATTTGTTGCCAAAAAAACAACCCCACAAGCTATTGTAAGAATATTTAATTAAGATTTACTACACTTAGATCCAGTATTATTGTGTAACACTGTACCTAACCTTTGTTTATAATTGTGTGTTTTAGGCAAGTCATGAGAAAAGTAGCGCGAGTGCGAAAGCTAGGAAGTATTATCATGATTTGGGTGCTCATTCGTACAATGAGGCGAGAGAGAAGTGGATGTTTAGCCATTACCCTACAATAGGGTCGACAACGGCAACAGGGACTAGCTCTACGACGACAGTTGCACAGCCTCGGCAACCAGATAGAGTCCTCGATTGGTGGTGTTCGATGCATGGGATTGATGCAAAGGGAAAAAGAGTCTTGCCTAATCCCGGAACACAACAGATAGCCAACGCCATTATAAGTACAAAAAAATGGTTATATAAGGTATATATAATATAACTTTTGCATTCACGAGCATTTCTCTCTTATCCTTATGTAGATTGGCTTGAAGGAAAAAGAGGCAACTGGTGAGTTCACCCCTAAAGGACACATTGATGCATTGCACGAAACTTTAGGAAAGGACGACAGTGGATGCGTGAGGGGCGTAGGAGGTGTCTGCCTCGGTTTGAGAAAGGTATATGGTGATCAATACACTACAGCGACAAAATCAAGTGCAAGTAGTGTGAATTCGGCAACGTCAGTAGATGTGGAGGCTATGAAAGCTGCAATTCAGGAGGAGCTTAGGGAGGAGATGACACATAACTTCAACGCCATTTTGGAGCAAATGGGTTTACCGACTTTTGCTGCATTCAAGAAGGGTAGTGATATTACACCTAGCCAGCCGACCAGTGATCCACGAACATCTATTGATCAGATGATACCTTTACCTGATCCACCAGTAGTACTCGAGTTGAAGGTAATCACTTAATCCCTTTGCTTTGTTAAACAACTATTGTTCTTAAATGCATGAAATTCTTACTATAATAATGTTGTTTCATAGACTAACTATAAATGGAGTTTTTTTTTAAAGGAGGAGACACCATGTGAACTATTAGTTCAAGGAGATGGTTATGATAGTTTCATTCTGGTAGCTTATGGCCATGCACAACCCCCTAGTGACCGAGTACGATTGCATAACCAGTTAGTGGATGATAATCACTATGTGGTCACCCTCAATGAAATTGTGGCTGGTTTCGATGAATTACCTCTTCCGCTGCCGAAGCCAGAAGTTGGTCTATAGTTACTGAATGATGCCCTTGGCAGTTATGTTCTATGGCCGCGTGCATTGGTGCGGTTTTCAGATGAGGTACAATGATTATATATATATATATATATATATATATATATATATATATATATATATATATATATATATATATATATATGCGTGTTTTCTTTTATTGTTCCTATGATAGTTAGTAATATCTTTACTTTTAACTAATTACTAGGTTTGGGGAAAGGCCGGCTCACATGACAGGAAGGGAAAGAAGGCATGTTCACCTGATAAGAAAGCAAGTTTACGTGATGAAGGTGAACGAAATGTGGTGAAGGGAAATGTTTCTATGACAAAGAATCCACTTATTATCGAGCGAGAGGTGGTGCGAGGCCTTATTATTCCATGTTTTTGGTTACATGAGTGCGCTAGCGATTTACCCGATGACAGTACAATAGAGGTTACTTTGGGGGCGCAACAATTCCACTACTTTGAGGAGTCATCGACATTCATTTCTAAGCTTGATATTAAAGAATTCTTATGTGCGGTAGAGTTGAATGTTTCCATGATACAAACTTTGATGAGGTAATACATAAGTATATAAATTAAATATACATATACAAATGCCTTAAGTAGTTTTCAATTCAACTTACATAATAAGTAAGTTCACTTTTAATCAATATGATTTCTCAGGTTATTATACAATGAATTGATTGCAACATCAAGTGAGTCAATGTTTGGTTGGTTATGTCCAAACATAATACGAGATGGCAATTGATTAAAAAACAAAGCCGAAGTGAAAGAGTATCTCGATATGAGTTTGAAAGCAGCATCTCGTTTAGGATATCATCAGATCATCCTTGTCCCGTATATTGAACAAGTATGCTTGTTAAACCCGCTTTACTTTTATTATTCGATAATTAAATTCACCTCGTAATTGTTCTATGATTAATAATAACTACATTTTCTTGTTGTAGGGCTCATTGGACACTGCTTGTGATATGTTTGTCACGTAACGAAGTCTACCACTTTGATTCTTTGCGTCGACAACCACCACGATCCTTACTAATCAAATCATTGTTAAATAGGTAGCCTAATCGAAACTAAATATATTCGCACTTATTAATAATTACACATTATTCATCATCTTTATATATATAAACAATTAGTACATCTAATCTTATAATAATGTACTGATGTAGTGTGATGAAGCATATTAGTGCAACAGGACTTCGAGCACCAAAAGCTCCTGATTGGATATCAGTCGAGGTAACATGACTAATTTGTTTGCCCTTATATAGAAACACTTATCGCCACATACTGCACATCTAACATGAATGTCATTGGATGCATGCTTTGGTGAACATTTAGTGTCCGCAACAAGATGATGGACTTGCATGTGGCTATTACGTGCTGAGGTACATGTTCGATATCATCAACCATTGCACTAACGTCGATGATCTTCAAAAGGTATGTAACTTATTAGTATATATGTTAGTTTAGATTAGATCGATTGGTAATAGGTATCAATTGGTATAGAAACCAAAGTAGCACATGCATATTTGAAAAAAATGACCCCATTCTACCCTAAAACATGGTACTTTGATACATTTCATATAAATATGAGGTATAATAACTAGTGTGTACATTGTTAGGCTTGCATTTGTTGTTGCTTGAATTTAGGGAACGAAAATGTCATTTTACGCCTACTTTCGCCTTTTCGTGTCCAATTCGTACCTATCGAGTCATTTAACCCCAAATTATTTTTGAACATGATAATATGAGGTATAATGTAACTATTGTGTAGATTTTTAGACTTGCATTTGTTGTTGGTTGAATTTCGGGAACATAAATGTCATTTTAGACATATTTTAGCCTTTTCGCTTCCAATTCGTACTTATCGAATCATTTAACCCCAAATTCTTTTTTAACATGATAATAGGAGGTATAAGGTAACTATTGTGTAGATTTTTAGGCTTGCATTTGTTGTTGGTCGAATTTCGGGAACGTAAATGTGATTTTAGGCCTATTTTCGCCTTTTCGCGTCTAATTCCAATTTCTCGAGTCATTTAACTCCAATTTATTTTTGAACATGATAATATAGGTATAATATAACTAGTGTGTAGAGTTTTACGCTTGCATTTGTTTTTGATTGAATTTCGGGAAGGTACATGTCATTTTTAGAACTATTAACTACGGAAAATGATTGAATTCTTATATTATGTGTTTATTCCTTGGTTGTTTTGCTAGGTTTATATGAATAACACACCAAGTTTGAGGGCCTTCACCATAGAGGAATTAAATGAAGTTCGAGATAAGTTGGTGACCTACCTTTGTGATGATTGCTTATGATACATTTTTGTGGATTTCGCGATATAATTAGCTAGTTGGTATATATCAATTCTATGTACACTTTTTACATTATTAAATATATATATTTAAAGTTAATTATTACGTTGAAAAACTTGTGATATATTGCAATTCGATCGGTTTTTTTTTGTCGAAGGGAGGTGTTGGGCAGGGGGGCTGCCACGGTGGGGTGTAAGGCTGGGGTCTTTGGGACCGGGGCTAGGGGGGCGGTGGGGTCTTTGGGGTGGTCGGGCAAAGACAGGGTGGAGGGGTGCAAAGCAGGGGGGTTGGGGATGGCAGATGTGGGGCTGGGGTGGGGTGGGGTGGGGTGGGGTGGGGCTGGGGTGCGCTGGGAGCGCAGGGGGTGGGGCAGGGGTGGGGGTGCGGGGGGGTGGGCTGGGGTGCGAGGGCCGGGGGGCCGGGGGGGGTGCCGGGGCTGGCCGGGTGGGAGTGCGGGGGCCGGGGTTGGGGTGTAGGTGGGGGTGCAGGGAGTGCGGGGGGTGGACTCAGGGGGGGGTGCAGGGCGGCAGAGGGTCAGGGGGGGTCTTTGAATTATTTTTTTTAAAAAAAAAACGAAGGGTCACGGTTTTGGGTCTGCATGACCCTTCACACATAGAAGGGCTGCGGTCTAGACCCAAAACCGCAGCCCTTCGTTATGCGAAGGGCTGTGGTTTAGGCCAAAAACGCAGCTCTTCGAAGCTGGAAGGGCTGCGTTTATGGCCTAAACCGCAGCCCTTCGTTGTGAAGGGCTGCGGTTTAAAGCTGCAGCCCTTCACTGCTACGGAAAGGGCTGCTGGCCAAAAACGCAGCCCTAAGGGCTATTTTGACCGCAGCCCTTCCGTTTTTTTCCACTAGTGATAATATATTCAGTTAAAAAAATTTGACTCAAAAAATATTGTTTCACATTTTTCTTTTGGCATTCCCGCTCTAAATTTTTTACCCGGGTCAGAATTTGCACTTACCCTCCAAAAGTCGAGAATTGAAAATTGAAAGGCAAAATTTACTTTATCCTTTTTGACACCTTTTGTGTTCTGCAATTTGCATTTTATTATACTTTAAAAATGCATGTAATTTACTCAATTGATGTAGTGAGTCTAATTTTTAAAATTTCAATAATTCAATCATGAGAAAACATTGTGAACCTAAATCGGTAAAGAAAATTAATATATTATTAAATAATCGGACTGAACTGGACTGGATTTGGACTGGATTTATATTTGGCAAAGTCCAATCCAGTCCAATCCACTTACACCCTTAGATATGTATATTGGAGACATGAATCTGTTCCGAAAATCGATAGAGCAAGAATTATGATGTGTGGGTTGTTACATCATAACTTGTGGTGTAACAGTTACACTTAAGACTTTGTGATTTTACAATCTGACTTGCGTGCACCCAGTTCACGTTAACATTAGTGTGTACCATACCAAAAGCACGTATCATTTCTGAACAATCACTATATCATTTAGAAACCCATTATATCATTGAGAAACATACTATATCATGCAGAAGCTACATTATTTCTAAACAATCCACTATATCATTCAGAAACCCACTATATCATGAGGAAACTCACTATATCATTCAAGAACTACATCAATACTGAACAATCTGGTATACCATTCACTCACTATATCGTGCAGAAACTCACTATATGATGCAGAAACTACATCTTTTTATACATTAAAACACGTGTCTTGTTATACTACACAACCTACATCTTCCTGCATGTTAGAATATTAAAATTAAATCCTCCACTATATTGCATATAATTTCACTATATGTTTCCGTTAATAAAATCCATTGTATTGTACTACCTCCATTTTCTTTTAATTGTTATAGTTAGTTTGACATTTTGCACTATTCACAAATTTCACTTTCACCATCATTTGTGATTATAGTGAATAAAAACATTAAACATAGTCATGTGGGATCTTGTTAGATTTGTATTAACATGTATTCTTATTATTAATACGTACTTTTTATAATTTTTACAAATACAAAACTAAAGATATATGTTCTCAAAGTTTTGCATTGGCATGCATGAAAAGAGTGCAACAATTAAAAGAAAATGGAGGGTGTATATAAGTTCACTATATCTCTATTAAACTCACTAACCCAGTGAACACTAACCATTTAAGTTTCTTTTTTTACCAATTTTAATCAAATTATATCATTATTGAGATAGGATTCTTAAACATTAGGATTCCTTCATAGAACCCGAGTAGTTGTAGAAGTCAGATTCGGATACGAACTTATCGATTGTAATCAAAGTGACTGACCTTTTTTCTTCCAAAAAAACGAAAGTACCATATCCTTGATCTTAAATTTTCAAGATTATAACTAGATTATCCCTGTCCAACCACTGTAAGTAATAACAAAAGTATATAGTAATAATGTCATCAATCCAAGATCAAAGCTATACCCTAACTCCGACAGACGATGATTTATATACTGAATTTTGGGAGTTGTTTAATTCTTTGAATGCAACGGATGAAGAATATGCGCAAAAGTGGAATATATTATTCCCTGAGGTAGAAGGCCACCAAAACTACTTCGAAGATGTTGAACCTCAAACTCAAATAGAAGAGTTGAATGAGTTGATGGTCTCTTTGAACAACTTTGATGCAATGGAAGACGACTATGCAATGGAAGATTTGAACAACTTGTGGGATGAAGTAACATCTAGAGCCATGCTACCATGTTACAGTCCAGCTCAATAAATCTCAATAACAGAATCAAAATTCTGTTAGAAGTTGTTGTTCAGTTTTGGCGCCAAATTGTTAGTTGGAGTTAGTTAGTGCTAGCATCAATTCTGTTATAATTATGTAACTCTTTTATTAGATTTGTAGCTATAAATAGCTGAGAGCTACTGCTGTAAACCTCATTCAATGAGATACACAATACTTCTTTCTCTCTTATCTCTCTCTTCTCTAATTCTTTCTCTTCTATCTCTTACTTCTCTATTCTGTTAATCATCACAGTTGAAGCCTACAAGACTCCTGTATCAATGGTATTAGAGCTTTTCTTTCCTTAGACCCATTTCCGCCATTAAAACACATTTTCTTGCCTTCAAGATTGAGTGTACACAAGCTGTTTGAGTAAATGCCTTCAACAAGAAGTTCTTCTTCATTAATGGAAGAACAATTGAGATTAATGGAGCAAAGATTGGAGGAGCAGTCTCAAAAGCAAGAAGCTCAGTCAAGAGTGTTTGAAGAATCAATGGCTAAAATGTTGCAAGCCATTAATGAACTCAAAAATGACAGAAGAATTCCTGAATCTCCCAGGTCAGAATCTAGTGAAAAGGTGGGTTCAACAGGATCCCTAGGGTATGTACCTAAATTGGAATTTCCTAAATTCAATGGTAATAATGCTCGAATGTGGATAAACAAATGTAGCAAGTATTTTTGTCTTTGCAAGATCACTGATGAACAGATTGTAGATCTAGCATATACACATATGATTGATAAGGCTGAGTGTTGGGTATCTAGTTACTTGGTTGTAAGAAAGGGTGTTGACTGGTCAGATTTTGTAATTGATGTGAATGCAAGATTTAAACATGAATCTAATAGGAATGTGGTGGAAAAATTTAATAAACTACAACAAGATGGAACATTAGAACAATACATTGATGATTTTGAAACATTAAAATCATTAATGATGCAAGATAATCATGATCTACCTGAGGGATACATGCTGGATAGTTTCATAGGAGGCATGAAACCTGCTGTTAAACCCTTAGTTAAAGCTTTCAAACCCAATTCTATAACCCATGCAATTGAATATGCTAGGTTGTTGGAAGAATCTTTAAGCCTAAACTCCACAAAATATTCTAAACACACTTCTTCATATTCTAAACCTATACAAGCCACTCCATTATCTTCTCAACCAACCTTATTGCCTAGTCCATTATCTTCTTCTTCTACTTCTCTTCCTCTTACCAAATTTAACCCAAGACAAAGAAACTCAAGACATATTCCTGTTGATGTGAAAGCTGACAAGATTGCAAAAGGACTATGTTATTATTGTGACAAACCTTTTGAGAGGGGTCACAAGTGTGATTTCAAGGAGCCTCAACTGTTTATGGTTGAAATTCCTGGTTCTGGCTCTTTTTCTGATACTGATGAAGAATTACCACATCAAGATAATTCACAAATCACTGAACCTTGTATTTCAGTACATGCTTTGTCAGGCAATCAAAGCTATAATACTATGAGGCTTACTGGAGTTCAAAAGGTGAAAACATTACATATATTAATTGATTCAGGAAGTACTCATAACTTCTTGGACTTCGCTACAGCTAAGAAATTGGGGTGTAAACTGGAAATTATTCCTTCTCAGCCAGTAACTGTGGCAGATGGCAATAATTTGCAATGTCATTACATAGTGAAGGAGTTTGAATGGGAAATGAATGGCAAACTTTTCTCTACTGATGTGATGTTGATAGACTTGGGTAGTTGTGATATAGTACTTGGTATCCAGTGGTTAAGTACCTTGGGCACTGTCTTTTGGGATTTTAAAATTTTAATAATGGAGTTTACCTATGATAATGTTCAGTTTGTCTTAAGAGGTTCTACTCCTAAGAAGTTGGCTGTAACTAATGCCATTTCTAACAAGGCATTAGACCATGCTGCCTAGCTATGCTTGATACAGGTCAGACAAGTGTATGAAGCAAGAGGGTCTGAGTTGTTTCAGCTTGATACTGTGCCACAACCATTCCAGCCACCTGAGTTACTTGCTTTGCAACAAAAGTATGCTAGTATATTTGCATATCTAGAAGAGTTGCCACCTCTCATGGGTGTTTTTTATCATAGAATTCCATTGATTGAAGGTTCAACTGCATTAAACATTCGACCTTATAGATATCCATTGAAGCAAAGAGATGTTATAGAACAACTCATTCAAGAAATGCTGGACAAAGGTATCATCCAAACTAGCTCTAGTCCATTTGCTTCTCCTGTTGTTTTAGTAGGCAAAAAAGATGGAACATGGAGATTGTGTGTTGACTATAGAGAATTGAATAATAGGACTGTGAAAAATAAATCTCCAATTCCTATTGTGGATGAATTAATTGATGAATTGTTTGAAGCTGTGGTGTTTAGTAAGTTGGATCTTAGAGCTGGATATCATCAGATGAGAGTCCATCCTGATGATGTGTTTAAAACTACATTCAAAACATATACATGGCATTTTGAATTCTTGGTTGTGCCATTTAGCTAAACCAATGCCCCTGCCTCTTTTCAAGGATGGATGAATGCTATCTTTAAACCCTTGTTGAGGAAGAGTGTGCTAGTATTCTTTGATGATATTTTAGTTTACATCCCTTCTTTAGAGACTCATTGGACACATCTTGCTGAAGTATTTGAGTTGATGCAAAAGAATACACTATTCGCTAAGGCTAGTAAATGTTCTTTTGCTATCAATATGGTGGAGTACCTTGGTCATTTCATATCTGAAAAAGGGGTTGAAACATATCCTAGTAAGATTCTTTGCAAAGAAGTTCTTGGCCTACTCCATCTTCTGTAAAGGAGTTGAGAATTTTTTTGGGGTTGGCTGGTTATTACAGAAAGTTTGTGAGACATTTTGCATTAATGTCTAAGCCTTTAACAAACTTGTTAAAGAAAGGAGCATGGGGCTAGAGTGATGAAGCACGTCAAGCTTTTGAGCAATTGAAGCAGGCTCTTACTACTACACCTGTTCTTGTTATTCCTAACTTCACACAACCTTTTATAGTAGAAACAGATGCATCAAAATCAGGCATAGGAGCAGTTCTTATGCAGCAAAATCATCCCATAGCCTTTTTAAGTAAAGCCTTGGGTCCCAAGTGGCAAGCTTTGTCAGTTTATGAAAGGGAGCTCCTTGCTATTGTGTGTGCAGTGCAGAAATGAGGCCAATATTTGATGGGTGATCATTTTATCATCAAGACATATCAGAAAAGCTTGAAGTGGTTGCTTCAGCAAAAGATCTCTACACCATTCCAACAATTTTGGTTATCCAAATTGATGGGATTTGACTATGAGATATAATATAAAGCTGGTAAAGAGAATGTGGCTGTTGATGCACTTTCAAGGGTTCAGGGCTCTTCTATTTTATGCATGGCCATATCTGTGTTATCCTTAGATTTACATGCTTTAATTCAGCAGAGCTATGAAGCTCAGCAGCATGTGGTCGCTAGTAGAGTCTACCAACTGGTCGATTCTAGGCAATGGGTAGCAGTCTTTGGGGCAGGCCTTGTTCAGGTCGGTAAAATCTACACACATCCGCCAAGACCCATTGGCCTTCTTCACCATCACCACATTTGCCAACCACTCTATGTAGTCGCAGGGCTCGATGAAGTCGGCCGCTAGCAACTTGTCGACCTCTTCTTTGATGGCTGCGTTCTTCTACGGTGAGAAGTTCAAGCTTCTTTTGCTTCACCGGCCTCACGTCCTCGCCGACATTCAGGTGCACTATAACCACGGGATCGATTCCCGACATTTCGTCCGCTGAGAATGCGGTGATATCCGCGTTGCTTCTCAACAAACTGATTAAGTTAACTTTGACGTTATCGGCCGAGTCGGACCCATCTTGACTGTCCTCTCTGGCCTATCTTGCTCGAGACTGATTTCCTCGGTCTCTCCTTCTGGGCTTGGTCTCGACAGTGCTATCTTGCCTTCCCTCAAAATTCTCCATTGATAGATCTTTTTTCGCTTTATTCTCAGCCCGCCGTCTCTTCCTTTCCGACGGCGGGGATTCGGCCGGTCGCTTGTGGTTGGAATTCTTAAGAGCCGTCAAGTAGCATGCTCTCGCCGACTCTTGATTCCCTTTTCAACCTTTCAACTGGCCAGAGGTTTGACGCATAAATCATCGTAAGGTAGTAGATTGATACCACGGCACAGGCGTCGTGGATCAACGGCGCTCTATGATGGCGTTTTAGGCGGCGGCACATCCACCACTAGGAATTCCACCAAGAGGTCTCCGGGTCCGGGAACCCTCTCCCAATTTAACCGATAGCTTTATGGTTCATTCGGGGACGACAAAAGCCCCCGTGAAACCACCATCGGGTACGAGACCGGCTTGAGACATGACCTCCCTAGGCCAATCTTCTCAAAGGTGGGCATAAATAGAACATTGGCGGAGCTACCGCCATCCACCGGATGCGATGGACCATGGCCGTAGAAATGCAGTAGGGATATTACCAAAGGGTCGTCATGAGGGTAGATGATCCCCTTGGCATCCTCCCGCCGTGAACGACACGGATGGCATAGTCGGCGGTGCCTCACCTCATAGATCTCGGCATGGTGCCTCACCTCCTTCGGGCCGGCCTTAGCGCCGTGAATACTTCAACCGTGAGCCTGGTCCGCCCGAGATAACGTGTATCTCTCGTGATTCTTTCTTTTCGGACTTTTTGTTGCCGTCTTCTTTTGGTGACCCTTGCAGTCGGCTCTGCTCGATATCTTTGTTTGAAGTATCCCCTTCATATCAAGTCCTCAATACCATCTCTCAAATCTTTACAATCGTCCGTGACATGACCGTAATCTCTGTGGAAATCACACCACTTTGATTTATCACGGCCCTTATAATACATCTTCCTGGGTCGTTGCCAATTATCGTCCTTCTTGTGTAGCTCATAGATCTCGGCCACGGACATCGTCGGGGAGTGTAAATATGATATCGGTCCCGCCATCCTTCTTGGCCTTTCTTGGCCTGGGTTACTCCCTCCCGTCTTCCCGAGTTATCGGACTTCTTGTCCTTCCGTACTTGTCCTAATCTTTTTCTCTTTCTTTTTCCTTCTCCTTCTCCTTACCGTCTCCTTCAGACCGCTTTGAAGTTGCCGCCTTATCGAACTCTTCTCCTCGGATGAACTCATTGGCCTTTCTGAGGACATCAGTAAGGTTGGTCAGCTTCTTGCGACCCAGGTAACTTCTGAAGGCAATGCCCTCCTTTAAACCGGTCATCAGTGCCAGGACTGCGACCTCTTGCTGTAGGATGGGGATGGTAACGACCTCAGAGTTAAAGCGACCGATATAATCCTTCGGGCTTTCCTTCTCGCCCGCTGATAGACATCGGCCGCCTGGTGGTCTTCTCCCTCCGCTTATTGCTAACGAAGTGCATCACAAACATGGACGTGAGCTGTTGGAAATCGGCGATAGTTGCCGGCGGAATGCTCTTGAACCAAGTCAGTGTCAGGCCAGCTAAAGTTGAGGGGAAAACCTTACACCAGACAGAATCGGTGTCGGTGTATAGCAGCATGTGTCCTTCATACGCAGAGATGTGATCTTCGGGGATCCGCTGCTTGGTCATACTTGCATGTTGGCATCTTAATTTTCTCCATTGGTTCCGGGAGTATGGCAATTGAGATGGGAGAGTTTCTAAGGAATACTGGTGCTCGCGCCGAGCAACCTCGCTCTCTTCTAGAGAGTTGGGATGAATACTTGGACCTCGGTATCCCGTCGTTGCTCATCATCGTACCTTTCCCCACCTAGAGCTCTGTGGGAGTTTTTGAATGCTCTGCCTGTTCGGGTCATGCCGGCTCGGCTCACCCCTGTTGGCCACTCACGAAAGAGCGCATCTTCTTGACAGGGCTGTGTGATCGGACTGGGGGGCTCTTGCTGGCGCGACCCGATGGTGGAGTTTGGCTCGCCATGACCTGAAAGACCTCTGCAGCGCTTTTGAGCTGTTCAGGGTTGAACATGTGTTCCAGTGCTTCGAATACATTGGGCTGGTGGGCCTTGGTGGTTTTCTTACCCTTATCAATCGGTGGCTTGGAGGACCCAACCATCGGTTGCGGGGTATTGAAGCCAGGAGGTCCATCCCCTTTAACATTGTTGTTCTCATCTGTTTCTGGCATCCCAGAAATCTACTTAGGATCCATGAGGCAGGGAGATAGGCTGGCAAGATTATGGCTTAAGACTAAAGGTATGGTTCACCCCTCCTTCTAGCGCCAATTGTTCCAGTATGGAATAAATGCTTGGGAGTGGACCGGTATCGATTTAGTACAATGAGCCGGTTTAATGTCCTGCAAGATAGAACATGTAAGCTAACCTCGGGGGTTGATCCGAGGAACGCCCCTCCGATGCCTAAGTCAGTAAAGGGTAAAATCGGTATATCTCCAGTAGAGTATATTAGTATATGTGAACGTACCTTATGACTCAGATCGGGGGGTATTTATAGGAGCCGGCAGTATCCTTAACAAGGTTGGACACTGCTCCTATTGGTTGGATACATTTCTATCCTCTTATAATACTTACCTTTAGGCCCATAGGCGCATTGAGTAGGTACTGGATCAACCCAGGCCCATTTGGTAATGGCCCAAGTAAACGACACCGGTAAGGTATCTGAATATAGCCGGCAGGAAGTATACGCCGGTATCGGGCTTGACTCGTACTCAGCAAATGGGGTTCCTTTGACTGAGGTGACCATAACGGCCAATGGCGGTCTAACTGGACCGGTAGAGAACTTGTACAGCCCCCATACAACTGAATTAGTGGATCTTATGAATTATTGGGCTTGGATCATGTTACAATTCAAGGTTGTGATCCCATATGAGAGATGTGGCTGGCAGGGGAGGGGTGCTGCTGGGCAGTGGGGGGCTAGCAGGAATGGTCCGGCAGGCGGGTGCTGATATTAAAAAAAAAGAACCAAATGGGCTGTGATTTGGGGCCTAAACCGCAGCCCTTCCATGTAAATAGGGCAGCGGTTTATGCCCAAAACCGCAGCCCTTCCACTACAAGGGCTGCGATTTTTGGCCTAAACCACAACCCTTTAGAGTGGAAGAGCTGCGGTTTTGGGCCTAAACCGCCGCCCTTACTTTATGCCAAAAGGTTACTACGCTAAGGACTGCGGTCTAAAAATGCATCCCTTAGGGTTATTTTGACCGCATCCCTTGTGCTTTTTCCACTTGTGTTAACATCGGGGTGGGCCCTAGAAAGAAATAGAGCGCACAAAGGAGCATTGCGAGTATGTACTTAGCGTTCGGAAGCCGGATGCTAGGAACCTTTTCCTCAGTCTCTTGGTCCTCGACGATATAAGTTTCGATGTCATATTCACAATAGTCAAACACATCTTTTTCGGCCTCGGAGAGGTCGTAAGAAGGAACACCCTCTATCCTGGAGCAGGGCTTGGTACAATTCTGGCGAATGGGAAAGGTGTCAGGAACCTTTACCCAGTTAAAGGCCGACTGCCAGCATTTCAACCGAACAGCTTGGGTACACAGTGAGTTTACCCTTGGCAGACATAAGCGACCACCATCCCTTCTCGGTGGAAGATCCATACCTATGCAACCAGTGAAGCCACCAGAACAAATTCAAAATTTTCCAGGAAGTCTTCACACCCAAAAATAAGCAATCAAATTTCTGATGGCCAAGGGAGTCAGTTGGGCCAAGCAAACATTAAAGGCCTTCAAAATTTTGACTAAGGTTAGATCCATTGGAAAGCGCAGTCTAAACTCAAGACAATGCGTGTAGATAGCTATGTGGCCGGTAGGACAATCTATCACTCTACATCCCTTATGCGGTATAACAAACCGATAATCGTTAGGGAAAGCATACAACTCTTGGGCGACACGACAAGTAATCCACTTGACCGCATCTTTCCGCCAGAGATGGTGTAGGCGTGTTTCTATTTCACTTACGCGCGATGAGCGTGTATTTGACTAACTCATTGTAAACGTTTTATTGAAAATGTTTTGAAGTCGCCAACAAGTCTTTAAAGGAAGACTCATAAACCTAATTGGATATGGGAAACCATAGGGACAAATTAGGGAGTTATCCAACGTAGATTTTCCTATCCTGACTACATAGATGGTCAATGAACCATACATTGAGTTGGGGGTGAGGGTACGAACACGGGCAGGAACCATGTCACCCATTGCGTGCCTCTACTTAATATTGATTCATGTTAATTTTTATGCCGAAAAATAACCATAAAATTTTTTCATAACCCCTACAAATATTTTAATCTAGGTTGGTTCAGGAAGTACATAAAGTCTATTTTTTTAGAGACATGTTATTTAGCAATCAATATTACTGGGAACCTAACAGGTTGGTGAAATTATCTAATTAATATTAGACAATTCTTTAGGTTTTTTATTAGCAAAAATAACATATGGGGTGATGAAAGCATTAAATCATACAATCATGCATACACATATGAATATGACAAATATATAAAAAGAAAGAAAAGGTTAGAATGTACAAAGGGACAATTTTTATATTAAAGACCTACATCAGGAAATAAATAGTTAGTAACTTCAATATAAAAATAATAAATTTATTCAAGGACCCTCATGATTATATCGTGGCTTGGGTCTGATAGATTGACAACCTTCGGGACGAGCAACCTTGAAGTCTGAAGATATGAACCTGTATGCATGTCTGAATGTGTTTGTAAATTTGAAAAGTATGAGAGTTTGTACAGAGGTTTCATATGTATAGTCGTGATGATAAAGTATGAAAATCGTATGGAATAGCGTGTGAAAATCTGTGGGAAATCAAGACCTATTTATAGCGAAAACGAACTGCGCGTCATGCGCTGGGTGCGCCAGGCGCAGCACCCTGTATGACGCACAATCACACATGTCAGGCGCACATTAGTGAGCTTGATGCAACAAGCCCAATAAGCTATGTACATGTGGTACACGCTATAAAAAAGATAGAAAAGAACACTGCGTGTCACGCAGGGGAGTGCGCTAGGCGCACGACTCTGTGTGACACATAATGCCATATGTCAGGCAAACATTGGTGTGACACGGTTGGACAATGGTGCACTCGGCGCACCGCTTTGCTTTTTGACACGTTTGACGATTTAATTTTATCTTTTAAGTCCGGAAATCTGATTTTAATTATAAAAATATCTTCGGTTATTTCACCAAATACCCCTGACAAATTAATTTATTCACCAAATACCCCCACTTTTTTTCGAATTCACCATATACCCCTGACTTTTAAAAAAAATTCACCAGATGCCCTTATTTACTAACGGAGTTAACTCCGTTTGTCATTAACCCTAATTAATCCTAAAAAATCCTAATTAACCCTAAAAAAACCCTAATTAAACCTAACTAAACCCTAAGTAAACCTAAAAACTCTAACTCTCTCTCTCCCTAACCCAACCCCACCCCTTCAACCCTAGAGCCACCAACCCACCACCCAACCCCAGCCCCCCCACCTCCCCCTCCCCGCGCGGCCACGCAGCCCCCTCCCCCCCCCCTCCCCCACCCTGGCGCACCCCCACACATACCCCCCTCCCCCTGACCCCCACGCAGGCCCCCTCCCCTCGACCTCCCTCACGCCTCCCCCTCCCCCTCCCTCCCTCTCTCCCCCCTCCCCCCCCCCGCCACCGCGCCTCCCCTTCCAACCACCCCCGGCCCGCCGCGCCTCCCCTCCCGACCACCCCGCCCCGCATCCCCCTCCCCTTCCCCTAAGAAATCGGTTGCCCTACCCCTCCCCTTCCCCCGCGAACTCAATCGCTCCCCCTCCCCTCTCCCCGCCGCCACCCCCAGCCCACCGCGCGTCCCCTCTCCCCATCTCCCACCCCTTCGAATCTCCCACCATTGTTTCGCCCGTAAAGAAACAGAGGAGGCGAAACTCTCCCACCATCGTTTCGCCCTGAAAGAAACGGAGGACGCGGCATAGGCCGAGGTGCGGGGAGGAGGGGGTTGTGGGCCGCCGACGAGAGTGAGGGATGGGGGAGGCGCCTGGGGGGCTGCGTGGGGGGGGGAAGGGGGCTGCGGGGGGAGGGGGGGGGCTGGGGTTGGGGTGAGGGGGGCTGGGGTTAAGTTAATTAGGTTTTAGGATTAATTAGGTTTAGGGTTAGTTAGAGTTTGAGGGTTTTTAGGTTTAATTAGGGTTTAATTACGGTTTTTTAGGTTAATTAGTTAATTAATTAACGGAGAACTAACGTCCGTTAGCCAAAAAGGGCATTTTTGGTATTTTTTGAAATGTCGAGGGGTATCCGGTGAATTTTTTTAAAGGTCGGGGTATTTGGTGAATTTTGAAAAAAGTGGGGGTATTTGGTGAATAAATTTATTTGTCGGGGTATTTGGTGAAAAAAACCGAAATATCTTTGATAATATTTATTTATTAAACTTAAAATAATCAATTATCATGAATAATCATTTATTAGGCTTTTTAAAGAATTGGACTCAAAACTTTATTTATGGGCTCAAAATGCAATTAATCATCACGAATAATTAATTGGGCTTTAAAATAGGATTAAAATAAACTTTGACACTTTGAAAAAGTTTTGGGTTTGCTTTTTGGACTTCTCTCCTCTTGGGTCGGACCAATAAAAAGGTTTAAATTTATGACTTAAATAAATATAGGTAGGAAAAGGCTTTGACGAGGCTAGGTTCAGACTCGAGTCTATGTCGGGATCTAGAAAGAATAAGCTCCTGAATGCTAGAAAGTGAAATAATCAGACCATGACTAATTTATTTTATTGAAGTGGTCGGACCTTGAGATGAGAATTCCTATGTATCCTTGCGGAATTAGACCATTCGTAGTTCTCGATCCGATTTAATATTTTTTTTCTTATATTTTTTAGTGCCCTAACTTTTGCCTAGACGCCGTTTCGGATTTTTAACCCGGGCCGGCATGGACATACCTTGAATAAGGAGTTAGGGTTGATGAAAGGTTGAAAGGTTTAAGGCTTGAGGTTTATATGAATGTTTAGTTGGTTTGGCGAATGGAGGATCATGGATTTCGATTATATGGGCTAAGGTTTTGATGGATTGAAGGATTTGAATGAGGGGTAGAACTTGTGTGCAAGCCCCCTAGCTCGACTTTTCATTTCCTTGCCTTTGGCTTTTTCATTTTGCATTTTTTTGTCCTGTGCGTTTTCTTTTGCTTTTGCCTTTTTATTTTTTCGCAATTTGATCTTTTTTCACTTTTTTTTTTTTTTGCCGGGCATTGATGTTTTTTTTTTATGTAGTGAGGTTGGCACACATTTTTTTTTTTGGTTATGGGTATTGGATGGTTTGAAGGTTATTTTGCGGAGATTGATTTTGAAGGTATTATTTGGCTAAGGATCTGGAGGATGATGGCTTAAGGGATTATGGAGGGAAGAGGGGAATAACTCTTAATCCAAAGTATGTCCTTTCTTCATTTAAATTTTTTTTTTATGTTTTCTTTATTTTTTATTACTCAAAGTCATTAGGTGATTTCAGTGTCATCATTGAATTAGAAGCATAAATATAATGATGGAAGACCAATGAAAATGAAAATGCGACTATTTTACCGATTAGAAATAAAGAGAACAAGACTTATTAAAAATAAAATCCTAAAATGACATAGACTCGACAGAAAGGAAACAAAGGAGCTGGGGGAGGGAATCTCCGACTCAACCTAGAAAACTAGCGCTAAATGACTAAGCTCCCCGCACCGTTGAGACGATGCCCAAGCGGTTGTTGTTGTTGACTTTGTCTTGCAGGCGGAATTAGAAGTCTACCACTATCAACCATATCCCGTACAACATTCTTTAAGGCCCAACACACATATGTTCGGTGTCCATTCCCTCGGTGGTACTTGCATAGGCATTTGGGTTCAACTTCTTGAGCCTATTTTCCGAGTGCGAGGTCCGATGTAGGACCGATAGCCGTATTGCTCCTCTTTGATGAAGCCTATTGAAAGCTTATTCTAAATTCATGCCCAGGGGAGTGAAGATACTTTGAGGCTTTTGATAACCTCCATTTTTAGTAGCTAGGGCATTGACATTATTACCTTTTGGAGCTGGAAGGGTTGTTGTTACTCTTATTGAAAGAGTTGTTATTATTGTAACCCTTACTCTTTGAAGCTTGAACCTCTTCTTCGATCAGTAGGCCTAACTTATAGAGTTTTGTGAAAGACTCTATGGGTTGGAATTTGATGTGATCCCATACTTGGGCCGCAAGTTACGGATCACCGCCGGACTTGGTCCGATCTTGATTGGCTCGTTAGTCATTTGTCTTTGCCTTTTCCCTCCATCTATTAAGGAAGGTGACGAAGTCTTCGTTGGAGTTTTGTTTAGTTAAGTCCAACTCACGAAGACCAATGGGAAGCTGAGTATTATATATGTATTGTTTGCGGAAATCTTCTTTGATGTAGTTCCAGTCATTTAGCTTGGTCTTGTTCAATGATCTGAACCACTTGGATGGATGTGCATCTAAGGTTATGGGACAAATATAAGCAAATAGGTCTTTGCTCTTGCCCTTAAAAGCCAAAGAGATGGAGAAAGCTCTCAGATGATTATGTAGGTCTTCAACCCCCTTGAATTTTGGAAGGTCACCCAATGCTACATTTTTAGGGAGCTTTTCCCTCAGTTCAAGATCAATATTGAACTTTGGTGGATCACCCAATGCTACATTTTTAAATTAATGGTGTCATAGCCATGAGCCTGACCCTCAAGTGCATGAATTGACTGGATCGATTGCTTGAGTTTTTCGAACCTCAAATGTGTCTTAGACTTGATTGAAGGTGGTTGTGGTGGAGTGTCGCCCTGTTCCTCTTCTTCAGTTACCAATTTTTTTCTCAGCGCCTTGATCTCTTTGTCTGAGTTGTTCATTAGTGTCTCCCATTTCCAATGATGATTCAGAAGTCTCAGAGGATTCGTCTAAAAAGGTGAGAATTATTTTGACGAGTCTGGGAGTAGGTTGACCTTGTTGCCTCTCTGTTGAACGTTCCCATGTTATAATCTCACAACCTATCCTGAACAGAAATCGAATGGACGTCGTAAATTTTAATAAGTAATGTTTTCGAAATGAGAAATGAAAATGTGAAATGGGAATGGAAGAATGGAAATGGAAATGGTAAATGATTAGAAATGGGTATTATTTTGGACTAGTATGGGCTTGACCATGATGGAGACATGGGCCTAACTATATACAAATGCAGACATGAACTTGACTGGACTATGCAAGCTAACTTGATTGAATGATCGAAATTTGCTGAGTAATAGACTTTGAACTTACAATAAGCAAACTAGACTCAAAGCAGGCTAGACAATAAAGAAGGCTAGACTTTGAACTTATATTTGGAATAAGCAGACTAGACCTAAAGGTATGACTTGAGCTTTTATAGTTCGAAGACTTGATTAGGGTTTACATACTAGACTTAGGAAATGAACTTTTATAGTCCGAAGACTTAGACTAGGGCTTATAAAGATGCAAACTAGACCTAGGGAATGAACTTTTATAGTCCGAAGATTGAACTTTTATTGTCCGAAGACTTGACTATGGTTTACTTACTAGACTTAGTGTAAAACTTTTATAGTCCTAAGACTTAACTAAGATTTGCATAGAGATGCAAACTAGACCTAGGGAATGATCTTTTATAGTCCGAAGACTTGACTTTTATAGTCTGAAGACTTGACTAGGGTTTACATAGAGATGCAAACTAGACTTAGGGAATGAACTAGGCCTAAATGGACCTAAGATTTGGATTGGATTAGAACTAGACTGGGATAGGAACAAACTTGGGCTAGACTTCACATAAAGATGCAAATGGGCCTAGATTTTGACATGAACTAGACTTATATGGGCCTAAGATCGACTCTAATGTAGTGAATGTATGGACTCAAATGGGCCTAAAATGAATGCAAAGTGGACTCTAATGCACATGGGCCTAAATTAATGCAAGTGAATTGGATTAAGTTATTTGTATTGTATTGAATGAAGGTGTTTGGACTGGGCTTAAAATTTTCAAAATTTGTTTTTGAAAGGAACAATTTGTTTTTATAAGATGTTGGCAAAATTTTGAAAATGTTTTTGTAAATGTCTTGTATGATGATGATTAGTAAATGTTTTTAGAAAAAGGTAGAATAGACATGGGTGTAGGATTGATTTTGAAAGATGTATGTTATTGAAACTAAATGAATATGATAAGGTAAGATTGGTAAGACTAGTTGGATAGCAGGGAGAAGGTAGACATGCTTGACAATTCTACTTCTACCATGACCACTTTTCTAGATGCACCTTTTTTATTTTTAAGGACACACTCGACCTTGCATGAAAAGACTGATTTTTAATTTTTTTAAAAAAATTAGGTGAGATCCCTAGAATGACCATGCTTTTACGCGAATGCAGACGAACTGATGATAGGATCGATCACCACGACAACTAACTCGACGAAAAGCATGTGATGCACAAACTGCGTGCCACACAGCATTGCTCCGCGCGACACACAACTGTGCGTCGGGCGCGGGAGTAATGTGTCAGGCGCAGCTTGATGCGCTTGGCGCACTACTCCCACAACATGTTTTTCAGGGATTTATGCAAGGTTTTGGCCAATTGACGATCTTTTATTTGTTTTTTAGACACGATTTTATGTACGATGCATAACAATGACAATTTAACTAGTTAATAACAGGCAAAATTGAAACCACAAGCAAACCTAAAGTCCAATTCTATGTTTGAAACTATGGTCAGATTTAGGTTAAGTCCATAAGGGTCCATGACTAAGAGATTGATCCCACACTTCCTACCTCTGCTTAAAGAGGTGGCGAACGTGTAATATGCACTCCAGTTCTCAAGTCAGGAACAAGAGAACAATCCCATGGTTGGGTAGGCTTGCTTATGACTAAGATCAAACACTATCACTCAGGAAGCTTTTTGGAAAAACAAAGCGCAAACCCCCCGGGGTGACCTCATGCATAGAACATGCGCTAATGAGGCAAGGTAGATTGTCCTTATGGTGGCTTAAACAATAGCCATGTATATGAAACACTGTAATGTCATTCTACGGCTTAAAAAGAGTATGAATCGTATTTTTCGAGTTTCACCCACTCAATTTAAAAAAAAAATTTAAAAAAATCCTCCCTAGTGAAGTCGCCAAATTGTTGGCGTGTTTTTATTTCGCCTACGCGGGATGAGCGCGTATTTGACTACCTCATTGTAAAGGTTTTATTGAAAATGTTTTGAAGTTGCCAACAAGTCTTTAAAGGAAGACTCATAAACCTAATTGGATGTGGGAAATCGTAGGGACAAATTAGGGACTTATCCAATGTAGAATTCACCGTCCTGGCTCCATAGATGGTTAATGAACCATATATTGAGATCGGGGGTGAAGGTACGGTCAGGAACCATGTCGCCCATTGCGTGCCTCTACTTAATATCGATTCATGTCAATTTTATGCAGAAGAATAACCATAAAATATTTTCATACACCCTAAAAATATCTTAGTCTAGTTTGGTTGAGGAAATACATTAAGACTATTTTTTAGTGACATGTTATTTAGCAATCAATACTACTGGGAACCTAACAGGTTGCTCAAATTATCTGGTTAATATTAGAATAGTTCTCTAGGTCTTTGATTAGCAAAAATATCATGTGGGGTGATGAAAGCCTTAAATCATACAATCATGCATAGACATATGAATACAAAAAATAAATAAAATGAAAGAAAAGATTAGAATGTACAAAGGAACAATTTTTATATTAAAGATCTACAGCAGGAAAGAGATAGTTAGTAACTTCAAAATGAAAATCATTAATTTATTCAAGGACCCTCAAGATTATACCGTCACTTGGGTCTGAGAGATTGACAACCTTCGAGACGAGCAATAGTGAAGCCTGAAGATATGAATGTGTTTGTAGATTTGAAAAGTATGAGAGTTTGTGAAGAGGTTTTGTAGAGAGGTTTCGTAAAGTGTATAGTCGTGATGTTACAGTCTGAAAATCGTATGGAAACACGTGAGAAAAACTGTGGAAAATCAAGACCTATTTATAGGGAAAACGAAACTACGAGTCACGCGTTGGATGCACCAGGCGTAGCACCCTGTGTGACACACAATCACACGTGTCAGGCGCACATTGGTGCGCCTGACGCAACACACCCAATCAGCTATGTACAGGTAGTTCACACTTTAAAGAGATAGAAAAGAACACTGCGTGTCACGTAGGGGAGTGCGCTAGGCGCACGACTCTGTGTGACAAATAATGCCATGTGTCAGGCAAACATTGGTGTGCCTGACGCAGTTGGACAATGATGCGCCAGGCGCACCGCCTTACTTTTTGACACGTTTTGACAGCTCTTTAATAAAACGCATTTAGATGATTTACTTTTATCTTTTAAGTCCGGAAATCCGATTTTAATTATAAATAATCTTTGAGAATATTTATTTATTAAAATAAAACAATTAATTATCATGAATAATTAATTATTGGGCTTTTTCAAAGAATTGGGCTCAAAACTTTATTTACGAGCTCAAAATGCAATTAATTATTAGGAATAATTAATTGGGCTTTAAAATAGGATTAAAATAAACTTTGACACTTTAAAAATAGTTTTGGGTTGGCTTTTCGGATTGCTCTCCCCTTGGGTCGGACCAATTAAGACTGCGGTATGTTTTATCATCGGATCCTTAAATGGGGAGACACGATTATGTGTCTACAGAGGGCAAAATTTAACTGTTCGCGGACCACTACTATAATCCGCCTGCAACCAAATGTTAGAAAATCCAGTTTCTTCTTTGTCCAGTATTTGATGAGGTCTGGAGCTAGAAGCCGCTCTTGCACTCTCACCGATTGTAATCTCGATGGGGGGGGCTCCCAAGACGGGAAGGACCCTTGATTAAGATCCATAACATCATTGCTAGTACCCTGGTCACAGACCAAATGAGGGAGATTTCTAACTGTCCTACGATCCAAAATTTTATGTCTCAACTCTCGTAGCGTCTGTTTATCACGGCTTTCCCTAGCGAACGGTCATTAAGAAACTTGGACCTAAGTTCCATTTCTCTAGCGGTTGTAAGGGGAAATTCAGCTAGAAGTCGTGTTTTTCCTTCCAGAAGGCTAAAGGCGGAAGAACTCACCCACCATCCACGAAGAGGGGGAAGAAGGGTCACTTTCGATCATGAAGGCATCACTCGGAGTCTTTTGCTATCGATTGGTCCGACATATTTCGAAAATGCAAAGAAGGAAAATACAATTAAGCAAAAGGTAAAGGAAGTACTTGAAAAAGAAAGCTTCGCGGTGAAAAATGGTCGAAAAAACCAAACAATCACCGAAAAAGTCCGCTGGATCTCTGAAATCACCAGCAAAAGTCCCACACGCAGAGGACAAGAAATTTTCGGTTGAATGTCTACGGAACAGACTAGAGCTTCGCCGGGAAAGTGAGAAAAAATACGAACTTTAAATCTTCGAAGAAACCCAGACCAAGAACTCTTGTGAAATGGCGAAATTCTTCAAACACTGTAAGAGAAATAGTACTTCTATAAATAGCCATTTGGTATTCTGCAGGTACATTCTGAACACTACATTCTCTCTCTCTCTCTCTCTCTACTTTCTCTCTCTAAATTCTTCACGAACATAGTACTGACTTGAGCTTCGGAGGGGGTTTCCTCGCATCCCACTCTAGGGTAGCTTACATTTGCTTCCTTGCAGCCATTCACTCACGGACGCCTACTCTATTACTGACGGGCACATTCGAGGACCGTTACCGTTCTGATACCGGAACACCATTAACCTGGCTACTACTTTCAATATTAAGCAGATTGGCATTAATATTAATATGTATAAGATAAGGAATGGTGGGGGATGATATGTTGGTTTTTTGAGAAAAATGGGCTTTTGGGACTTACTAATGATATTCCTCTTCATATTGTGTTTAGGAAAGCTTTTGATGTTTTATCCAAGAAGGTCTAGACCGATGATGTACTAGTCTAAAGTTCATGCATGGAAGAATAAATCCCACCCTTTTAGTTAAATCATCAAAGGTTATATCATTCTTCTTGTTGTGTGTGTGTGTGTGGGGGGGCGGATTCAATTTCTATCATTTTGTTTGTCTTTCTGTACCTTTTGAAAGTTAATAATTGGTTATTGACGTCCTGATTCTTATTTTATGTTATGATTAAGTTGCTTAAGATATCAAATGACATTTGATACAAAAAGATATTAGTAAGACAAAGTAACTCGATCATTTTATTTACGATCCCGCTAACGTGCACCCCACATGCATTAGATAAGATTTGCATTTTTATATGGAATGGTCATATCATTATTGTTTGATATTTAATGTGCTGAAAAGATAGTATATATTTTAGTATTTCAAATAAGAGCATTGAATTTTCTTTCTCTCTCGTAATAAATTATGCTTTAACATCTAATTCTACTTTTCAAACTAATCTATTTTGATAGCAGACAAATGATGAACATTATTATACATTCTTAAACCCTAAAATCTCACGTCTCACCAATTTCTTTCCGAGCTCAATTCAAAAAAAACCAAAACCAAAAATAAAACCAGAGACAAAACTTTAAAATCCTAAAGAACTCAATTTTTCTTAAAAAAAATCAACAGAACTAACTACAATCTGAAAGAGATAGATTTTAGAAAGTAATTTGTTTTTGGGTTTTCATGAAATCAAACAATTTCCAAACCCTGAATAACAAAAGCAAGAAGAAGAAGAAAGTAAAAAAAAAACGAAGAATTGGTTGTTTGATATAGGATATTTTTTTTATAAATAAGTCAACCTTTAAGTCATCCACTAAAACAAGTCATTCTTTTGGTTAATTTTGAATAAGTCTAACTTTGGCACACATGAATTTTAAACAAATCAACTTTAGTAACCGGTTTAATAGGTTAAAAAAAGTTTTATTTTGTATTTTTGTATTTTTAAATTGTTTATCCTCTCTCTCCTCTCCTCTCTTCCATAGCTACCGCCCCTCGTCTCTCTCACCCAACACCCTAACCGCACCCAGAATCCACCAAGTTACCAATACCCACCAGTAGCCAACACCCCAGCCCCACATTGTCGAACCGCAACACCACCACTCAAAATTCAACCCTCCTTTTTCTCTCTCTTGAACCTAACTTTATCTCTTTAAACGATGGTGTCCTCAGCAAGAGAAAAATCATTCTTCAGACTAATAATACAACAAGTCATCATACCAAATACTCTTACAATCAACTAAATCTAAAACGCACATCACCACCGTAATATTCTCCCTTCTCTCTCTCCTCCTCCTCATAACCCCCACCACCTCCTCAACCTAAACCCCAAGCCTGGAGTCATTCCTAACACAACAATCCTAACTAGACCCTCACGCAAGCAACGACTAAAGACACGCCGGGAATATTGACACCGACAAATTTGTCATGAAGGGAGCCTTGCCTCAAGCAAAATCGTGCGTGGAAAAAGCAGCGACATCATCTTCAGATGAGAAGAGGTTTTGGTTTCATCGGAGGAGCTGCTTCTCGTGGTTTTAGTGGGTGGTGGTGGGCCTAGGGAGGGGCTAGGGTGTTGGCTTGGGTTAATAAAATCCCAATTCTTAATTTTCTCATGGTAAAAAAAAAGCTCCAATAGAATTTCAGAATACTAAGTAACATCCGAAACTCTTACCCTTGTCTAGGGTTAGGCGGGTTGTTTTCGATTTGGAAATTCCAACCCGAACCTAACCCGTTTAGTTTTCGTGTCGAGTTCAAGTTAACTCATTTACTTAAACAAGTCAAAATTCTCAACCTAACCCCACTTAAATCGAGTTGGGTTCGGGTCGGGTTATGGGATTCGGCCGTTTTTGCCAACCCTTGGAAATTGTTCTGATCTCATTGGTTGAAGTTCAAGACTATCAACATAAAGGTATTGGAAACTCGGATGCGGTCAACATGGCTTGATCAAGAATGCTCTTTCCCAAACTATGTCATAATGATAGACTTCATCAACTATAGTTGCTTGATTCAGCAAATATAAGGAAGATGCATTGCTCTATCTGGTTAATTGTAGTTTCTCCGAAGAAGGATTTGATTTGACCTTATTTGATTGTATCTTGTTTTTCTTTTAATATATACCTATTGTAGATGTCGATTAGGCTTCAATTAATGAAAATTCTGTTATAAAAAGAATCTCCACGTCGAATATAATTTATATTTTTGAATTGAGGCGCGGAACCATGCTCATTATATCATGGGATACGATATAAGTTTCCCTCATCCACACCTAGCGCCACAATCAGCTAGTCATCAAAACCATAAATACTAGTATAAAAATAGATGAACACATATTATAAAGCAAAGCACTTAACATAGTAACATGGCATTTAAGATATGCAATCACTTATTTTATCCAAACCCACAGTACTAATCATTGAATAATTATATTTATCACTAAATGAGCTCATGTATCGATAATCATGGGTTATAATTTATACAGTTTTTGGTGTACAATATTGTTCATAATGCAGTGAGATATATTTTTATTTGACCAAGATAGATGTAAGTGTTATTTTCGCGTTTGGAGCTTCATAATTAATTGTTGTCGACTTGCCCAAATATTAATCCAGGCCACGCGATATAATAACTGGATAAGTACACACTAATAACTACTTATTGGCCAAGGCTAAATTTACAATGCGGATAGTGAATCACTCACTATACACAAAATTGTAAGTTTTTTATTGGCTTATATTTTGTAGGGTTTAAATTACTGAGAGTATCCTCTTTCTCTTCATTTTAAATGGAAATTTGAAATCAATTTAAGGTTAAATTTTATATGGAAATTTGAAATCAATTTAAGATTAAATTTCAAATTTAATTTGTGAGTTTCAATGCAACATTAATTAATGTCATCTTTCTGGAACAAGCTAATCAGGAGATTAAATTTAGTGTAATGTTTTAGAAAGATTTTTAGTAACTACAATTAAATTGTAGCTACTATAATTGCTTAAATCTCATCTCTTTATTATTATTAATTAATTTATCTTTACCACTAATTTAATTAATCTTTAAAACCTTAAATAAAAGAAAAAACGACAAAAGAGTTAACTTTGATTAAAATTCAAATAGTTGTCAAACGTGTTCTTATTCCCATAGTTAGATATTTAAAATTACTTGTAATAAATTATAATGATAAGACATTATATTTTCCATACTTTTTATATTTAATTTTTAAAAAGTATCACCAACTTAATAATACATTATTAAACTATAATGCTCTTTGTTTCCACAATGCTCTTTGTTTCGTACGTAGTGTGCATCAAATAAGGTTGTTTTGGATCTTTTTTCATTTTTTAACGATCTAAATATATATATATACTAAATTTATATTATATGTATAGTATGGAAAATATAGCAAAATGGGTGTCTAATTGTAAAGAGTGAAAATATACGTGCTTTGGGTTTTTTTTTTTTTAACGAAATATATTTTTCGAGTTATTATTGTTGAAAATAAATCTAATATAATTAAATGAACACTCCCTCTCATCATTATTGTGAATTTCGTCAATCGTCATCCACGTCATACAATGCACAAATTTTTCGAGTATAATGCAAAAGATAAAAAGTTACTTATTGTTCTGGTATCAAAAATTTATTTTTGTTCTAATGTAATTTTATGATAGATTATCAATTTTTAGCAAATTACGTGTATTTAATAATGTACAATAATTTTAATTTATATAAATAATATTTTTAAATGCAATGTGGCAAAATATTATTAGTGGTGTATATGGATTCTCTATACACATACAAAGTGTAAGTCTATCACCTACCCTACTTCTGGTAATTTTTAAAGGTTACAACATAGTGACTTACACATTCCATAACGAATAGCTTTAATCACAAATATATTTAACTAGTCTTAAGGCCCGTGCAATACACGAGTTTTTTTTAATGTGTCAAAATTTTAATTATTTGTTATTGGGAGTAACAATAAGTTAAACGTCTTTTGTCTTTTATTTTTTAATAGGTAAAAAGAATCCTCAAGGGTACCTCGTACAGCAGCACCCACCTGAGGCCCATCGAAGTCGACACCTCCCAACCTCCCTAGCTCCCTCTTAAATCCCAAGTAAATTACTTGGGGTAGGAATTGAACCACATTTTACTCCATTCACCCCACCATTTGACCCTTCTAACTGCGTATGTGTAGGAAAAAATACAGTGGAGGAGTATTATTTTATATGACCATAATGTTAAATTAGTAAATAGTTTAGCAAATATTTCATATGTTATTTTAGTTGTTTACTGAAAACCAAATTCGATTAAACTTTTTGTGTTCAATCTCATTGATCAAGTGGAAGCGATAGGATCTTTTAACTTATTAAACTTATGATACTTGGAATTTCATTCACCAATGTAGATAACGTGGCGCTAAAAATTTTTAAATCTTAAATATTAATTATTTTCTATTTCATTGGTCAAATATAGGTGCTTGCTTATGTAGTGCTCCCAATATTTCCGAATAAAGCCTCTTTTATAAGAAAAATGTCTTTCTTAGTATGGTTATAAAAAGTGCTCATTACCTTATAAAGTTGTATGTTTTGATTCATATTTCTTTAAATTAAAAAGTATTTTTTAGTTATTACCACCTTAGATAATACTTCCTCCATTTTCTAACACTTGCAACAATTTAACTTTCACGCTTGCGAATGCACAACTTTGACAATTAATATCGTTAATTATATGTTGTAAAAAATTATAAAAAGCTAATATGAGATACCAACTTTACTCACTTTTGCCACCTTTGTAATACCAAACATTCTAATTTCACCCCCATTTGACGATATCGGTTGAAAAATCATACAAACCGTTATGCCACTGGCAGATCTTACCTTTTTCCTTCCCTTGAACTCGATTTTACCTCTTTTTCTCATTCATTAGTTTCCTACCTCCTCCATTGAATTCCTCTGAACTATTTAATTTCCTTTTTTTCTGTGACATTTGATACTCTCTCACTTCCACAATAATAATCTTTTTTACTTTCAAAGTATCTCTCTGCCTTTCTTTGTCACTGTTGAGACGTGAGAGAGCCATGCTAGTATAGGTAGTGTTTAATTGTGAATTTAAATTCAATACCAGCTTGTTGTTTTGGCTTCTAGTTACTAATTGATTTCAGCTGAAAACCATTTTATGAGCAATTGTTGGTGCCCATTTTTGGTGATGGTTGGAAGTGGCATGAAAATTAGATACATCTTCTCAAATGGCTCCTAAAATCTGTATTAGGCACATAGGTCTTACATTAATAATATTCCTCAATAATACTACTTAGACTATAAAAAAATTAGTTAAGCTTATTAACACTAATGGAATATAAAAATTAATCTTGAGATTTTAACAATTACATCACGTTTTTGGTTGAGTTGTTCATTGGACAAGCACCAAAATTAGAAGCTAATAACTTGAGGAGGACATCAACTTGTATTAAATAAGATCCGGATCATATAGCAATTCACTCTAAAGTGCCAGGTAAGTAATGCAATCTCCTTCCCAAATAATTAATGAACCCCTTAATGTAAGCCATGTGGAATCTTCATCAGGTAGCTAATACTATATATATTATTTGCACAATTGCACCAAGCTCCCTTTTCACGGCTATATAAAGAGGCCAAGTACTCCACTTTATTTTCACCAAGCTCAACAAATAAGAAAAAATAAAGAACCAGAGGAGAAGAAGAGAGAGCATAAAAGAGATGGAGATGATGATGAAGAAGAGCGTGAGTGTGAGTTTGTTGGTCATGTTTGCCATTATGGTGCTGTTAGCTAAAACTGAAATCGCTTCTGCTGCTCGCCAACTTGATCCCCTCTCACAAATTATTCTTGCCGAAGAGTTTGTTAGCGACGCCCATCGTCCACTCACTTGTGGTGGCTCAGGAGCTTTTTGCACTCCCTTCAACCCTTGTTGCCGAGATTATAATTGCTATGGAGTATGTGTAGCCAAATGCTTTCCGAACTGCTACTACTAAACTAATATGGAGTATTTATAATCATATACTCCAACCATAGTTATCAATAAAGGTGAGAGTATTTAGTTTTTGCTTCACGTAGTTGCTTTAAATTAATATGGGGATGTCATTTTGTATGATATACTCCTACTTGATGTTGCTGACTTAGCTTATTGTTCTATGGTTTCAACTTTCCGTGCATGTACTTGTTAATCATCAATGAAATGGTTTGTGTGTTATGTATGTTGTATATTGTTAAATGCTAATACACTACCAGACCCCCTCCTCCCTCCACTTCTTTTTTTTTTTTGCTAAGTAAGATAAGATATATTAGACAAAGACAAATTACATCTTAAGCTACCTGAAGGACAAACCCAACAGGAGCAACACAAAGAGTGTCAACAGCACACTCCACACAAAAGACCACAGTCTTACAGACTCAAAACCCAACTTTTATCTGCACTAGAAAGTTTCCTAGGCAGAATGGCCAAAATTCTCATCCTAGTTACATTTTTCAACATTTTAACAGAATGAGCAACTGTAGGAATCTTTTTATTCCACAAGATTTCATTTCTACTCTGCCAAATCACATAAATCATGGTAGCAACAAAGAAGACAAAGAGACATTTCTTCGAACTTAGAATGCTTGCAATCTTTAATCCATCTCGGGACTCTCCGAAGAACATTACCAATATAAGAAATATGCAGCCAATTTTTTACCTCCTGGAAGCATCTCTTACTATATTGGCATAGGAAAAAAAGATGAGTAAGAGTTTCATCTCCCATATTACAAATCAGACATTTGGCATTTTCATCTAGCCCAATCTTGTGTAACCTCTATGTAGTCTGCAATCTCTGCTGCATTACCATCCAGCAAATAAATCTATCCACACAAAACCATGCCATGAGATACGAGGCTGCTGCTGCACCAGCTTCCTGTACATAGCTTTAACTGAATAATGTTGCATGTTACACAGATCATTCATAGTGCAGACTTGCTTAAGCTTTTCCTTTGTTGCACAAATCTGCCTCCAATACCAACTTACCCCTTGATTAGGGACATAATCCCACCAATCAGAGTCCTGAAGATACACAGAGTGAATCCATTTAACCCAAACATTATCCTGCATATTTGCAATTGCCCAAACATATCTCCCCATACAAGCAACATTCCACCAAAGCACATCTCTAAAGCCAAGACCACTAGAGTTTTTCTTACAGCATAGCTTATGCCAAGCAATAACACCAGGCTTTTGACAAAACATTTGCCCACTCCTAAGGAAGGCTCTACATATTTTATTGATTTCTTGCAAAACACACTTGGGAAGAATGTAAACTTGGGCCCAATATTGATGCAAACTCAATAAAACTGAATTAATGAGTTGCACCCTTGCACTGTATGACAAGTTCCTTGAACTCCAAGTCCTAATTCTTCCAATCATCTTATCAATTAAGATATCACAATGAGCTCTAGAAATCCTCTTTGAGCAAATGGGAACTCCCAAGTACTTAACAGGAATATTACTTCTTTGGAAGTTAGACACCTCCTTTACCCTCTGAACATCATCATCATTCATACCACAACTATAAAAAGCTGACTTCTGGATGTTGGCTTTTAAACCAGAAGAGTAATAAAAGAGCTTGAAAGCCTGGAGCATGATATAAATGGACTTGAAATCACCCTTGCAGCAAAGGATGAGATCATCTGCAAAATATAAGTGAGTAAGCTTCAAAGCTCTACATCTAGGATGATAAGAAAAGCCTTCCACAAAATCTAAATTCTTCAGAATCCTAGATAAGTACTCCATACTTATCACAAAGAGGAGGGGGAAAATAGCATCCCCTTGTCTCAAACCCCTATTAGAAGGAAAATAACCATGAAGGCTACCATTAAACATGATAGAAAATTTAGGGGTAGACACACACTCCATAATCAGCTTGATAAAGTGACTAGGAAAATTCAAATATTCCATCATTTCCTCTAAAAAAGCCCAGTCAACAGTATCATAAGCCTTCTGAATATCAATCTTCATAAGACAACCTAGTTTAGCAGCTTTTCTCCCATAATGCTTAACCATATCCTGAATTACCATGATATTATGCACAATAAAACGCCCATGAACAAACCCCCCTTAGTTCTCATTTATGATATCAGGTAAAACAGCCCTCAACCTATTAGCTAACACCTTAGTTATGCATTTATACAAGACATTACAGCAAGATAGGTCTGAAGTCCCCAACATTATTAGGACATTTGATTTTTGGAATGAGAGTAATAGCAGTAGAATTAAGCTCTTTAAGAAGCTTACCTCCCCTGAAAAAATCCATAATTGCATCAATGATGTCTGGACCCACAATCCCCCATGTATCCTTGTAAAAATGTGCTCCGAAACCATCAGGCCCTGGTGATTTATCACCAGGGATAGAGAAAAGGGCCTCTTTAATCTCAACAGCAGAATAAGGCCTATCCAGCATTGCCCTGTGCTCCTCAGATAAAATAGGGCCACTATGCACAATAGCCTGAACAACATGTCTTCTGGAATCACACTTTGTACCCAGCAACTCTTAGTAAAACTCCAGAAACGCAGCAGGCACAGACTGAGCAGAATCTTGCCAATTACCATGTTTATTATAAATGGCATAAACATGGTTTTGAATTCTTCGAGCTCTAATACTTTGATGAAAAAGCTGAGAGTTTTCATCTCCATCTCTAACCCAAGTAATCTTGGATTTCTGTTGCAAATATTCAATGTAACATTGATGTTTCTCTTTATAGTCTTCCACAACCAACAATTCAAAGATTAGCTAAATTTGTATCACCCTGGATTCCGATGCATAAGAGATTGAACTTGCTGCATTTTCTAAAAAGCTTGGATGTCAGCAATTTGCACATCCTGAAAACCATTCTTATTCAAGTCTTTCAGCTCAGACTTGACTTGCTTCAATTTTTGAACAACCACAAACATCTTAGAACCAGTTATATCTCTATTCCAAGCATTAGAGACTCTGGAACTAAAATTAGCAGCCCTTCTCCACATTGTAAAATATTTAAAAGGCTTTTTCCCCTCTTCTTGCCTTGGATAAACAGTTAATAAACTAGGACAATGATCAAAAGTTCCCTCATTCAGGAAACTTGCTTCAGCTGTAGAATAACTATTCACCCAACTAGGATTAGCCATAATTCTATCAATCTTCGAGAAAACTCTTGAACTATCTTGTTGCTTATTATTTCTAGTAAAAAATTACCTCGTAGAGTGTAAGTCACTCATGTTACACTCCTCGCATACACGTTTATCTGTCAATTTCACTACTACGAACAAGACTACCAATTCTTTCCTCAACCGACATAACACAATTCAAATCACCACCTAACAACCAAGGACTATTAGTATTATATCTCTTTAAATCTTGCCAAACCTCCATTTTTTTACCACTATCATTAAAAGCATAAATGAAAGTGCACAGGAAACTTGGCAATCCACTAATAGGCTCAACCAGACAGTGAAGAGTTTGACTTGATCCACCAAGAATACTCACAGTCAAAACCCCAGGCTTCCAAGCAACAATGATCCTACTACCATCATGAAATGATGAATTAGTAGTAAAGCACCATCCTCCAAACATTCGCTGGTAAAGACTTCCCATATTAGAAGCCTTCACCTTAGTCTCCGAAAGACCAACTAGCCCAACATTAAGATGCTTGAATAAAATGTTTCACATCATTCCGCTTTGGCTAGATTGATCCCCTGACATTCCGTGAATAGGATATGGACATTCCAGAATAGGATCATATCCATTAGAAGTGGAAGAGTTCCCTCCCCCCACTCCTATTTCTCCAATTACATGAGCATTCATAGCATCATTCTTCCTTAAATCATCATGTTCACTTTGCTCAACTCCTAACATGTCAAAAGCATTATTAATGACGAGTAGGCTTGCTTTCGAGATTGTCGACTTTAAGAGGCTTTAAAGCCTTCCAAACCCCATCCAAATCCACCGAGCACTCGATTTTCATATCTAACTTCAGTGTTTTGAACCACATTTCCAACCACAGAACAACAACCCGCTTTGGAACCCGCATTTTTCTCACTTTAGCAACTCGCACTCCTTCAATTCATGTCCCGGTTTATGGCAATGAGCACAAATACTAGGCTTCCATTCATAAGAAATATGAAAGCAATTATTTTTCACCATATTCATCCATAAAAGGCAAGAACTCGGAAAATTATGCTTCAATTTCACCTCAATTAACACCCGTGCATATTGAATTTTCTCTCATCTTCTTGTAGCCTCATCTCGTTGTAATGGCTTCCCAAGTTTAGAGACAATCTTGAATAATGATTTTTCTCCCCAATATTTGAATCCAACTCTCACTTGAATCCAAATAGGCAAGGTTTCAATTGCATCATTCTCAAAATCCATATCCTGTGACCATGGCTTCATGATTAAGGGTTTGCTATCAAAAAAATATACACCACCAAGAACCTTATCACGAGTATCCATCGCAAAGAAACGAACTATGAATACTCCTTTCTTCACCACAACTACATTGTCAACATTATCACTGTTTCCAAATCCTTCTAAGAAAACCCTCCATCACATGCAATGGCGAATAGCACCAACAACATAGCAAACAATTGACGAATTCCAAAAATCAATTTCGTCCCCGTATATCCCGTAATTCAATATGCACAATATCTAATTCATCAATTTCGATTCAACTATTTCATTCACGAGATCCAAAAATAATCGGTTCATTCACAAAGTATTTTCTATAACCTTTTCAACATCTAATTCCTCAATTTGTTGCAAAATTGGGATTACGAGCATACCTTCATTTACAGTTGACTCCACTGATTTCTGCTTAGAACTCCTATGAATTGAATCGAGCCATTCATTGAAAGAGTAACGGAGTTTCAATTGTTGCTTCAAATCCCGAAGAGACGATTTCGGGGTCAAATTTTCTTCGCAAAAACCAAAATTAATTGCTTCTACTCCCATGATTTCATCAACAAGAGAGTTTTAAGAGCTTGAGAATCCGAGTCGGACCTCTAGGCTTCACAACCATCTTTCCACCTCCGGATTTTCCGGCCATGGCTAATGCGCATGTTATCAAATATACGCCGAGAGAAAATTGGAGAGAAAAAATTGCGTCTAAAAAAAAATTGGCTCTCTCCCTCCACTTCAAATATACATAAAATCATACCCTTTTTCTTACTAAGTTAGTGTAGTATATATATATGCAAACCCACAAAAACAACCTAAGCTTTAGCTAGAAGGTGCAAACCAACTAGGTTGGACTCCACCACTCAAGCAAATCAACAAAAGCTATACATCACAGCCATCCTTTTCAGTAACAAAATCTACAGATTCAAACACCAACTAGAATCAGTCCTAGAAATTATTTGTGGAAGAGTAACTAAGATTCTACTTTTTACAACTTGTTTCAAATGTTTAATTGTAGAATTAACAGTGGGAACCTGATGATGCCAGTAACTTTTATAAAACCAAAATTTCTCAGGTAGTGCAATGGTTACACCATAAGTTGTACTGTTATACTGACATATCTTATCCACGCATGTGAAATCAAAATATTAACAAAATTGTATCTCCTCCCTCTTTGCAGTGTTCCTGTGCCACTGCAGCCTCGCCGCACAAAACCGCAACTTGTTCTTCATGTTATGCAAGACATCCATCTCTTTTCTTTAGGTTTTTGTAGTGTAATTATTGTTATTATAAATATGTCTCCCCTTTTACTAAGATGATGAAACATACCATCGTTGTACTTGGTCGGGACTGAAGAGGAGCAATCAAAGCCAAAGTGTAAACCTCTTTTGAGGCGCATGTTTATTTTTCTTTTACGACACTCATTTTTTGAACCCTACTGAAACGTTGCACTATAAATAGCCCTTTATCACGCGATTAAAAAGACGGGGAATTTACATATTCTAAAAACTCAAACAAACACTAGATTCCCTCGCAAACACACTCAAACAAGAATTTTCATTCTTTCGCTTTGTTTGAATTTTCATTCAAGAACTTTCTTTTTCAAGGCTAGCAATTGATTTCTCCAACGTTCATATAGTTAGACCTAGGCGATAAAGTTATAATCTTGAAGATCAATTCTAATTTATTTCTTTTATACTAACTGCTTGATTTTCATTATGTAGGAATTAATTTAAGAACATGCGCATGTAGATTTGTATATCTGTACACTAGTAGAAAAATGATAATTCGCGTCTGCTTATTTGCGTCGCATGTATTAATAACTGACACAAATGTCCAAGAGCGGACGATTTGCGTAGGAATATAATCAACGTCTAGCACAAATACCCACAACAAATGAAAGGCAAGAGGATTTGCATCGCGTGACCCTACCCATCCGACGCACATGAGTAAAGTAGATTTGCATCGAACTCGCCTATTGTGCGATGCAGATTTGTGTATCAGGCTATTTGCGTCGGATTTATAAGCCCATCCGACGCAAATGGGTTTCGGGGCCTCGCAATTTGGATCCAATTTGCGTTGGACCATATTTTCCATGCGACGCACATATACCGCTTCTCCTTTTTTATTTTCAAACCCTAGCTACCAGAACTCTCCTTCACGCCGTCACTCCTCTCCTTCTCTCTCTCCCTCTCTCTCTTTCATAGCTGCACTTCTCCTCTTTCACTTTAGGGTTTCCATCCCTCACAATCCCTCACCTCTCGACTCACCATCATCGCTCATCTTCAACCCTCATCGCCCCACGAACAGCAACCACCGCTGTCACTCACTCCAGCACATCACTCTGGCGATCATCCTCTCTCTTTCTTCGCCTTCCAGTCTCGGTCTCAAACCCTCGTCGTTTCGTCTCGTGGTCTTCACTCAATTTAATTTTATCTTGGTTGAAGATATATGGGTCGAAGTTTAGACCACTCAATTCAATTTTATCTGGAAAAAGTTCAACAATTGCAAAAAGTTCGCCGATGTAATTACTCAACAAATGCTGCTTCCAGTAAACACGAAATGAACCGCCTTACTCAGCCAAAAAAGGGGTCATATTACTGCATCTTGAGCCTGAAAGTTTTCGCCCACTCTTGGATCTAAACTTCACATCAGGAGCACTAGCAAGTTTTGGTATGTTGTTCCCTCTCTCCTCATTTCGTTTTTTTGAATTTTTTTAGAGCATCTAATTAATTACTGTCATGGCATGCGACAGACAAGAAGAAACATATCAGAGATGAAGCACGAAACTTGTTCGAACTTTTCCGGCGGTTACTGGTTGTGTTTGATGGTGAACTTCAATTTTCTTTTTTGAGACACGAAATTGGTGCGAATTTGTACAATTTGTATAAGTTTTTCATTTGAGTAATACAAGTGATTTCATTCTACCTTGGTTGAATTCTTTTTTATAAGTTTAGATTGTTTATCAGTTTAGAATTTTGTTTCATGGTTTCAATCACAGAACGATTGTAGAGAACTCTTAGAATCATAGTTTGGTATCTAATGGTGGTGGAATTTTTTTTTGTTGCAATTTCTGGAATCTGAATAGTTTGGACCTTTTTTTTTTGTTTTGTGAAAAAGCAATTTGCTTCGGATGGGCCAAGTTGATCCGACGCAAATCACTCATTCCAAGAAGCATGTGCGTCGCACATTGTCCGATGTGTGACACAAATGAAGCTCCCTGTGCGGGGCTATCCGGCAATGGAGTCTTGTGCGTCGCACATGGCTATGGGTCCGACGCAAATAGTTTTAGATCTTCATCGTGTCCTAATCCGACGCAGATCATCTCCACCAAATTTGCGTCGAGACCCGTGGCGTCGGACCCGTGTGCGATGCAAATGGGTGTCTGGGGTCCGACGCAAATCATTGATTTTGTACTAGCGGTATGTTATTTCTAACCTTCTTATAAATTATTTTTATAGTTATTTGTATGATTTAAATGATTTATATTCCTTTTGAATTGCAATTGTATGATCACATATGTCTCCCTTAGCACCCGATGATGAAACAATATCCTCGTCCTACTTAATTAGTCTTATGAAAGAGGAGCAATCAAGAGCCTAAGTCCAAATTAAATCCGTTTTGAGTCAAAATACATTTGAAAGTCCGTTTAAAAGAAATTTCAATTGCAAAGTCCAATTAGTTATTCATGGTAATTAATTGAATCTTTTAGTAAATTGTTTTCTCAAAATTAGATTTTTATGATTTAAATAAACATCATCATCATCATCATTATTAGGCAGAAGCTAACCGACGAACGCCCTGAAGCCTTAGAAGATAAGAATAAAATATATAACTTTTTCTTATATTTATTGCTTTTACTTAAATAGTGCTTATCGTCCCCATTTTGTAAATGGGAAAACTGAACTAAATGCCTGTTAGTATTATTTAGGGTTTTGCTAAATGACGCCCTAAAATTACTTATTTACGCCCTAAATACAGTATTTTTATACATTGTATATGTATACCTTCATTTCTTTTCATTTTCCATTTCTTTTCTCTTTTTCTGTCTTTCAGTTCCCCTTTCCTTACCGCCACCACCACCACCTGATCCAACAGTCCACCATAATCAGTCCTGAAATTTTTACTAAAACCCTTTTACAAATTATGAATCTATACAATAATTAACCCATAAGCAAAATTCACAAAGGAAATTTACCCAGATTGCAACGTACCCTTGTACAAATAATGAATTGAAATTACCCAGATTGCAGAGATTACCCTTTCACAAATTACAGATTGCGAAGATTTTTTTAGAAGGCAGGCATCCACCATATTTAGGCAAAAATTGAAATTACTCAGAACACGAAACTGGAGATTTTTGCGATTGGAATTGGAACAACTCTACCGCCACCACAACAGGAACACCGCAACAGCCACCATACCATCAGTCGTTCTTAATTTTTTTTTAAAAAAAAATAGGTGAGGCGCCCACCATGGACGCCCCACCACAGGCACAGGCGTCCATGGTGGACGCCTCACCTTTTTAAAAAAAAAATAATTTGATGGTGGTGGTTCAGAGAGAGGAAAGCTTCAGCGATTGTTGATAGTGGTTCTGGTGGTGGTGGTTTGATGGTGGTGGTGCAGAGAGAGGAAAGTATCGCCCATTATTGTTGGCAGTGGTTCTGGTGGTGGTGGTTTTATGGGGTGGAGTGGGAAAGTCAAGGAGGAAGAAAAGTCTAGAGGTTATTGTGGTACAAGGTAAGGGAGAAGAAGGGGAAAAAAGATAGGATTTTTGTACATATTTGTATTTTTATACATATTTAGGGCGTTAGTAAGAAAAAATAGGGCGTCATTTAGCAACCCAGATTATTTACGAGGCTGGAAACAATCATCCTCAATCTCTTGCCTCGAAAGCCAAACCGAAAAATGTCAGTCTCTCGCCGGAAAATCCAATTTCCAACAGCGGAAAAGGTCGAAATTTCAACGATCGCCACAGAGCTACGAGTGTGGAGATTCCACGAGCGAGATTCTGGCAACGGCAGAGGGGCAAATTTGGAGTTTGTAAGGAAAGCGGTGCATAATTTGTCAACTTCGGAGTGAAGATTAAGTATAAGCTTCTCTCCAATGACTTCAATTTGGTTATGCTCATCGGCACCAAATCGAGTCGACGGTGCTGGTGGGGATCGAAAAGATATGTTTCGAGGAGGGAGTGAAAGAGGGGAAGTAGATCGACGTTTTACGGAAACGGCGTCGTTCGGGGAGAAGTAGGATTGTTGTTGTTGTTGCTGTTGAGTTTTGTGCAACAGAGAAGTTTTTTAGTATCCCGGTTTAAGGGAGGTGGGAGAGAAAATTTATGAAGGGTTCTAAATCTTTCAAGAGTTATCGCCGCCATATTTCAAACAACCAATTCTTCGTTTTTGCACTTTCTTCTTCTTCTTGCTTTTGTTCTTCAGTGTTATGAAATTGTGTAATTTGATGAAAACCCAGAAACATATTACTTTATGAAATATCTCTCTCTTTCTGATTGTATTTCTCTGACAAATTCGTTTGAGAAAATTTGAGGTCTTTAGGGTCTTATTTAGTGCAAATAATAGATAAAGAAATTAGAAAAATATAGATAAACTTTCTCCCTTGGATAGTTACATTCCTTCTAGTTGATACTGCAAATATTAGATAGAGAAATCTAAAAATTTGCAAAGGTGTGATTGTGAATATGTGATTATGGACATGGTAGAGAGTAACAATTGGATGAGCCTTACACTACAAGAAAATCACAAAATAACGACGGCCTATCAGCGACGGCTAGGGAAACCGTCGGTAAATCCATAGTAAGCGACGGCTTTAAGCCGTCGTTGATTACCGTCTGCTTTTATATCATTTAACGACGGTTTAGCTGTCGTTGATAACTAACGACGGCTAAAAGCGGTCGTTGATTTTGTGGAATTAAAGCAGAATTTTTTTTAGCTTGGGCGACGGTTAGAAACGGTCGTTGATGTCTGAAGGGGGGTTTAATTGAATCTGGTGTTTCATCGGGTTTTATTTTCAACAAAAAAAAAAAAGGAGGGAAGTAATTATTAAAAAAAAGGGCGAGCACAAGCGACGACGAAACCACCTCCACACGCCTTTCCCTCCTTCCTCCGGCCAACGGCGACGAAACCCACCTCCACCTCACTTCGCCGGTAAGCTTTACTTTCTCCTTTTTTCTTAAAATTTTTGTACTCATGAACCAAACCCCTAACAATTGGGTTTTTTTCCTCGTGAGAGAAGTGAACTTCGGGGCGACGACCTTGGGACGAAGTTGCATCGACTCTTCTTAGGACCTACATTTCGCCGGTGGTAAGCGATGCCAATATCTTTTTTTTTTTTTTTAATAATTTGTGTACTCATGAAACTAAACCCGAAAAAATTTGGTTTTTGCTAATTCTTGTTATTTCTCCTAAAAATTGGAATCTTGTTTTTGTCAGTTTTTTACTCACATTTTGTTAGTCTTGCTTTATTTTATGTATATTTCTTCATTTAAGTGTTTGATCTTATATTAAATCATTTAAGTGTTTGATTTTCTACATGATGTAGGATTACGTAGCACTTTGGTGTTTCTCTTTGGCTTAATTGTAAGGTTAGTAGCAATTTTTTACCATATTTTGTCTTCAATTTATATTGTTTTCGTTCATGTAAATTCTATATTTTAATTTTTGTGTAAGTTTTTCATCATGAAATATAATGTATTAAAAAAACGTTTGTTTAGAGAATGTTAAAAACTATATAATTTTTTAGTTTATATTACTTTGAAGATTAAGTTACTTTAATTGTATAAGTTTAAGTTACTATATAATTATCACAATAGTTTTTATAGTGGTTCGTTTATTAAAGGTTATAAAAGTTAAAAACTATATAATTATGACAATAATTTATTTATTGCACATTCCTTTATCTAGTTTACACTATTTAAATTGTTTATATTGTTTTTGACATATTTGTTTTCGTGGAAATAGTTTGGATGAGGTTATAAGTTAAAGTTAAGTGTTTAAATAAATATGTTTGCATCATCATGTGCCTAGATACCCGTTCAAGGTATACTCATTAGGAGTATATCTTGAATAGTCCCCGATTGGGACTGTTCTTCGACGTTTGACCTCACTTAGGTGGTGAATGTATGCCTTTTGTTCTATTCTATGTAATTTCCGGTGATGTTGTTTCTCTATGTTGTTCTCTGGGTACATATGTAAGCTTTTACGAAGCTGACATTGTTATTCTTGCTTTTGAAAGGTTTATTTAATTACGTAATTAGTATGTCTAGTAATGTGTTGTGTAGACATACAAGGGACTCTATATGAATATGATCTATAATTTTATAACTTTACATTATGTCAATGGATTTTTTTGATAAAATCTCATATATGCTCATTATTTGTATGGAGTTTATTTGTGTTTATTGGTTCTCCCTATTTCACTAACATTCTAACAAAAGGGGGGGGAGGGCGGGGGGGCCGCAGCCGGCGGGGGTGAGGGGGGGAAGGGCGGGGGGCCGCAGTGAGGGGGGAGGGGGGGGCTGCAGGCCGGCGGGGGAGTGAGGGGGGGAAGGGCGGGGGGGAGGGTAGGGGCTGCAGCCGCCAGGGGGAGTGAGGGGGGAGGGGCGGGAGGGTCGGTGAGGGCCACAGGGGGGAGTGAGGGGGGGAGGGCGGGGGGGGCCGCACTGTGAGGGGGGAGGGCGGGGCTGCGAGCCGCCAGGGGGGAGTGAGGGGGGAAGGGCGGGGGGCCGCAGGCCGCGAGGGGGGAGGGCGGGGGAGGGCGGGGGCTGCGAGCCGCAGGGGGAGTGAGGGGGAAGGGCGGGGGGCCGCAGCCGTGAGGGGGGGAGGGGGGCGGGGGGCGCGAGCCGGCGGGGGAGTGAGGGGGAATGGCAGGGGGCTGCGGCCTGTGAGGGGGGGAGGGCGGGGGAGGGGAGGGGGGGGCGGCAGCCGGCAGGGGGAGGGCGGGGGGAGGGGCGGGGAGGGCTGCGGAGCCGCCGGGGGGTGAGGGGGGAGGGGGGGGGAGGCGGGGGCCGCAGCCGGCAGGGGGAGTGAGGGGGGAGGGGCGGGAGGGTCGGTGAGGGCCAGCAGGGGGAGTGAGGGGGGAGTGCGGGCCAGCGGTGAGTGGGGGAAGGGCGGGGGGGAGTGCAGCCAGCAGGGGGGTCGGCTGAGGGGGGAGGGCGGGGGAGTGCGAGCCGGGAGGGGGTTAGTGAGGGGGGAGGACGGGGGGTAAGTGAGGGTTCACTGTTTCTAATATCTTACATTTTATTGTGTTTTTTTTAATCTTACGCGTTTCTACTTTCTTGCAATTTAGGTAATCATGTCTAATCCTAAGGGCCGCGGAGGTCGAGGTGGCTTAGGTGGATGCCAAGGTCGTGGGACTTTGACTCCGAGGGAGCTTTTTCAGTCACCAGATGTACAAGGAAGCCAGAACCATATGTCAGAGACACAGGGAGAAGATTCACAGGCACGTGACATTGGTGACCACGTACCGGAGACTTCGATGACTCATACGGAGGAAGGTGAAGGTTCGAACCGTGCACCAAGAAAGGTTTTAAGCCCTACTGGATTGTGGTAAGTTCGTAAGCCTTCATTTCATGATATTTGTATGCAATGATATTCACAATTCACGTGTTTGTTTGGTTTTCAATTCAGGTTTGATGATAACAAGGTTAGTGGGTCCATCACTGACATTTTCCAGGGCCATTTTCGACAACCATGGTTCAATTACACTGAGGTCGATGATGCAACAAAGAAGCATTGGTGGAACATTTTCACAGTATGTATGAATCGAATTATGAAAAATGAAATTGATTATATTACTTTATTAATATCGAATTACTTTGATGCTAGTTTAAGTTATAATCACCTCAAACATCATATATGTAGTTAGTTTAATGTATTTATAAGTTGTTTTGATTGAAAATACACAAAGTAGGAAAGTTAAAACCCAATGTAGGCTAATATAGGACATTTTTGGCCTTTTTACTTGAAATTGAATGAATACGAGTACTTTGATGCTAGTTTAAGTTATAATCACCTCAAACATCATATATGTAGTTAGTTTAATGTATTTATAAGTTGTTTTGCTTGAAAATACACAAAGTAGGAAAGTTAGAACCAAATGTAGGCTAATATAGGCCATTTTAGGCCTTTTTACTTGAAATTGAATGAATACGAGTACTTTGATGCTAGTTTAAGTTATAACCACCTCAAACATCATATATGTAGTTAGTTTAATGTATTTTTATGTTGTTTTAATTGAAAATACACAAAGTAGGAAAGTTAGAACCAAATGTAGGCTAATATAGGCCATTTTTGGCCTTTTTACTTGAAATTGAATGAATACGAGTACTTTGATGCTAGTTTAAGTTATAATCACCTCAAACATCATATATGTAGTTAGTTTAATGTATTTATAAGTTGTTTTGATTGAAAATACACAAAGTAGGAAAGTTAGAACCAAATGTAGGCTAATATAGGCCATTTTAGGCCTTTTTACTTGGAAATGTTTGAATACGAGTACTTTGATGCTAGTTTAAGTTATAACCACCTCAAACATCATATATGTAGTTAGTGTAATGTATTTATAAGTTGTTTTGATTGAAAATACACAAAGTAGGAAAGTTAGAACCAAATGTAGGCTAATATAGGCCATTTTAGGCCTTTTTACTTGAAATTGAATGAATACGAGTACTTTGATGCTAGTTTAAGTTATAACCACCTCAAACATCATATATGTAGTTATTTTAATGTATTTATATGTTGTTTTGATTGAAAATACACAAAGTAGGAAAGTTAGAACCAAATGTAGCCTAATATAGGCCATTTTAGGCCTTTTTACTTGAAATTGAATGAATACGAGTACTTTGATGCTAGTTTAAGTTATAACCACCTCAAACATTATATATGTAGTTAGTGTAATGTATTTATAAGTTGTTTTAATTGAAAATACACAAAGTAGGAAAGTTAGAACCAAATGTATATTTACTTGAATATGAGTATATTTAACCAAATGCAGGAGACGTACAAGAAGAAGCTGGATCATTGTACCACTCAGGGGTCACAGCCGAACCCTGATCTGTTGTATTGGGAGACAGTTGGGGGGAGGAACCGAGGAAAAGTTCAGGGGTTGGGTCAGGGAGATCATTTGTACTACAACTCTTCATCAGGGCGAGGAGATGGCGGCTCTTCACAACCATATGAGCCGTCCATTTTATCTCAGATTGAGGCGCAGGTCGATGCAAAGGTCGCTGCGCGGATGGAAGAGGTGGAGGCAATGGTCGCAGCACGGGTGGAAGCGTCAAGTCGGGCCATTGTTGAGGAAATGATGAGGAACATGTCTAGTTTCGGCCACATGTCCTCAGGTTGCAACCCAGGCCCCACTCCACATCGCAGACCAGACGATGACCCAGGGTTTGGTGGTGGCGGTAGTGCTACACAGACACCCTTGACAGTGTAGTGTTTTTGGTTTCGGCAACTAGGTAACTTTTATGCATTTAGTGTCAATATTTATCGGCATCTCGCTTTGTTTCTAGATGTGTCGGGTTATTTTTTTTGGAACCCGACTTCTACTTTATTTCCCGACATCGGGATCTATTTTGTGTACATAATTGTAATCTATTTCATGTAATTATACAAGTATCAATGCAAATTACAAGTATCAATGCAAATTGTAATATATATCAAAATTGCATATTTTTGTAATTGAATGCGATGGAGGAACAGCTTTAGTGTGGTCCACAAGCATGCAAACTGTCTGGGTACGGAGTTTAATTATTGGTAACAACAAAAATATTCTAAATAATATTATTTCAAAAAAAAACGACGGCTAAACATTAAATCAACGACGGCTAGGCAGTCGTTGTAAGGTATACTATGCACCCAAGGACTTCCACTTCAACGACTGCTTTTACATAATAGCGACGGTTTATAACAGACGTTGATGTGGCCCATACAACGACTGTTTATAACCGTTGGTGAATTACCGACGGTTTTTAACGGTCGGTACATCAACGACGGTTCCAAATCGTCGTTGATTTAAGCTGTTTAAAAGATCGTTGGTTTGGTGCCAACGTCGGTTTTTTGGAAACGGTCGCTGATTACAAGTAAACCGTCGTTGAATTATTTACCGACGGCTTAACGGTCGTTGATTCCAAATTCAGCGACCACCCGTGCACCGACTGCCATTTAACGACGGCTTAGCGGTCGGTAATGTTTTACCGACGGTTTGCCTTAAATTGCCGACGGCTTTTAGCCGTCGTTAAATGCGATCTTTCTTGTAGTGTTACATGGATTTCAATCTACAACTTATAAAATTGAAATTAAATTGGTGACATTAATTATCCTAATTAAAAAAAGCCATATAAGTTGTCATGTCATCGTCAACAGGATTTGTGACTCAAAGGGTTACCCGAACATTTTCCATTTTGTTTTATTTTTTTGAATTGGACTTAAAAAGAAATTGGTGAGAGGCGAGAGTTCAGGGTTTAAGAATGTGAACTAACGTTCATCATTTGTCTGCTATCAAAATGTATTAGTTTGAAAAGTAGAATTAGATGTTAAAGCATAATATAATATGAGTGAGAAGGGAAATTCAATGCTCTTATTTGAAAATACTAAAAAATATGATATGGTCATTCTATATAAAAATGATATATGTTTTATCTTTTGAGCACATTAAACATCAAACAATAATGATATGGTCATTCAATATAAAAATGAAAATCTTATCTAGCGCCTCTAGGATGCACGTTAGCAGGATATATCGTAAATATCATTCTGTATTAAATATCATTAGATATCTTAAACAAATTAATCATGAAACAAAATAAGAGTCAGGACGTCAACAACCAATTATTAACTTTCAAAAGGTACTCGAAAGACACATACAAAATGATAGAAATTAAATACACCCCTCCCCCCCACCCCCCACCCCCCACACACACACACACACACACACACACACAGGAAGAAGGATATATCCTCCGATGCAGGGGCGGTTCTTGACCCATGCAGTATAGGCGACGGAATAGGGCCCCCAAAATAGAGGGGCCCCGAAATATATTATATGTATTATATGTTTGAAAGAAAAACAAAAGCAAAGCATTTGGATCAGTGGTAAAGTGGTGAGTGATGGGAAAAAGGGATGCGGGTTCAATTCCGGTTAGAAGCAAAATTTATTTACTTTTTGCTGTTTCAACATTAGGAATATCCCCATATGAGTTATGACTCATCACATTAATAACATCATTATTCACGCGTGGGTTTCTTTTTGCCGCTTCAAATTCCCAATTTCCCCATTAATGGCTACTCTCTCTCTCCTTCTAACTCTCTCTCATTAATTTCTACTCATCTTCCCCTATTTTTTTGTTTTTGTAATTTTCCAATAAAATTTACTCTTGAACTTCAATTCAACAAATTTTGCCGGCGGGTTCAATTCCGGTTAGAAGCAAAATTTATTTACTTTTTGCTGTTTCAACATTAGGAATATCCCCATATGAGTTATGACTCATCACATTAATAACATCATTATTCACGCGTGGGTTTCTTTTTGCCGCTTCAAATTCCCAATTTCCCCATTAATGGCTACTCTCTCTCTCTCCTTCTAACTCTCTCTCATTAATTTCTACTCATCTTCCCCTATTTTTTGTTTTTGTAATTTTCCAATAAAATTTACTCTTGAACTTCAATTCAACAAATTTTGCCGGAGGGTTCTTCCGAGCTTTCGCTTCTGCAAATTTCTTCTTCCTCCATTTTCTCTCTCCTCGAGTTTCTCTCTCCTCAATCTCTACCATGGCGGCGGCGGACGTAGCTCCAGTTCCATTGCCAGTTGAATCTTCTGATTCGTTGCATAATGAAGTCAAGCATTTTGGCCGATGGAGCTTCGACGATGTCACTGTTCATAAAATCTTCTTCTCTCTAGTTTTTTATTTTGATTTTATCTTCGTTTATCTTTTAAATTAGTTCTTAGTTTCCTGATTTTTTATTATTTTTTTTCAGTTTTTATCTTCGTATATTCCTATGATTTTCTACATGTTCGTCGATAAATGTGACTTGTGTTCTGTTAATATTAAGAAAAAGGGAGATCTCTGAGTTTTAGTAGTTTTTTTGTTTTATTTTACTAATTAATTTGAAGATGATAAATTAATAATGAATTTTAACATTGAAAATTATTGAATCTGTCGTTTTGATTTTATGTCTGTAGTAAGAGTTGCGAATCTTAATTTATAAGATTTCAGTGGATTTTGAGAATCTAATATCTTTATGAACTACATATGAACTATGAAGGGCCCAATTTTAAGAGAGTGGATAGGGCCCTCGTTTTGTTTGCCCCGCCCCTGCTCCGATGATTTAACTAAAAGGGTGGGATTTATTCTTCCATGCATGAACTATAGACTAGTACATCATGAGTCTAGATCTTCATGGATAAAACATCAAAAGCTTTCCTGAACACAACATGAAGAGGAATATCATTAGTAAGTCCCAAAAGCCCATCTTTCTCAAAAAAACCAACATCTGATCCCCCAGCATTCCTTATCTTATACATATTAATATTAATGCCAATCTGCTCAATACTGAAAGTAGTAGTCGGGTTAAAGGCACCGCCACTACCACCGGTAGCAATGTACGACTGGCCCGTTGTTCCATCGGGGATCACCTTCCACCCCAATGGCTGCATACAAATGTTGGGATTACCGTCTCCCTTGAAGACTATGCTAATTGGTAAAGAGGGTGTGATAATCCCTATCTTAAAAGGGGAAGCGATTGTGACGGGGATTCCATGAGACGTTTCGTCGTTTTCACGGCCTATATAGAGTGGGCATGGTAAGGAATCGGCTTTCGATTTTAAGGTGAGACCTCCCCCAAAGCCTAAGCTCTGTGGGATGATGTAGTATTGCCCACCATTGTAGAGTGGATCGCCATCTATATCTAGGATAAAGGCTGTGGTAATACTAAGTACAGAGATTAGTAGGAGGACAGTGGTGGTTGATTTCAGGAAAATGGAAGCCATGGCTGTTTTAGTTTGCTGGGTATAGAAGCTGTTTGCGAGAGTTAAGAAATGAGGATGTTGTGGTGGAGAGTTAGTAGATGAAGAATGTAGTATTTATAGACGGATTGTGTTTGTACGCTGGGTTGAAAATGCATGCATGTGGAGAAAATAATACATAAAATATTCATGCACTATATATATGTGGAGGATTGAAAGGAAATAAAACAATACCCCATTTATATATAGTTTTTTCTTTCATACTCGTAATCTTGGCACTATTCACAATTAAAGAGAATTGTGAATATATGTAGGGTTTTATTTGATTCGTCTTAATATATAAGTATACTTTATTAATATTCAATCCTTATAATTTTTACAAATATGAAATTAAAGAATTTTAAGGTTAAAGAAGTGCATTGATAATCGAGCACATAAAAATGAGAACGAAAAGTGTGTAATGCAAGTGGAGGAAAGAAATCAAAGTAATAAACAACAATTAGTAATTCGTGATTCAACATACACGATATTTTTTTTTAAGATGTGTAAGGAAAAGTGCCCTACTAAGTCGGAACTTCACATATGTTAATCCGACTCACCTTCATAGGCAAGGCCCTTTAAGAGTAAAGTGTCTCTAGTGACGCTTTTATCCCACATTAAGATTTTGAGACATAAACTTTACAATGAGACCAAATACTACATGAAATTTAGCATACAAGATATGGGCACTTGAGCATTACTAGTTCTAACAATTACTCTTATCAATATATTACTCGCATATTGAACAAAAGCATAACGCAGGTATCGGTTGGGTCGAAGGTTAAGAGGGATGTATTAGATGTTGGAGATAGGGCCATAAGGTGAGAAATACTTCTCAATATCATATTCACAGACATTTAGAGGCAAAGAGTCTATGAATCATGTTCTTGCCGCTAGTAATTATTATGTTTTTTGGATAAAATGTAATTGATACTCTTTAATTCAATCACAGAACAAAAAAAATAAACATATCAGTAATTTGATACTCTTTAATTCAATCAAAGCAACTTATTATGTTTATTCTTTTTGTTCGAAACCCAGTCACAGAAAAATTAAAATTAAAAATCACAATCACTCACTAACGTTTTTAGTTTGGTAACCGAGCCCAACTTCAGATCTTCAACCTTTTATATTAGTGAATTAATATATCCATATTCATTTAATTATTGATGTATCACATTTTAAGTATAATGAGTTGTGTGTAAGTATATTAATAGATAATCAAATAGATTGATAGTGAAAGTTGTGTGTAAATCAATATATCAGAGCTGCTTTTTTAAATAAAGCATCACGTAGTCATGGTATTCATGCATTAATCCAATGGTTAGATTACTCAACATATAGGAAAAATTGATAGGAATAGTTCCAACTATGGGCGTTCCGCCATTTTCAATCCCAACTCATGATTATTTCTAAGCTGTCCTAACTATGCATCATGTTTGCCATAATTGGTCCCAGGTGACTGATTACCTGTTTAACATGTTAAATTTGGTTATGCCTTCTAACAGGCGATCTAATTTCTTTTGTTTACACTCATGATGGGCAAGATATGTAACTGTAATATGGTTTGCCCACTTTCTTCTTTCTTTCTCCTAATTTCTCAACAAAGATGGGCATTTTAAAAAAATTTAAATTAATAGGGATGGAGATTTGAGTAACTAATGGGATTGTGATAAGGAAAAATGGAATGAGAAGTTCAAATTGGATGACTGAAGCAAAGCAATAATAAATCAAAATAGGTTATGATTAATTAAAAAAGAGAACGAGGATGAAGAAGAGGAAGAAAACCTTAAACCATTTAGGAGAGAGGGTGCAGGAGAGAGAAGAACATGGTGGAGGCTGGAGGGAGGAGTGAGAAAGAGGTGGAGGAGGAAGAAGAAAAAGGTTGTGGCGAAAAAAAAGAAAAATACGTGTTTCACTTGTTGTAGCAGGTCATTAACCTGGTGGGACCAATTTCGGCAAAAAATGATGCATAGTTGGGACCACTCAGAAATAATCTTTAGTTGGGACTGAAAATGGCAGAACGCACATAATTGGGACTGTTCCTATCAATTTTTCCCAACATATATAGGCAATTAAATTAAAAAAAAAATAGATGGAAGATTGGGAAGGTGTAAATAGTTTGGTGCTTGTCTAGGGAGGAGGGGTTCAACCTAATTGGTTTGCTCTTCCCTTGATTGGCTTTTGATTGTAAATGAGTTTTGGTGTTAATATTACCAATTAGTACTTAGCAAAAAACAAAACAAAAAAAATAATAGATTCAGATGAGTTGTTTTCCGTTCAACATCAAAGCCAAATAAAAAGGTGGTATTTCAATGGAGTACCATCTCCAAATTCCATGACTTGGCCCAGAACTCGAATTTTCATCCCAACAATAATTTAGGGATTGCCCTGTTGTATTGTAAGTTGGCCTCCAAGCCTTTTGTCTCCTGGGCTATTAAGCTTTAATTTGTATACAACCTCTATATTAGTGTGTATGTAGGCTATTAATCTATTAGGAGTTAGTTTTAGGCAATTATGTCTCCTATTTTTGTTTTTTAAAATGTTGCGTATGTGTACAGTAGCGGAGGCACGGTTAGTCATGGTGGGTCACGTGACCCACCATTATCTGAGAAAAAAAAATGAAGTTCTATTTGTTTTTTTTTTTTGAAAAAAACCCTGAATTTCTAGCTTCTATATGTCGACCTCAAGGAAGAAGAGCAAAACCCAGATTAAATGCCATAATCAATTGATTGGAAGAAGAGGAAATGAGAGAACATAATAAAAAAAACTCCATGGTTTTGAATGAGAACCAGAAACTGGAAAGAGAGAGAGAAAGAAGAAGTGATAATTTTTTTTGAAGAGAGAGAAAGGCAAGTTAAGTGTTTAGGGATGAGGACTAGCACAAAGTAGCACGATGCGTGGGTTTGGGGGGGGGTAATTTCTTGTTTCTTTTTTTTTTTTTGTTCTTTTTTTTTACTCTTTTGTTTTTGTTCTTTTTCTTTTGTGCTCTAATTAGTAGTAGGCTACTAGGCTTATTAAAAGTAAATTGTTAATTACTAGTATATTAAATAGAATAAAGTTACTTTTTAAAAGTTGATTTATTTTTTTTGTGGGAAGGATAGAAGGGCAAGGCTTTTTATACAAGAGGTTATTGAATAGAAATGTTGGCCTTGCTTTTTTTATTTATTTGATAACAAAAGATATAACCATTTGATTAATGTTTAGGATCTTTTTAATCTTTTATGGACTTCCTCCGCTTTTCTTTTTATTTGCAATATTGAAGTATGACACAAGAATTTAGAAAAGAAAATAAAAAGTGACAAAAAGGACCTAGCACCCAAGTCCCACCTACTAGGAGAAAGAAAGAGAGAATATATTGCCAAAAAGTCAATATTGCAAGTATTATGCAACTTTTTAAAATGAAAAATGGTGCAAGTAAAAATAACAGAAAAGTAATAACTAAAGGAATTTCTTTTTTGGAACAGATTTATGAAAGGATCTTGTTTCATGATATTTGGTACAAATATTTAATAGGACTTGAAAAAACTTACTATAAAAATCACGACATGGCAATTGCGATGTAGTCTATCGTCAACTTATTCGTTCCGACTCCGCTACCATTTATGCAATCGCAATCGAAACCACATTTTTAAACCATGGTAGTGACCCACCATCCGTAAAATCCTGGATCCGCCACTGTATGTGTAGTAGGTGAATCATAAACATTTCTTTTCCTCAAATCTTTATCATTATCCAGTTTTCCTATCACGTGTCTGGATTAATGTGTGCATGATGCATTTGTCTTAGTGATCTCCACAACAATTAATTACGGACCTCAAACAGCGAAATTCATGCATACTTGAGTTTAATAAAATCACATTGGATTAATAAAGTAACACGTACCCGCAAAAAGTGCTCCATTACTATCCATGATCTTACGGTCTTACTCTTACCCCTGATTATTAAATCATGAGCTCATGTAATAATTATTTTAAAAAGTCCATTATCATGATTAGTAATATCTTCGATCCACAATATAAAACATAACAATATTTACGCATTGGGTAGATTACCCACTTCTAATAGATTATTAAAATATAATTGCCAATGTTGAGTTGAATTCCACTCTATGTTAAATTTTATAAGTAGTGGGTAATTGATCCGTTGAATCAACCAAGTTTTATCCCAATATATAGTATTTGTTTGTATATTTTTCATGAGAATTAAGAAAAGTAAAATATTTTTATCACATGGTTTAAACTTTAAATGATATACTTGTATTGGAACAATTCATTGATACAACCAATAAGATTAATGGATTCAAAATGAGAAGAGAGGAAATATGTTCAGGGAAAAGGGTCAAAAATCACAAAAAATAGATTCAATTTTTCATATAAAAATGAGAACATAATTAAAATTATCATAAGAAGGGTATTAGAGGAAAAAAAATTAATTGAGAAAGTACTCCATTTTGACTCAAAATGGAACGTGAATCCTATATTTTGAGACGAAAAGTGAAGCATTAATTTGAAAAATAAGTGCTTGCATATGGAGACTGTGAGCCTGTTCTGTTCAACTTATTTTTGCTTATCCGAACTTATTTAAACTTATTAGACCTTAGCTTCATAGACATTATTAGACCTTATCTGAATTTATCTTAACTTATTATTCCTTATTTGTTAGTGTGTCAAACCTTATTTTTGCTAATTTTTGTTGAACTGAACTGATTGAACTTTGTATATATATATATATATATATATATAGGTAGGATCCACTGAAAACTAACCTTAAGTTGAAAACTGAAAACAGGTTTTTTTGCTCATTTTACAGATTTTTGCTCATTTTATGGTTTTTGCTCATTTTATGTTTTTGCTCATTTTAAGAAACTTTTGCTCATTTTAGCAAATTTTCGCTCATTTTACGAAGTTTTTGCTCATTTTATGTTTTTTGCTGATTTTATGTTTTCGTTCATTTTAAGAAACTTTTGCTCATTTTACAAATTTTTGCTCATTTTATGTTTAAAACATTAACTTACTCCTTATTATGAAAACTAAATTGCAGCGGAAATAAAATGTTAACTACAACTCGGGAATCACTATTGACCCCTTTTTATTTAAAACCATTAACTAAGTAATTCATAGACAAACTTCAGAAGGTTCAACTAAAATATTTTAAAAGTTTATAAACCAAAGAGTATCCCCCGTATGCCCGAACTCATGCAGCAACATCAGCATACCTAATCTGCTCCCCATTGAAGTATCAATGGTTCATCACAAGTCAACAAGCAAACACAAATAACAAACAATCAGCTATGCTGAGTACGTACATAATCAGTTTAATAATACACTAAGCATAATCAGAATAATAGTAATCATTTCTAGACATGATACTACAAAAACATTAAATTCTGTTTTTATAATTTATTTGGCATCGAATGGGCACCGTCATCTTTCTAGAATCATACGAGCTACTTAATCCTTAATAGACAACTTGGTCTATTAGATGAAATGTAAATACGGTTTCGTTCCGTACCACATCCATCACCTTAGTATGCATACCCCCAAGATCGTACGGAACCTTCCGCCTACTTGAGTTATCAAAATTTATAAGGACACTATTGTTGTCACAGTAGGCCTACGTAGGAGTGTAGAACAAGTCCCACACTCCCCCCATTGTTCATACTTGTAGGGATTCCAACTACAAGTATATCACCAATGATCCTTCTTAGTGATATTCATCCATACAACATTATGCATATAATCATTTAATTTTCCTTCTTAGGTACATTGCTCAATTCTTTAGTTTAAGCAACTTCTTGTAACATCCATGCTACAACAATAAATCATAGGATTCCAATCCAATTCTCATTTCATGCTTGTGATACGATAGAATTACGCATACCAATGATAATGCATTCCAACTCACAAGTCATACAACAAGGAAATACATACAGATTTCAAATCGATTTCATGTTACCAAACAATCTCATCAATCATAACCATACAATTGTTCCCTATCATGATTCTAGGTTCCAATGACAGAATTGATAACCTAAACATGATACTAACGTATCAAACTGAACTAGTACGCGTACGTACCCTGTAACGAAGAATCTTCACTGACTACTTCAAACGTTTCGCTTATGAAATTGCGAACTAATCGAATAATAAAATATTTCAGTGCTAAGTCCTTGACATTATTAAAATAAAAATCAGCTTAACTAACTATGTAAAAATTAGTGTTTCGAATAATAAAATAAACATTCTTGTTGTTTAAACTTTCTTTTCATAAACTTTATTGAAACTAACATATTTAGGACTTAATAATATGTTTGTGAATCTGATTTCTTCTAACTTATATTATACTTGTTCATAACCACAAAACTTAAACAACTATATATGAGTATTATAAAAATCAGATTTGAAATTTAGAATTATCATAAGAACTACAAATATAATTATAAATCTGATTTCTTTTACTTATTATATACTTTAGGAAAAATGGATCAGAATACCCCCAACTTTAGCCCGTCCGCTTTTAATACTCCCAACTTTGAGTTATTTTTAAATACTCCCAACTATTGGGGAGGTCTGCCAAAAATGCACCCATGCCCTATAACCGGTTTAGCAGGTTAAAATGTCACGTGTCATGCTCTTATCGATTTTACTTAATTTTTTTTGTTCTTCTTTTTTATCACCCCACCTTTACAATTTTCAACTCCCACCCACTGCTACCCCTCCCCTTCCTCCCCCTCCTCAACCACCAGTCCACCCTTACTAGTCTCCAAATTCCGCAATTTCTCATAAATCTCAGCTCATCAAAAACTAAAGAGTAGCAAAAACCCTCTTTCTCTCTCCTTAAAATAGGAGCCATTTTCACTGAAATTTCAAGAATATTTGTGAATTCATTTGTTGGGCAAGAAATATTTTGAAATTGAAATTCTGTGTTCTAAAGTTGGAAACTTGAGATAGTAAAATGGAAGATGAAATGAATGCTGAAGTTTACCATGAACGTCAAAAGTTGCAGTTTTGCCTCCTTCATGCCCTTAACAATCTATTTCAGGCAATCCCACTTTCTTTAATTTGATTTTTATTGCCTTGAAACATGAGATTCTTGTATCTTTATTCTTGAATCTTGATGAATTAATTAAGGTTTTAATGAATTTTAGCAGAAAGATGCATTTATCCGGGCGGATTTGGATGGAATAGCTGAAGAGCTGATCTTGGATGATCCCAACCCAGTAAAATGGACCCCACTTTCTGTTGTTTTTAAGTCTCACCATAATAAGTTTTCTGGGAACTATGATGTTAATGTGTTGATGGCTACCGTTAAAAGAAGAGGTAAAAAACTAGGGTGGCATGATAAGTGAAATCCGGTTGCTTCGATTAATCTTGATGGGTTGATGGGTTGATGGGGATTGTCTTTGAATGTTCTTGTGAGAAGGTTTCTTGATTTCAGTGGAAGAATAGGCATTGGGTTACTTTGAGAGAGATTAATGGGGTTTGGTATAATTTGGATAGAGATCTTAGGGCTCCTTTCGCATTCCGAATGTGGATGATGTTAGGGTGTTTTTGGATAGTGTGATTCATGCTAGTGATCGATTTTGCTTGTTACTAATGATAACTTGGGGCTTCTTGGGGTGGTTGGGGGGTTCTTTGGGGTGGTTGGGGGGTTCATTGGGGGTAGGGGAGGGGGTTGGGGTGTAGGGAGGGTGGTAGTGGGGGTGAGGGAAGGTGGTAGTGGGTGGATGGGGGGGGTGGCGGGTGGTGGGATGAGCGAGAGGAGGGTGGGTGGTGGGTGGGCGGTAATGGGAGTTTGGTTTACAAAAGCTAATAGAGAAAATAAAAAAGAGAAATAAAAAAAATTACCATGCTAACAGAGTTACGGGTCATCCGGGTGCATTTTTGACGGACCTCCCAATAGTTGGGGGTATTTAAAAATAACTCAAAATTGGGGGTATTAAAAGCGAGACGGGCCAAAGTTGGGGGTATTCTGATCCATTTTTCCTATACTTTATTTACAATACAACTTAATCCAATATATATATATATATATATATATATATATATATATATATATATATATATATACGAATTACAAAAACAAGAATTTACAATTTAACTAAAGTAGAAAAGAAGGAATTTTATTTATTTTTATACCGAAGTGACTCGCCGGCGACAATTACCGGCGACGGAATTCCGGCAGCAAGCACCAGCCACGCCTCAAGACTCCTCGCACGCACACATCGCTCGGAGTCTCGAGCCCACGCACACACCACACTTGGCTTCGCACCCTCGAGCCCTCGCACGCACAGCACGCACAGCCCTTCGCACCACACACTCGACTCCACGACAGCAGTAGCGACTCGCCCTCCTCGACCCAGGACTCAACTCGACGCCGAGCAGCGACGACCTGCACTCCTCGACCCACGACTCGCACACAACACACACACCGCACCCTCGACTCGCTCGCACACCCCCTGCTCGACTCGTACGGATGCGCTAGCACACTTCGCACACCACACACACGCAGCACGACCCTCTCGAAGGCCGACGAAACTCAGGGGAGGGGAGGAGAAGAGTGACGAGGGAAAAGAAGAAAGGAAACGGCTGATTAGAAACTTAAGGTTTTGTTTTTTTTTCTTTTTTTGTATATTTTAATTATAACTGTAGGCTTTACCCAAACTATACTTTCTGTAAATAATATTAAAAATATTTTCACTTTATTCTTTATATTTTCTTATTTATACAAGAATAACTCCTAAAAATACGGAGTATTACATTAAACGTGTACTTCGTTACCTCCATGGTACAAAAAATATGGGCTTGTTGTTTACTAATCTACCCAAAGAAGATATGATTGATTTTGCAGATGCAGGATACTTATCTTATCCTCATAATGCTAGATCCCAAACTAGTTATGTTTTCACTTGTGGAGGTACTGCAATGCAGCTTGCATTGCACAACTCAAGGCGGGATACATCAAAGGTGACAGAACAAAGTACATCTCACCAGAATTCGTTTTCACTCATGATCTTCAGAAGAATGGCGATATAAATGTCATGCAGATTCGATCAACTGAAAATTTGGCAGATTAATTTACTAAGGCGCTTCCTACTACTACATTATTATAATAATAATAATAATAATAATAATAATAATAATAATATTATTATTATTATTATTATTATTATAATAATAATAATAATTATAATAATAATAATAATAATAATAATAATAATAATAATAATAATAATAATAATAATAATTATTATTATTATTATTATTATTATTATTATTATTATTATTATTATTATTAGGCAAATGCTAACCAATGCCCTGGAGCGTCAGATAATATGAGTAAAATACATAATCTTTTTCTTATATTTATTGCTTTTACTTAAATAGTGCTTCTCGTCCCCATTTTGTAAATAGGCAAACTGAGCTAAATGCCTATTACTATTTACGAGGCTTGAAAAAATCATCCTCAAACTCTTGTCTCAAAAGCCAGACCGAAAACTTTGGTCTCTCCTCGGACTATCCAATCTCCGACGGCGGAATGGTCAAAATTTCAACCGTCACCAGAGACCGACGAGTGCGGAGATTCCACCGGCGAAATTCCGACAATAGCGAAGGGGTAAATTCGGAGATTGTAAGGAAAGCGGCACAGGATTTGTCGACTTCGGATTGAAGATTAAGTATAAGCTTCTCTTTAATGACTTCAATTTTCTTATGCTCATCGGCACCGCAACGACAGCGCTGGTGGGGATCGAAAAGATACGTTTCGAGGAGGAGTGAAAGAGGGGAAGTAGTTCGACGTTTTACGGAAACAGGCGTCGTTTGAGGAAGAAGTAGGACTATTGTTGTTGTTGGTGGTGTTGTTGAGTTTTGCGCAACAGAGAAGTTTTTTAGTACCCTAGTTTAAGCGAGGTGGGAGGAAAAGTTATGGAGGGTTCGAGATCTTTCTAGAGTTATCGCCGCCATATATAAAGCAACCAATTCTTTGTTTTTTCACTTTCTTTTTCTTCTTGCTTTTGTTCATCAGTGTTAAATTGTGTAATTTGATGAAAACCCAGAAACATATTACTTTTTGAAATCTTTCTCTCTTTCTGATTGTATTACTAACGAGTTTTTTTTTGTGAAATTTGAGTTGATCTTTAGGATTTGATCTAGTGCAAATAATAGATAAAGAAATTAAAAAATATATTGATAAACTCTCTCCCTTGGATATATAGTTGGATTCCTTCTAGTTAATACTGCAAATAATAGATAGAGAAATCTAAAAAGTTGCAATGGTGTGATTGTGAATATGTGATTATGGACATTGTAGAGAGTAATAATTGGACGAGCATTAAATGGATTTCAATGTACAAGTTATGAATTTGAAATCTAAATGGTGGGCATTAATAAACCTAATTTTAAAAAAAAGCCATATAAGCTGCCATGACAATAGGGTTGGTGACTCAAAGGGTTACACAAACATTTTCCTTTTTGTTTGATTTTTTGAATTGGGCTTGGAAATAAATTGGTGAGAAGCGAGAGTTTTGGATTTACTTTGACCATTCTAGATAAAAATGCAAATCTTATCTAGCGCCCTTCAGGGTGCAAGTTAGCGGGATCGTAAATAAAATGATCGAGTTACTTTGACTTACTAATATCATTCTGTATTAAATGTCATTAGATATCTTAAGCAACTTAACCATAACACAATATCTAATCTCCCTTATTCTCTCTCGCCGCCCCTTCTTCTCCTTTTTTCCTCCCGAATCCGCGAGGGACCGCCATGGATGTTCTCGTCCATGGTAAGCCCCTTTTCCCCTCTTGTTTTCAATGTTTAGTTTATTTCTTATTTTGTTGAATACATTAGTCTCCCTTTATGAGAGTTTCTAGTGTCCTGTTAAGGGGATTTTTGTCTCTATTGTGGAGGTCTCCTTCTCCCTTATGGGAGTTGTGAGTCTTGTTTGTTTGTCTGTAGGTATGGAAAATTGTTCTCATAAATATGAAGTTCAAGACTATCAACATGAAGGTATTGAAAGTTCGGGTGCAGTCAACATTATTGTTAGATTAAAATTTGCTCTTCTCCAAACTATGTCAAAATGATAGACGGTTCCATTAATAGCAGCAAGATTCAGCAAATACAAGGGGTTTGTGCTACTTTGGTCGATCTGATTCATTGTAGTTTCATCGAAGACGAGTTTGATTTAATCTTGTTTGATTGTATTTTGTTTTTTCTTTAATACCTGTAGGTGTCGTTTGGCCTTCAGTTAATGGAATTTCTATTTTTTAAAAAACTTAATCATAAAACAAAATAAGAGTCAGGACGTCAACAACCAATTATTAACTTTCAAAAGGTACTGAAAGACACATACAAAATGATAGAAATTAAATACACCCCTCCCCCCCCACCCCCCCCACCCCACACACACACACACACAACAGGAAGAAGGATATATCCTCCGATGATTTAACTAAAAGGGTGGGATTTATTCTTCCATGCATGAACTATAGACTAGTACATCATGAGTCTAGATCTTCATGGATAAAACATCAAAAGCTTTCCTGAACACAACATGAAGAGGAATATCCTTAGTAAGTCCCAAAAGCCCATCTTTCTTAAAAAAACCAACATCTGATCCCCCAGCATTCCTTATCTTATACATATTAATATTAATGCCAATCTGCTCAATACTGAAAGTAGTAGTCGGGTTAAAGGCACCGCCACTACCACCGGTAGCAATGTACGACTGGCCCGTTGTTCCATCGGGGATCACCTTCCACCCCAATGGCTGCATACAAATGTTGGGATTACCGTCTCCCTTGAAGACTATGCTAATTGGTAAAGAGGGTGTGATAATCCCTATCTTAAAAGGGGAAGCGATTGTGACGGGGATTCCATGAGACGTTTCGTCGTTTTCACGGCCTATATAGAGTGGGCATGGTAAGGAATCGGCTTTCGATTTTAAGGTGAGACCTCCCCCAAAGCCTAAGCTCTGTGGGATGATGTAGTATTGCCCACCATTGTAGAGTGGATCGCCATCTATATCTAGGATAAAGGCTGTGGTAATACTAAGTACAGAGATTAGTAGGAGGACAGTGGTGGTTGATTTCAGGAAAATGGAAGCCATGGCTGTTTTAGTTTGCTGGGTATAGAAGCTGTTTGCGAGAGTTAAGAAATGAGGATGTTGTGGTGGAGAGTTAGTAGATGAAGAATGTAGTATTTATAGACGGATTGTGTTTGTACGCTGGGTTGAAAATGCATGCATGTGGAGAAAATAATACATAAAATATTCATGCACTATATATATGTGGAGAATTGAAAGGAAATAAAACAATACCCCATCTATATATAGTTTTTTCTTTCATACTGGTAATTTTGGCACTATTCACAATTAGAGAAAATTGTGAATATATGTAGGGTTTTATTTGATTCGTCTTAATATATAATTATACTTTATTAATATGCAATCGTTATAATTTTTACAAATATGAAATGAAAGAATTTTAAGGTTAAAGAAGTGCATTGATAATCGAGCACATAAAAATGCGAACGAAAAGTGTGTAATGCAAGTGGAGGAAAGAAATCAAAGTAATAAACTAACAACAATTAGTAACTCGTGATTCAACATACACGATATTTTTTTTTAAAGATGTGTAAGGAAAAGTGCCCTACTAAGTCGGAACTTCACATATATGTTAATCCGACCCACCTTCATAGGCAAGGCCCTTTAAGACTAAAGTGTCTCTAGTGACGCTTTTATCCCACATTAAGATTTTGAGACATAAACTTTACAACGAGACCAAATACTACATGAAATTCAGCATACAAGATATGGGCACTTGAGCATTACTAGTTCTAACAATTACTCTTATCAATATATTACTCGCATATTGAACAAAAGCATAACGCAGGTATCAGTTGGGTCGAAGGTTAAGAGGGATGTATTAGAAGTTGGAGATAGGACCATAAGGTGAGAAATACTTCTCGATATCATATTCACAGACATTTAGAGGCAAAGAGTCTATGAATCATGTTCTTGCTGCCAGTAATTATTATGTTTTTTGGATAAAATGTAATTGATACTCTTTAATTCAATCACAGAACAAAAAGAATAAACATATCAGTAATTTTGATACTCTTTAATTCAATCAAAGCAACTTATTATGTTTATTCTTTTTGTTCGAAACCCAGTCACAGAAAAATTATAATTAAAAATCACAATCACTCACTAACGTTTTTAGTTTGGTAACCGAGCCCAACTTTAGATCTTCAACCTTTTATATTAGTGAATTAATATATCCATATTCATTTAATTATTGATGCATCACATTTTAAGTATAATGAGTACTATAACGTCAAGTATATAATTAAAGTAGAAAAATTTGAATTAGCAACTTTTTCCGAAAACATAATAAGAAAAATGGGAACATTATTGTGGGACGGGGATAGTATTATTTACAAAACGTTATATTTTTATAATGTATATTAATAGATAATTAAATAGATTGATAGTGAAAGTTGTGTGTAAGTCAAAATATCAGAGCTGCTTTTTTAAATAAAGCATCACATAGTCATGGTATTCATGCATTAATCCAATGGTTAGATTACTCAACATATAGGAAAAATTGATAGGAATAGTCCCAACTATGGGCGTTCCGCCATTTTCAATCCCAACTCATGATTATTTCTAAGTTGTCCTAACTATGCATCATTTTTGCCATAATTGGTCCCAGGTGACTGATTACCTGTTTAACATGTTAAATTTGGTTATGCCTTCTAACAGGCGATCTAACTTCTTTTGTTTACACTCTTGCTGCGCAAGATATGTAACTGTAATATGGTTTGCCCACTTTCTTCTTTCTTACTCCTAATTTCTCAACAAAGATGGCATTTTAAATTTTTTTTAAATTAATAGGGATGGAGATTTGAGTAACTAATGGGATTGTTATAAAGAAAAATGGAATGAGAAGTTCAAATTGGATGACTGAAGCAAAGCAATAATAAATCAAAATAGGTTATGATTAAATAAAAAAGAGAACGAGGATGAAGAAGGGGAAGAAAACCTTAAACTATTTAGGAGGGAGGGTGCAGGAGAGAGAAGGACATGGTGGAGGCTAGAGGGAGGAGTGAGAAAGAGGTGGAGGAGGAAGAAGAAAAAGGTTGTGGCGAAAAAAAAAGAAAAAAATGTGTTTTACTTGTTGTAGCAGGTCATTAACCTGGTGGGACCAATTTCGGCAAAAAATGATGCATAGTTGGGACCACTCAGAAATAATCTTTAGTTGGGACTGAAAATGGCAGAACGCACATAATTAGGACTATTCCTATCAATTTTTCCCAATATATATAAGCAATTAAATTAAAAAAATAGATGGAAGATTGGGAAGGTGTAAATAGTTTGGTGCTTGTCTAGGGAGGAGGGGTTCAACCTAATTGGTTTGCTCTTCCCTATATTGGCTTTTGATTGTAAATGTGTTTTGGTGTTAATATTACCAATTAGTACTTAGCAAAAAAACAAAACAAAAAAAAATAATAGATTCAGATGAGTTGTTTTCCGTTCAACATCAAAGTCAAATAAAAAGGTGGTATTTCAATGGAGTACCATCTCCAAATTCCATGACTTGGCCCAGAACTCAAATTTTCATCCCAACAATAATTTAGGAATTGCCCTATTGTAGTGTAAGTTGGCCTCCAAGCCTTTTGTCTCCTGGGCTATTAAGCTTTAATTTGTATACAACCTCTATATTAGTGTGTATGTAGGCTAGTAATCTATTAGGAGTTAGTTTTAGGCAATTATGTCTCCTATTTTTGTTTTTTAAAATGATGCGTATGTGTAGTAGGTGAATCATAAACATTTCTTTTCCTCAAATCTTTATCATTATCCAGTTTTCCTATCACGTGTCTGGATTAATGTGTGCATGATGCATTTGTCTTAGTGATCTCCACAACAATTAATTACGGACCTCAAACAGCGAAATTCATGCATACTTGAGTTTAATAAAATCACATTGGATTAATAAAGTAACACGTACCCGCAAAAAGTGCTCCATTACTATCCATGATCTTACGGTCTTACTCTTACCCCTGATTATTAGATCATGAGCTCATGTAATAATTATTTTAAAAAGTCCATTATCATGATTAGTAATATCTTCGATCCAAAATATAAAACATAACTACATCTACGCATTGGGTAGATTACCCACTTCTAATAGATTATTAAAATATAATTTCCAATGTTGAGTTGAATTCCACTCTATGTTAAATTTTATTAGTAGTGGGTAATTGATCCGTTGAATCAACCAAGTTTTATCCCAAAATATAGTGTTTGTTTGTATATTTTTCATGAGAATTAAGAAAAGTAAAATATTTTTATCACTTGGTTTAAACTTTAAATGATATACTTGTATTGAAACAATTAATTGACACAACCAATAAGATTAATGGATTCAAAATGAGAAGAGAGGAAATATATTTAGGGAAAAGGGTCAAAAATCACAAATTACTTTAACATAGATTCAATTTTTCATATAAAAATGAGAACATAATTAAAATTATCATAAGAAGGGTAATATAGGAAAAAAATTATTCTTTAATTGAGAAAGTACTCCATTTTGACTCATAATGGAACGTGAATCCTATATTTTGAGACGAAAAGTGTAGCATTGATTTGAAAAATAAGTGCTTGCATATGGAGGCTCATGAGTCTGCTTTTGTTCAACTTACTTTTGCTTATCCCAACTTATTGAAACGACTTATTAGACCTTAGCTTATTAGTCCTTATTAGACCTTATCTGAATTTATCTTAACTTATTATTCCTTATTTGTTAGTGTGTCAAACCTTATTTTTGCTAATTTTTGTTGAACTGAACTGATCGAACTTTTGTATATATATATATATATATATATATATATATATATATATATATATATATATATATATATATATATATATATATATATATATATATATATATATATATATATATATATATATATATATATATACCGCGGTATTAGTTGGCATGGCCTAATGGAAGAGCAGTCCGAATAACTAGGCCATGTGTATTTTGAAATAATATTATAAAAGGCCAATTAAATATCTATGATGATTAATTATAAATTAAACCCCTAAAATATTTTAAGTTCATTTTAAAAGCCCAATTAAATATTTATTATTTTAATAAATATTTTCATAAATGCTTTTATTATCTTTAGTAAACACTTTGAGCATAAATAAGAGTTTTCATCCCGTAAAATTCCATCTTCGGATTTTTAGGGATAAAAATAGCATCTTCAAAGCACGCGTAGAATAAAAAACGAATATACTGGAATATGCGCCAGACGCGGCGGCTGCGCTCTGCGCGCCAGGTGCGTCCAGCACATTGGCCAGATTGCGTCAGGCTCGTCAATGAGCGCCTGACACGTGTACTTGTGCCTCACACGGAGTCCGCGTCTGACGCAAGTCCTATGTGAGACGCAAACTACTTTTTTATCTTTTCAAAAACGCGTTTACATTTAATTGGACATACCACGTCAGGAGCGCCAATCTGCGTGCGCCAGACGCGTGTCATTGCGCCTGCCACGTAGGACTGCGCCTAGCGCAGAACGCGTGTGCAACACAGGTTTCTTTTTGCCTATAAATACGGGTTGATTTCCCGAATAAGAGACAACTTTGAATTATTTATTTTATGAACACAAAATCCTTACGAATACTTCCCGAATACTATTACGAATCTCAAAATACTTCAATTCTTTCAAATCAATTTCAATTACTGATCATACTATATTCCTGGTTCCACGATTGCTCCGCCTGAAAGTCGTTACGCTCTTCGATCTAAACGGCATAGGTATAATCCTGAGGATCATTGAATAATTATATTTTATTTTATTGAAGTTACTAACAGTTTTTGTCATGATGTAGATCTTTAATTGATAATCTTGATTTCTTGTAAATTCTAACCCTTTTATTATTCTTGTATATAATATTCCTGATTGCCTTATTTGTCCTGCATGATTTTTATCACCCACAAGTTATTAATATTAATTAAGACATAAAGAACTGTTCTAACTAATTCAGATAACATGGACAACCTGTTAGGTACCTTGTAATATTACTACTTAATAACTTGTCGCTAAAAATTAGTCTTTCATGTGTTTCCTGAACCAACCTAGACTAAATATTTTAAGGGTGAAAAATATTATATGATTATTCTTTTGCATAAAATCTGTAATGAATCGATATTTAGTAAAGGCCAGCAATGGGCAAACGTGGTTCATTATGACCATATTTGTACCCTCACCCCCGAACCCGACTTTTGGTTCCTGACTATCTATGGAATTTGGACGGGAAAATCTACATTGGATAAGTCCCTAAGATGTCCATACCGTTTCAATATCCAATTAGATTTATGATTCTTCCTTTAAAGAATTGTTGGCGACTTCAAAATGAATTTCAAATAAAACCTTAACAATGAGGTAGTCAAATAAACGAGCTCACCTTTGCGTGTAGGCTTAAAGGAATAAAATACATGCCTACAATTTGGCGACTTCACTAGGGAGGATTTAAAAAAATAATAATTAATGAGTGGGTGAAACTTGAAAAATACGATTCATTCTTATTTTATGCCTTAGAATAGTATACGGTTTTGCATATGCATGGCTATTATTCAGCCACCATAAGGACAATCTATCTTGCCTCATTAGCACATATTCTATGTGTGAGGTCACCCCGGGGGGGTTTGCGCTTTGTCCTTCCATAAAGCTTCCTGAGCGATAGTGTTGGATCTTAGTCATAAGCAAATCTACCCAACCAGGGCATTGTTTTCTTGTTCTCGACTTGAGAAGCTCGGAGTGCGTCTTACACGTGGCCACCTTTTTTAAGCAAAGGTAAGAAGCGTGGGATCAATCTCTTAGGCATGGACCCTTTCAGTCTTAACCTAAACCTGACCAATAGTTGAATGTAGAACTGGACTTTAGGTTAAGAACTTTTGCATCAATGTTACATGACATTTATGTGTGATTGCACTTTTTGCCTGCTCATATTTTATTAGCATGTTGATATGTATTGCGCCTAAAAAAACTAACGCAAATCACGTCTAAAAACTATCGTCGTTTTCACCCGAATAGTCGTCAATTTACCAATACGCATGCCGCATAGCATTGCGCCAAACGCATTAAATTGCGACTGGCGCAATGTTCCTGCGCCAGACGCATAGCCTGCGTGCCGCACACATCAGTTGTGTGGCGCGCAGTCTATTCGTCCCATGCATATTGATCTTTTGACCTCTGTTCGAGTAAACACTTTTCGTCATTTTTTTTAGGTCTGTCCAGTTCGATATAATTAGGGCGTCGGTCTTCGCATCCTAAAATTACGCCAAATTTGTCAAAACATCGCCTAAACTGTCATGAAAACGTGCGTGGAATCAGCACGCTAGACGCATGACGATGCGCCTGACGCGTTGGTCCTGCGCTAGATTCCGTGTAATATCCTTGCCTACATGCATTAGAGTCATTGACTGTTCAGGACGTCTTGCGTCTAACTTCACCTGCCAAAAAAAGAGAATCTTTGTTTTCTTTTAGAGTTCCACTGTCATTAGGTCTCATTTTGGTGAACAGTCGTGTTTAGGTTTTTTCTGTTTTTTTATTCGATATTTTTTTGGAGAAAGTCGGATATTCCTCCCAACAATACTTTTTTTTTTTTCAAAACTCATTTGAATCCTTGCCTATCTTCTCCATCCAGATTTCTTTCTATTATCTCCATTTTTTTGTTTTTACAAAATTATATCACCTATCCTTTTTTCGAAAATCAATCTCCTATATGCTTCAAAAATTCTACCTCCACCTTTTTTTTCAAAAAAAAAAATCTCCATCGTTTTCCTATCACATATCTTTTTCAAAAGTTCACCCTTTTTCTGTATATTATCCATCTTTTTAGGTACGTACACATCATTTAGGATTCCATTTAGTGTCCATTTTGTTGTAAAAGTCTCATTCATTTAGGAATTCTAACTGCACTAGAAGTCCGTTTGACCCAAATGTCTAGATTCATCTAGTTCACTCTATTTAGAGTCCTCAACATCGTCGAACTCTATCCATGTTAGGAGTCTTAATCTTGTCTAGGTTTACCCATCTAAGAAGTCTAGGGTCGTTAGAATTCTTTTTCATCTTAGAAGTCTAAATCCGTTAGAATTCCGTCCATCTTAGGAGTCTCGAATCCATTAGAGTTCTACCCATATTAGGAGTCCAAATCCATCAAAATTCCGTCCATTTTAGGAGTCTAGGTCCACTAGAGTTTCATGCATATTAGGAATCTAGCATCCTTGAAAGTCCGTCGAATCTAGAATTCTAACGTTATTAGATGTCTATCAAGTCTAGGATTATGAAGTCGTTAAAATTTCATATCGATTAGGACTGCATTCATACTAGAATTCATTTGCATTGCATAGTCCATCATTCATACACTTCATGCATAATTAGAGTTCATAGGCATTTAGAAGTTTCATTGCATTCATACTCTCCATTTCATCTCATGCATTCCGCATTTAGTAGTCCTGAACTACAAGCGATCCCTCTTTTGGGATATGTAGGTAGCCTTTACAGGTTTGAACGCATAGATTGAGTCATGCACACATACATTAGGTCTAGGTGCATCCAAAAGAATCATGCATACATGCATTAGGTCTAGGTGCATCAAAAAAAAATCAACATGCATATAGGATATTCAGTTTCGTTCCTATAAGCTTAACTCTTTTAAAACAAACATACATTCCCCCATCCCATTCCTTTCTCTCCATCATCACTCCATTTCTAATCTCCTACTGGATGATCCATTGTAGGAAATACGGAATATGTCAAGAACACTTCATGAACAAGCCGATGAATTAAAAGGTATACTCGTAGATCTTGTAGCACGTGTCACCCAACTAGAGGCATATTACAAGGAACCAGATAGTTATACCGCAATCACGACTGACCGACAAAGGATCAATGAACTACATGACATCACACAACGCAGTCCGCTGATAAACCCTTCCATCAAATCAATCCCTGAAAGCTCGCCTCGTTCTAGAGGAGGCGAAAGAATTATTGATGTTTCACCTAACGCCCAAGCATCTACTGAGATACATTAATTCCAGACTTGCACCAACTCTTACCATGCCTAAAAGAAAGCCAAAGGGGGAGTTCATATCCTTACACATGAGCTATGGTGCTATATTCGAGTATCTTCATTTTAGAAAATTGCTCTACCCTCTAGGACCCACTTTAGATCCTAAGGAAGACATAAAAGGGCCAAATTGGGACAAAAATGCCCATTGCAAGTACCATAGAGGAAAGGGACATAGAACTAACGATTGATATAAGTTAAAGCACCTTATTCACAACATTATAGAAGAGGGAAGACTTCCAATTCTCTCGAACAAGGTCCCAAATAAGATAGAATTCGCTGACATGAGTACAAGGGATTATTTAAAATCCCGACGGGCACAAACCCCACTAAAGATGACCTGTACTCAAATCTTTCTTCAACTCCGGGCTAAAGGTGTGATTTCCCCAATTAGATCCCTAGAAGACCCACCTAAAGAAGAAATAAATTTGATGTGGGATGAAGGCTCCTATTGCGAATATCCTAGGGGCAAGGTCACCCTACCGAAAGGTGTATGAGCCTTCAGGCGATTATCCAAGACATGATCGATGACAAAAGACTACAATTGCTATCCGATCCAGACTACAATGACGCAACCCCAGTCCCAATAGCATATATTCATCAAAACACCTGGACTCGCTTAGGTCCAGTTGAAAAATAAAATATATATACACCTCTTCTCTTTTCATTTAGGAAGAGAACTCATGAAGATTGAAGCAACGAAACTGTCTCGTCACGTGACGTAGGAGTCTAGACTTAGGATTTCGTTTTCTGTTCCATCTCTCTTGTTTTTTCCCAGTCTAATATAGAATTTTCCTTCTTATTGCATGTACTCATAATTTTCAATTAATAAATGAGTATTTCTTTTCTAACCTTGCACTAATGAGCATCAATGGAAATCACGATTGTCGTCTTAAAAGAAATGAATTTCTAATTCTCATGACTATTCTAATAAAGGCAATGAAAAACTGTCATATATAAAAGAGGCATTCATCCACTTCAACCTAAATACATAACACCCCTCTCCCTCTAACCTACCTCATGGGAAGTACATTTGACGATAATTCAATGTAAAAGGCAAACGAAAAAAATGAGAGCAACAACAAACAAAAACTAAAAAAAAAATCAAAGTAAAAGCAAAATAATGATGAAAAAGTGCAAAATATATTAGAAAAAGAGAGGAAGTGTTGCAAATAAGCCTATCAATAGCTTTGTCAAATGTACCTTCTTTTTAAAACCTTGACCTTCAACCTTGAACCTTCAATTCTAAACCTCCAACATTAACCAATCGGCCTTGACCTCCATAGCCAGAAACCATTACATGTCAAATCATACATCTCTAATAAACATTCGCGTAAACGACCGACAACCATCCATATCGCATCCCAATAAGCCATAAAAGACAAACCCAAGCCCGCTAGGTCGAAAACCCATAAGGGCGACTTTGGCAAAAGTCAGGGCCTTTTCTCATTCATCAGCCTGAACTACGAATGGTCTGATTCTGCTAAAGATACGTACGAAACCTCACCCAGAGGTCCGACCGCTTCAAACCAAGTCAAACCTACATCACTATCCACCCTTGCCAAAGACCTCTTCTAAATCAATGCCTAATTCATTACAAATGGCTCCAAAGCAAAATGCTCGGCCACCAATTAAAATGTAAAGAGCTACGACTGGCCTGATTCTATCATGGATACGTAGGCAACCTCTTTTGAGGCCCGGCCATTCTAATTCAAAACGTATTTTTTAAGGCTCGTCTAGGCCCACGAGAAAAGTGCGATCGCCCAAAAATCATGAATTTTCAATGCTCATCCCTACCTTTAGAACTAGACTGGGATTGGAACCTGCATCATTAGCCTACCTCATTGCATGAGTCAATTCATTATGGCTCTGCCTTTTTCTTATGCTTATCCCTTTTCGTTTTCTGAACTACATTATCGCTTCTAAGCCAACCTTAGCATAACCTTTCAGCACTAAGCGCTATGACCGCGCTTCATCTATTGAGTGTTCCTTTCTTTGGCCTTTCTTGTCTTCTCACCTTAGGAACCCTAAATGGAATCTTTGGTCGAAACTTCCACTAAGCGTGACGATATATCTTCAAAATCAAGCAATCCCGTCGAATACTTCATCAAATCCATCTTCTTTGGGGGCTTTATCACCTTGGTCCACCACGAGAAAATCATAGGCTCCAAGTGTAGGCCTATTGTAATAAGGACTTCATTACGAGTCCATACATGAAAGCTTAGCTTGGGTTTTAAAACCTACACTGATACAAGATTGAACCCACTTTATGGGCTCACTTAGGCCCTTGACATATAAACCTCGAAGCATATACAACTCCAGCGCTACAAAAGCTCGTTCTATAACGTATTCCAAATCGAACATATAATCCATTGACTGCATAAAAGATCATTAGGCTCCATGAGTATATTGATCAGGATTTCATTACGAGTCCATACAAAATATTGTAGGCTCCAGACCCATACGGAACCCTAAGTGTTTTATGGGCTCGCTTAGGCCCGTAACAACTACAACACATTTCGAATCAAACATAGCTTACATGGATCATATTTGGGGACTTCCCCTTTCTTCTCTTTCGAAAACGGTTTTCTAAAATGAAAATTTGAGCTTCTAATGGAACGATCAAATCAGCAAATCATATCATCTGCATTAGTGTCATATCTCCGCATTAGTGTCACAACTCTGCATTAGCATTACATATTTGCATCATCAAGCATTGCATCCTTCGTCCTTAGCCATAGGATTCTAGCGTCAATCATCGAGTCACACATACACACACGTATGCACACACGATAACACCTTTAAGTCTAGAGTATTAGAAGTCACTCTTCATAGGTTAAGTCATTTCCTATCCACAGGTACCTAACACTAAAGGATTCTATACTCTTCCTATGCATGTCCCCTAGTTGTTTGTCTGTATATCTGTTTGTTATTTGTATTCACAGGTACCTAACACTAAAGGACTCTATACGAGTTATGTTCCACCAAGGTCTGCGGACCACTACAAATTAACAACAAAAGATAAGCGCTATATACATGGTGCGTCCAGCGCACCAACAACGTTGTGCCACATGCAAGAACCGCATCCGGCCGCGCAGCTCGTGCGTACGGCGCACAACCCTGTACATCACGCTTGGGGGCTTCTTAGCCAAGTGGAACCCACACGCTTTATTCTAAAGGATTTCAAATGTTCGTTATGACATTACGAGCGACAACTCAACGAACATTCAAAAGTATACAAAAAATACAATCTTAACATCCTACAAATTTTCAAGAGACAACGAATTCTCAGGAAAATCAATGACGGGACACAAACTGTCAATAACAGGACATAAACCGTTGGGTCTACGGACCACTTCAAATCAACTACACTATTTGCCCTAGAGCGGGACAGCCAATAGCTCTACACTATTTGGCCTGGAGCGGGACAGCTAATAGCTCTACACTATTTGTCCTGGAGCGGGACAGCGAATAGCTCTGCACTATTTGCCCTGGAGCGGGACAACCAATAGCTCTACACTATTTGCTCTGGAGCGGGATAGCCAAAAGCTCTACGCCATTTGCCCAGGAGCGGGACAACCAATAGCTCTATACTATGTGCCCTGGAGCGGGACAACCAATAGCTCTACACTATTTGCCTTGGAGCGGCATAGCCAAAAGCTCTATCATCTCATGATTCCTTATTCCCACCTATCATCTCATTTTTTACAAATTTATGATTACTTTGCAAATATGTTTCGTGCATGTCTTTTCCTGAAGCTTTTGCTTGTTTTGCAGGTACATGCGTAAAAGAATGATTTTGGATTGCAGAGCATCTGAAATCATTCTACGTCCCGACACGTGTACTTTGACTATCGGATTTGCAAACCTCGGTCAAAGTGGGGGCTTATGTAGACACATAATCATGTCTCCCCCATTTAAGGGTCCAATGATGAAATATACCGCGGTATTAGTTGGCACGGCCTAATGGAAGAGCAGTCTGAATAACCAGGCCATTTGTATTTTGAAATAATATTATAAAAGCCCAATAAATTATCCATGATGATTAATTGTAAATTAAACCCATAAAATGTTTTAAGTCCATTTTAAAAGCCCAATTAAATATTGATTATTTTAATAAATATTTTCATAAATGCTTTTATTATCTTTAGTAAACACTTTGAGCATAAATCAGATTTTTAATCCCGTAAAATTCAATCTTCGGATTTTTAGGGATAAAAATATCATCTTCAAAGCACGCGTAGAATAAAAAACGAATATACTGGAATATGCGCCGGCTGCGCCCATCGCGCCACGTGCGTCCAGCACATTGGCCAGTTCGCGTTAGGCGCGCCAATGAGTGCTTGACACGTGTACTTGTGACTCACAGAGAGTCCTGCGTCTGGCGCAAGTACTGTTTTGCATATGCATGGCTATTATTCAGCCACCATAAGAGATAAGTATTATTTCACCATGAAACCAATTACAACCAAGCTAACTCAAGCCAAGCAAGAAACGAGGACCAAGTGCAGCAACACACAAACTAAAACGAACTGCCAAGCAACAAAGCTTACAGACTCCAAAAGTCAAAACCAGTTCTTATCTTGCACATAAATCTTTGAGGTACCACAAAGCTAATCCTCATCCTAACCAATTGTTTCATATTGTTAATGACTTTAGAAGTTAAAGGAACTGAAGCATTCCAATAACAATCATTTTTGCACTTCCAGACTCAATTAACTTCTCTCACTTTATATTGCTACTTCTCATTTCAAATGCCAAAGTTGAAATCAGTAACCAATATTTGGTCCCCAAAATAATACAAAATAAAGTGATACTGATAAATCAGAAATTAATAAACACCAACATCAACAAGCAAAAGTCAGAATTCCAAACGAATTTAATAAATAAAAATTGTAAATAAAGCAAACGTCAACTTAACGTCCGTTAGAAAAAGGGCATTTGGTGAACGTTTTCGGAAACTCAGGAGTATATGGTGAATATCTGAAACATTGAGGTTATATGGTGAATTTCGTGATTTGTCGGGCATATATGGTGAAAAAACCGTATTAGATTTCAAATTATCACACACAGCTTCCAACAGTTAATCAGAACCAATTAAACGCATAAACTTGCCAAAAAAATATCAATCAAATCTATATTAAACCCAATCAACTCATTTAAAAGCTCAATTACATAAGCTTGCCAACAAAAAAGATTCATAATCAAGAACTTACCAAACATTAATACCATAGACAATAATAAAAGATACACGACATTCTCATTACATAGACAACTCAAATTCAAACTCAAAGTAATTTTTCCATAACACAAACACAATTATAAACACAAACTCCAAACCAAAAAAAATCAGTTCTCTTCATATATTGGAGTTTCACGACATTCTCAAATACGACATTCTCAAATTTGTGGATACTTTACTGTTAATCAGGTACCCAGTTCGTTATTGAAAATAAAAGTATGTGTAATGTTCTATATATGTTCAGTAAATCTTAAGAATTAATATATCTAAATTCGTTTACAAAAAATTAATTTTAAATATCACTCACAACCTTTGTTTGTTTTTTACATTAGCGAATTAATATACCTAGATTAATCTAACTATTAATCTTTCACATTTTAAGAGTAATCATAACTATAGTATGGATGGAGTATATAATAACAAGTTTTGAAATTAACGCTCGCATCGCGTGCATATAAGACTAGTACTAAATAATTTGAACTCACTATATTTTTGTTAATTTTACCTTTTACTTTTTCCGTCTTTGATATGTATTGATCATGAATTTATTTATTACATTTTACTAAAAACTATAAAAAGGTGATATTCCTAAAGTTTACATTTGAAACAAATCCAACAAGATCATATATCATACGACTGTGTTTCTTTTTACAAAGAAACGTATACTCATTTCTTTCCCAAAATAAATGAAACTAATTGAGTTTTCTTATATGTCCAATATTTAATTTGGAACTTTAAGCTGGATATTTTAAGTAGGTAGAATGAAATGGCTAAAAATGGAAATCTTTTTGCTGGTACAAAACTGTTACTAACACAATGTGGCTTAAGAATTAATAAAAGTATGTGTAATGCTCTATATATGTTCCGTTGACGGGTGAAGATGTGGCAAAAGTCGAGGGTTGAAGTTGTCTTCATGCATGGATGACGCTACACCCAAAATACCAGTACCCACACAATGACATTGGGATATATATTGATTAACATTATTTCGAGCATGTATAGGGGAAAATAATGTTAATCAATATATATCCCAATGTCATTGTGTGGGTTACGAAATCTTTTTAGTGGTAATCCGGTATAAAACGTTACTAACACAATGTGGCTTAAGATTAATTTTTAAAATTAGTATTTCCCCGATACATGCTCGAATTAATGTTAATCAATATATATCCCAATGTCATTTTGTGGGTACTGGTATTTTGGGTGTAGAGTCATCCAAGCATGAAGACAACTTCAACCCTCGATTTTTGCCACATCTTCACCCGTCAACGGAAAATTGATGCTAATAAGGGTCGAAAATTCCAAAGCAAATACGAACTGATCAAAATGTGGGCAATTTATGTCGCAGTGTCCGTTTCCAATTGATGCATCGATGACATGATCTATTGATGAGCCCAACCAAGAAGTCCAAGAGCACGCAACAATATAGTAATCATCGCGGAAGGTTTGATAAAGGGAAGACGATTTGGCATGCAGAATAGTTGAGCATTGTTTGGCACATATATGAATTGACTTCTTTGTCGGAAATTCTGAAAAAAGTGGTCTTAAGTTGCTAACTAAAGTATCATATTTGGTATTTCTCCCAAAAAAAAATCATTAGGTATAATCTCGAGCTCTTCTCTTGATGCTACTAGCTACAATAAAATAAAACCTCACCAACTACTAACCTTTTAATAAAAATATTAGTCGATTATCAGCCAACAACTCATCTGAGGCCATGTTTAATTAACAGTTTAAACTAATATTGGATGAACGAAATTAATATAAGGATATGTTGATTTTTTATTTTATTTTTTATTATTAAGAAAGATAATTGGTCCCAAGACCAACCCCCTACTAGGCTACTATGCTGCAGAGCACACCAGCTCAGAGGCTGGGTACAAGGCTAAACAGTCTAGAAGACAACACGCCTCAAGGCCCATTGCTAGCACAAGGTGAATGTCCCAACATACATTGTTGGGATGAGGATTTAAACCCTGGATAATGCCATGAAATTCGTGGTGGTACTCCACTAAGCTATCACCTCTCCCTGATAAACCTGGTAGGAGAATCATAATGTGAGTATAATTGTCTAAGATAAAGTTATTAAATTTATATTCATTTATCCACAACTCCTTATATATATACATGACAATCCTATGTGTCATGCTCTATTTCATAAGTTGTAAAGCTATATTGTAAATGGATCTTATTTCAAAGCATATTTTGAGCACTCTCCAATGGTATGAAAATTATAATATTCCGAATTATGTAGCAAAAATTATATTCAATTTACAAAATATAATAATTTGAGTTGTTCAATGTTCATTCAAAACCAAACTCTAATTTTCGCTTATTGAAAATCCTTATATGTATTTGAATCTTTGTAGAACTCCTATTTTTTTTAAAAAGATTTTAAGTAAAAATTAATGACATGACAATCCTACGTGGCACGCTCTATTTCATAAGTGTAAAACTATATTGTAAATGGATCTTATTTTGAAGCACATTTCGAGCACTCTCCAATGGTACAAAAATTATAATATTCCGAATTATGTAGCGAAAGTTGTATTCAATTTACAAAATATATTAATTTGGGTTGTTCATTCAAAACCAAACTCTATTTTTCTTTTATCCAAAACTCCTTATATTTATTTAAACCTTTGTAGTTGTCCATTTTTATAAAAAAAAAAAAGACATGACAATCCTATGTGGCGTGCTCTATCACCTCGAAATCTTGTGTAGCTCCCTATGCTCTCGAAAAGTTCCTTATTATTATTACTAGTACAAGTTTTGAAGCCGCACGGGTTCTTTTTTAATTTAGTTTTTTGCAAATTTTTTGTTAACATTGTTGATTTTGTGTTCTTTGGTGAAATGAGATTTTTCAACAATATTGTATTTACATACTTTATCCGTTCTAATACTATTGCAACAATTACCACTTTGGGTAGTTTCATCTATTGTCTTTATTTTATGTTAATAAAACCATCATTAATTCCTCAAATTGCCTCATAAAGTTGTGTTTACTTTATTAAGGAATTACTTATCCCCTACTCTAGTTAATTAAAGGGGTACCTCTATGCTAAATTTATCCATTTTTTCATTTCCTTAAAAATCATGTCCAAAACCGTAACCTCAAATAGTCTAAAAACCCAAACCTTGTTTTTCCAATTAGTTTTAGTAGAATTTAGTTCATGGTGAAAAGAATAAGATCTAACATATAGATATATGGAAAACACAAACATAAATAATTACGTATACAATAAATATTCTAGCAATAAAATAATTAGTCAATTGCATAATACCTCTGCAATGTTGTTGACAAACTTTCATTTGATTCTTCATGTAATGCCCCCGTGGTATGCTATAGGTTTAAAATTATAGATATGTATTTTTTATCTTTATATAACTCAATTTTTAAAAGTATGATTTTGAAAGATATAATTACTATTGTCACATATAATTTTCTATTTTTATAGTTTTTTTATATGTATTTTAAATACATATATATATAAATAATATGTAATTGTTCATTTAAATAAATAAATTTTCATAAGTTGTAAAACTATATTGTATATGGAACTTATTTCGAAGGAAATTATAATATTGCGAATTTGTAGCAAAAGTAATATTCGCTTTACATATTATGATAATTTAGGTTGTTTATTTAAAATCAGACTGTAATAATCTTCACTTATCCAAAACACCTCCTATGTATTTATAACTATGTTGAACACAATTTTTTTTTGAAAAATTAAAAATTAAAAAGAATGACATGACATGCTTAGGTGGAGCTCTTTAAAATATTCTAAGGTTGTCTTTTAAAATCAAACTCTAATTTTTTCATCACCCAAAGCTCTAATATATATGTAACTTTATCACTATAGAATTTAGTTTTTGTTGTAACAACAAAGTTTCCTCGGTATATTTTGTTGCAATACTAAATTGTTTTGGTTTAGTTGAGTAAGGGTGAGGTTTTGAAAAATAATATGTTTAATCCTGTAAATTAGACCAATTATAAAATACTATAATCACATATCGTACACTATACGTACAGCTTAATTATTATTATATTTATCTATACAAAAGACTAAAAAATGTCTTACCATTCATCTAATTAAATATATTTTCATGAGTTGTAAAACAATATTGTAAATGGTTCTCATTTTGAAGCATATTTCAAGCACTCTCCAATGGTAAAAAATAATGTTTTCAATTAGGTAGCAAAAGTTATATTCAATTTACATAATATAATACTTTCAGTTTTTTATTCAAAACCAACTCTAATTTATCCCTATTCAAAACTCCTTTTATGTATTTAAATATGTGTAGAACTCTATTTTTTAAAATATTTAAAATAAAAATTAATGATGGCAATCCTACGTGGCGCTCTCTATTTCATAAGTTGTAGAACTATATTGTATATGGATCTTATTTCGAGCATATTTCGAGCACAATCCAATGGTACAAAAATTATAATATTTCGAATTACGTAGCAAAGTTATACACAAATTACATAATATAATAATTTAGGTTATTCATTCAAAACCAAACTCTAATTTTCGCTTATCTAAAGCTCCTTATATTTAAATCTATGTAAGACTCTATTTTTGTAAAAGATAAAAATACGATTTGATGACATGGCAATCTTACGTGGCGCGCTCTATGGCCTCGAAATCTTGAGGAGCTCCCTATGCTCCCGAAAAGTTCCTCCTTTATTTATATATATTGATTTGGGACCCCGACAAAAGCCCGTTCCCTTTGTGGAGAAGAGGTAGACTTTTGAAATTTTCACATATCCTATTTGAACGTTTTTTTTTCCGACATACAACAACTAAAGTGATAATGTAATAACTTTGAATATTCTATTCCAACATGAATAGGTTTTATAGAAAAGCCATAATTTTTATTGTATTTCTAATTCTAATTGCAAGTTCTTAATTAAAAATACGTTAGTATAGTCAATATTTCTTTTTATACGTGACTTTAATGTAAAATTTTAAATATAGTATAAATAGATCTCATTTGAAAGTAGTTTTTAAACACTTTCCAATGGTACAAAAATTATAATTTCCGAGATATATATTAAAAGTTATAATCGATTTACTATACTTAAATTTTCCATTGTCAACCCAACTCTATCTCAACTTAAACTAAACTCTATACATGTATTTTTATTACTTTGTAACTCTATTTATTTAAAAAAAATACATGGCAGTTATTGAGCACGACAAATGGCGTACAATGAGGACGCCAAATATCGCGACCTCCTGAGCTGACTTTTGGACTTTGTTTTATATATTAGTTAATAGTATTTGGGACCCGGGTAAATGCCCGTTCTCTTCGTGGAGAAGATGTAGACTTTTGAAATTTTCACATTCCCTGTTTGAACATATTTTTTTCCGACATACAACAACAAAAGTTATAATGTAATAACTTTGAATATTCTAATTCTAACATGAATAGGTTTTGTAGAAAAGCCCTAATTCCAATTGAATTTCTAATTCTAATTGCACTTTGTTACTTTAATCCGTTAGTATAGTCAATATTTCTTTTTATACGTTACTTTAATATAAAATTTTTAATATAGTATAAATGGATCTTATTTTAAAGTAGTTTTTATACACTTCCCAATGGTAAAAAAATTATGCTTTTCCGAACTATATATTAAAAGTTATAAGCGACTTACTATACTTAAAATTTTCATTGTGAACCCAACTCTATTTCTATTTATCCTAAACTCTATACATGTATTTTTATTACTTTATAACTCTATTTATTTTTAAAAAAATGACATGGCAGTTAATAAGCTCGATAAATGGCTTCCAATGAGGAAGCCAAATGTCGCGACCTCGTGAGCTGACTTTTAGACTCTGCTTTATATATTAGTTGCAAGTATTTGGGACCCGGGCAAATGCCCGTTCTCTCCGTGGAGAAGATGTAGACTTTTGAAATTATCACATACCATGTTTAATTTGAACATATTTTTGTCCGATATACAATAAAAAAAGTTATAATGTAGTAACTTTGAATATTCTACTTTTAACATGAATAGGTTTTGTAGAAAAACCCTAATTCTAATTGTATTTCTAATTCCAATTGCAATTTGTTACTTTAATACGTTTGTATAGTCAAATTTTCTTTTTATACTTACTTTAATATAAAATTTTAAGGAAAAATTGCCAAAACAGTCCCAACTATTGGACATTTGCTCTAATCAATCCTAACTTTTGATGATTTTAAGTTGGGCCTAACTATTGCATGACTTTGCTAACAACCATCCTGATAACCTATAGTAACAGGTTAAAACCCTTAAATGTGACTTGCACATGACTTTAATAACCTTTATTTTTGTTTTCCATTTATTTATTTATTTCTTTCCCACCACCATCTCTCCCCTCCAAGCACCCACCACCATGAAAACCCACCCCACTGTCGCCAACCACAAACACCCATTCCCACCACAAACCCCAAACCCCCACCACCAAGTCAGGAAAAATCCACTGCCAAACCCGAAAACCTATCCCCATCTCCCGAAACGCCCACCCTCAAAAATTCATCCCTACACCCATCTCCACAATGAAACACTAACCCACAAGAACCACCGCCACCCCGGAAACATCAACCACCAGCCACTGAAAGCCACTTTTTTTCTTCTTCATCTCACACCACGCACAACGCCACCAAACCAATCACTGTTCACCACCGCCATCTCCACCAATTAGAAGCACCTGCAAATTGCAATTCAATCCTCCAATCAGAGAATTCGGCGCCGCAAAACCGTAAAGAAGTATGAAATGTAGCCGAATTCTTGGGGACTACTTCTCCTCTCCAATTGGTCGAAATTCAAAGCAAGGGCGACGCAAATTTCGGTTCAAATACTCATTAAAGCTCCGAAAATCAGGAGGCCCACCCCCCAAAAACCCATCCCCACCCGCCCACCTCTCCGCAAACACCAACACGAAACACAACCCATCGACCCACATGAACCCACCGCCACCCCGGAAATGTCAACCACCAGTGTCCAAAAATCTACCCCAAACCCGGAAACCAATTGGTGTTGCCATGAAGTCGAAGAAGAAGAAAAAAGGAGGAGTAGAGGACGCGAGAAAAAAGGAAAGAATAAGAATTTCATTAAAAGTTACGTGAGTTTCACGAGACCCTTACTTTACCTGCTACAGCAGGTCTCCAGGTCAAGGGAACCATTTTTGTCAAATTGACTTAAAAGTTGGGCCCAACATAAAATAATAAAAAATTAGGACTCAATAGAGAAGATGTCCAATAGTTGGGACTGTTTTTATCAATTTTTTCAAATTTTAAATATAGTATAAATGGATCTTATTTTAAAGTAGCTTTTAAACACTTTCCAATGGTACGCAAATTATAATTTTTCGAACTATATATTAAAAGTTATAATCAATTTCTTATCTTAAGTTTTTCATTGTGAATCCAACTCTATTAGTTCTTATCCTAAACTCTATCCATATACTTTTACTACTTTGTAACTCTATTTATTATTAAAAAAAATTACATGTGTTAATAAGTGCAATAAATGGCGTCCAATGAAGATGTCAAATGTCACGACCTCGTGAACGGCCTTTTGAACCATGCTTTATATATTAGTTATAAATATATGATATATGATATGATATGATTATTAAGATTCGCACGAAGATTGTATGGTGATCAATTGAAAACGTCAACGTCCCAAGTGCGAATATGCTTAGTTTATGTATTATTTCCTCCACTTGCATGTGTTTTCAAACCAGCATACAGTCCTATAAATACTACCATTCTTCATCTACTAAACTCTCAACCGCAACATCCCTCAAAAAGCTAACATACTCAGCAAACTAAAACATCATGGCTTCCATTTTCCTGAAATTTACCACCTCTCTCCTCCTAATTTTCTCTGCACTTTGTATTGCCACAGCCGTTATCCTAGACACAGACGGCGATGCACTCAGGAATGGTGGACAATACTACATCATTCCACAGAGCTTAGGCTTTGGGGGCGGACTCACTTTAAAATCGAAAGCCGGTAACACACCGTGCCCACTCTATATAACCCGAGAAAACGACGAAACCTCTCCTGGCATCGCCGTTACTATCGCTTCCCCTGCCAGAATAGCGACCATCTCATCATCTTTACCGATCAGCATAACCTTCAACGACACTCCCAACATTTGTATGCAGCCATTAGGGTGGCAGGTGATTCCCGATGGAACAACGGGCCAGTCATACGTCGCAACAGGTGGTAGTGGCCTTCCGTTTAACCCGACTGAGACTCAGTATTGAGCCGATAGTGGGTAATGTTTATAAAATACGGAATGGTGTCGGATCAGATCAAGCAAGAGATGTTGGTTTCTTTGCGAAGGATGGGCTTTTGGGAATCACTAACGATATCCCTCTTCCTGTGATATTCAGGAAAGCTTTTGATGTTTTATTGTTTTAACCATGGTCTAAACTTGTGGTGTACTCTATAGCTCATGCATAGATGAATAAATCCCTCCGTTAAATGATCGGAGGATATATCCCTCTTCTTGTTGTGTGTATGGAAGGGCTATATTTAATTTCTATCATGTTGTGTGTGACTCTATATATGTACCTTTTGAAAGTTAATAACTGGTTGTTGGGTTAGAGCAATATCATTCAATTGTTTAAGATATCTAATGTCATTTACTATGGAAATATATCAGCGAAACAAAAGAAATAAGTCATTTTATTTACCGTTTGCATTATGGTACTCGAATTTTGAAGATAATTAATCTTATAGATAATCTCAATAATAGGACTCGAGTTTTGTATTTGTCATTTTTTTTTAGTAAAAATGTAAGCTTATATTACCAAAAAGAGACCCAAAAACAGGGCACACCAAAAATACAGCCAACAGTGAGCTAGAACAGACACTAGCAGCACTACAGAACTACATTACATCAGATTTTTAAACAAAAAATTGCTGCAGCCAATATCTGTCCTCATTGGACCATTTAACATCAACACAGGATTGAATTCTGCTTCTGACATTATTCTGAATATCTTTTATAACAAGATCTGGTCTTCTCACTGCTTCATGCCAGAGAGCTTGATTCCTACACCTCCAGATATGATACACAAGGGCAACCAGAATAGCATAGCTCACCTTCTGCTTCTTCTTTTGTCTAAACTTTCTTCCCCATCTCTTCCAACTAGTATAGAGATGCTCATGATTGTACTTCTTCAATCCAATCCAGTTCATAATGCCCTAGCATACAATGCTACTGACTGAGCATTTGAAAAACAGGTGGGAGCATGATTCTGTTTCTTGTATGCATAGTAAACACAGGTGATCTGGGCATAATCCGACCCTATGCATTCTATCCTTAGTCTTTAATTTCCCTAGCATGGCCATCCAAGAAATGAATGAGTGCTTAGGTTGATTAATGCTATTCCACGCCCAATGGTGCCACCCCACTTTCTGATGTTGCCCCTTCAACCATTTATATCCTTCCTTCAAAGAGTAAGACTTAGATCCATCCCGGCCTCCACTGATTCCCATTATAGGCTGCTTTAAATTTCTCCTTCATCCTACAGATGACTTTCCACACCCAGCTAGCAGCCCTAGTTGCTTCATGACCCCACCAATTCCCTTCTTTGATGTATATACAATGAACCCATTTTATCCACAAAACATCTTCTTTCTGAGCTACCTGCCATACATATTTACCCATAGCAGACTCATTCCACACTTGGCAATCCTGAACACCTAGGCCCCCACACATCTTTGGTCTACAAATTAGATTCCAAGCAACAGGAGGGCTTTTATTCAGAATAACTTTTCCATCCCATAAGAATGATCTACATAATTGGATGATTCTGTTGATCACACTCTTATGGAGAACAAATACATGTGCCCAATATGAATGTAGACTCATAGGGACAGAATTGATGAGCACTACTTTGGCAGCATAAGAAAGGTGCCTTGTACTCCAACACATGCTTCTCTTCAAGATTTTATCAATCAGGACATCACAATCTGCTCTACTGATTCTCTTGGAAGTGATTGGCACCCCCAAGTATCTGAATGGGAAATCACCTTTCTTAATCTTTGTCATCTGAAAAATTCTCCGCTGAATGTCTTCTTCCACATTGCCATAGTATATTGCAGATTTTTCAGGGCTTGCACTAAGACCAGAAGCCTTAGAGAAGGCTTTAAGAGTCCTTACAAGCATTACAACCGATTGAACATCACCTTTGCTAAAAAGCATAAGGTCATCAGCAAAGATTAAATGAGTTAATCTAAGCTATTTACAATGATAATGAAAAGTGAACATATCTTTCTTACACATTCTTTTCATTAATCTAGTGAAATAATCCATGGCTAAAACAAAAAGCAGGGGGGATAAAGGATCCCCCTGTCTTAACCCTCTCTTTCCTTGAAAAAAAACCACAAATAGCTCCATTGATGGTTAGAGTAAAGGATGGGCTTGTAATACATTCCATGATCCAATTGACAAACTGCTTGGGGAAATATAACCCCTCCAATAGGCCTTGAATAAAATCATAGCTAAGAGGGTCATAAGCCTTCATCAAATCAACTTTAAGGGTACATCTGGCAGGTTGATTTTTTTCTTTTATAATGCTTAAGCATGTCCTGACATATGAGAATATTATGCATAATCCTTCTGTTCTCCACAAAAGCACTCTGAACCTCATCAACAAGACAAGGCAACACATTCTTTAATCTACTACAAAGCATTTTAATTTTGAGATGATCTTATACAAGACATTACAACAAGCAATAGGTCGAAATTGTGTGACCTTACTAGGTTGTTCTACCTTAGGTATAAGACATAAATTTGTAGCATTAATTTACTTTAACAATTTGCCAAATTGAAAGAAATTAAGAATAGCCTTGCTTACATCATTTCCAATGCAATTCCAGGCTTTCTTAAAGAACATACTGTCATACCCATGTGGACCAGGACTCTTATTGTCATCAATATCCCATAATGCAGTTTTGACATCTTCAGCAGTAAAGGTAGCACAAAGCCTTTGCTTCTGAGAATCATTCAGAATAGGACCATCCTGAATAATAGCCTTGCTAACCTTATCTTCAGGTGAGTGAGAGGTACCCAGCAGCACTTTGTAGTACTGAATAAATGCTTCTTCAATACTACCTTGCTCCTCTTGCCAGTTACCATTCATGTCCTGAATTCTGCAAACTTGATTTTGCACTCTTCTTTTCCTAAGACATGCATGAAAATACCTGTTGTTCATATCCCCACAGCTAATCCATTCTTTCTTAACTTTCTGCTTTAGAAAGCTAAGTCTAGCTTCATGCAACTCCATATACTTCACCCTAGCTTCAGATTCTTGCTTATAAAGAATAGAATTCATTGGATCATTATGCATCTATGACTACACTTGGATTAACAAATGCCTAGCCTCATCAGCAGCCTGCTCAATGTTTGAATACCTTGTCTTGTTCAATTCTTTCAGACCCTTCTTCAAGACTTTCAATCTAGACACCACTTGGTATATAGGAGCACCCTGAACTCTATGTTGCCAAGCTTGCTGAACAATTGGCAGAAATTAAGGGGCCTTAGCCCACATGTTGAAAAACCGAAATGACTTAGGTTTTGTCACATCATCTCTATTCAGCTTGATCACACATGGATTATGATCTGAAACACTTTCAGGCAAAAAACAAGCCAAAGCATTTCCAAATTTATCCTCCCATTCCTCATTTGCCAACACTCGATTAATTTTTGAACAAACTCGATTATCTCCCTCCTGATTGTTTCTCCAGGTGAAAAAGGGACCTACTGTACAGTGATCACTCAACCCACAATCCCTATACAATCTCTAAATTGCATAACTTCCTCCAATGTGGCTGCAGATCCTATTCTTTCATTAAGGTTTAGGACATTATTAAAGTCCCCCCTATAACCCAAGGATCTACTACACTCTTATGCATTCTTTTAATCCCCTGCCACATACTCTCTCTTTCTTTTGCATCATTAAAACCATAGATGACAGTTTTGCTAAACTCCTTCCTAGTAGCAAGATGGCGACTCTTACAATGGATAAAATTGAGCATCCCACTCAATTATAGTCACATCAAATTTGCTAGAACTCCAAATCAACCAAATTCTACCTCCCTTGTGACATTGGTAATTTGTCACTGTACTCCAATTATTACACACTCCACCATATACATTAGGAAAATTACTACTTCTCACCCTAGTTTCAAGCAGACCACATAAACCCACATTATTGTGATTGAGAAACATTCTCACATCACTATGTTTCAGAGGACTATTAAGTCCCCTGACATTCCAGAAAGCAAAATTATCCATGTGGAGGAAGAAAGTCTCCCTCTACATGACTTTTACCTTTCCCTCTATATGGGACAACTGTATTCTGATCAACTGCAACATCTTCTGACTTATCCTGATCCCCTCTGTCTAACCCTTCCTGTTCACTTGAGCCTTCATGTAATACCCCTCATGATTGCTTTAAAGGGATTTAGCAGGCTACTCATTCCAACAAGATGCATCTTTCTTTAAGGGAGCTCATTTCCTTAGTTACTCCACAGTTAAGCGTGCTTGGCTAGGAGTAGTCTAGGGATGGGTGACCTCCTGGGAAGTTTCTCGGGGTGCGCATGAGTGAGGATAAAATACGCCGGAAGAACTTGTGTTGGTTATTGAGGATAGTTGTTGGCCCTGGATGCGCATTGGTGGCGGTATACTCGACTCCGTATGGGTCGGGTGTTACACTTCATCAATTGTAGCGAGCACAGTAGTAGGCTTAATAATCTTTCCCACAGTCTTATCCTGCACCTGCTGCACATGCAATGTAACATTCTGCTCCACAATATGCACTTCATTCTGCTGCTGAATGTCTATCACTCCCACATTTTCAACCTGCCTCTTTTTCTGCATCCAGACTTGTTTTGATTTGAGTTTTTGTGCTGCAACCTCAAACCTTTTTCTTCCTGCATTCATCTACAGTGTGTCCTATCCCTTTGCAATCAGAGCAAAAGATAGGTTTACACTTATAGATCACTTGCTGAGTTGACATAATTTCCTTCTCATTCATAAACACTATTTCCTTTGGGAAATCCTGATCCAGCTTCACTTCTACTAATACTCTTGCATACTCCAAAATCTCCTTTTGAGCCGTAGCTCTATCAGTTCTAAAAGGAGTCCCAATCTTGCTAGCTAACTTCTTCAAAGTCTGCTGTCCCTAATATTTCAAAGCTAGGTTAGGAAATTTTATCCAGGTAGGAACCGCCTTAACATCCTCATCTATAAGGTTCAGTTCAGGGGTCCATTGCTTCATGATGACTGGCTTCCTATTATAAAATATAGGACCAGCTTCCATAGCCTTCAATTTTTCATCATTTGTTCTGAACCTAACCACAAACACCCCATTATTCATCATTGCAACCTTTTCTACCCCAAATTTACCCCAAACTCGTCGGATAAAGCCATCTACAATCCTCAATGGAGGTTTAACTCCAAGAATATAGCATACTACAACAGATTGCCAGTACGCTATTTCAGGTTGTATTTCTTCAGCTGAAATTCTTAAGACTTCGTTAACATCCACATCCATTTCATTTTGCCTAACATTTTCTCCAATAGATGAATCAATACCCTCCTCTCTTATGTTAGCAAAAAGTGATTTACTCCATGTATTATGATTACCTGGATTGCTGATTAACTGTTGCATTGGATGAGGTGATGGATTCACTATCCCACTCCCCGTCGGTCTCTAAGGCATTCTTACAGAAGCAACCCAGCTATCCATTCTACTTTGTGCTGCTTCAAAATTCTCCTTATCATGTGCCGAAAAAGCCATATCCAATGAAGCTTGGGATCCTTCCGCTTCTTTATCCTCCTCAGAGGTCCATCTGAGAGCTGAGAGATCTTCAATATCATCTACATTCTTCTGCTTTCGCGCATCGCCAGATTGTGGAATACGCTTATTCTGCTCTTTCGGATTCGCTTTCTTACTAGGTTGATGAGTCTTCTTGCTACCATTACCTTTCTTCGAACCCTTTGCCATGGCTTCAGCTTCACGCTGATATTCAATGAAATAGTAATTGAGATTTTCAAAAAGCTAGAGAGAAGGAATAGTTTCTCTCTCTAACACTCATCTTTTTTTGGTGTTTAAGTGCATGAAATCTATGTTATGTCTTATTAGATGGTCTTTCCAATACGACAATGTGAACAAAATACTTTTTTATTTGTCATTTTATTAGTCATTTTATTCACAGTTTGCTTTTTCCTAAGGTTGCACAATATCATTTATTTGTACAACTGGAGAAGATAAAGGCACAAAAATAGAAGAAGGAAATTTTGCTAAAAAAAAAAAAATCCAACATTCCTATATTCACACATTTATATATCATTGAAGCACATGAACCAATATATGCAGTACTATTTACAGCATAACGAACTAAGACACCATCAAAAATCTTAGGCCCAATGTTATTTCCTTTTAAAAAAATGAAATCTCACTTTATATAACCCGAGATATAGTTATAGCTAAACACCCCCAAACCCTTAAGTTAGGTGGATGACCTAATTTTCGTAATTCGTAAGAGTTCTTGTTAGCTTCTAATGGGGTATTAATTTGTTCAAAATATACTTTGTAGAAAGTATTACGGCTTCACCGTAAATATTATCAGAGAAACTACATGCAATTCCCCTTTAGATATAAAGACTACTTATAAAAAGGACATGCTTTATATTTAATAAAAGGATGATAGTGGAGATATGGTATGATAGAAAATGTCACTCTAATCAATGTTTTAAATTAAAAAAATTAAAGCAGAAATAAAATTCATATATAACAATCCAAAAATATTCATAACAAGGAAAAATAATCTCACAAATCGAATGTAATAAACATACTATAATAACAAAACATATGTCTCATATCCTAATTGATCTCTCCATCGCAATTCAAAACATAAAGAATTCATGCCGCATGATCACTTACAAAGATTATCAATAAACATCCATAATCAGCGGAAATTAACTAACTCTCCAAACCCAATCATAATCAACATACAAGTTATAAAAGGCTCAATTAATTCATGTACAACATACGACAACAAACATAGAGAACAACTCTTCATATTGACATACTTACTAGGTAAAAACATACGTCAACATATTTGATAAAGATAACTTCCAAAGCCATCAATAAACAAATAAAACATGCATAATATAGAGACTCAACAAATGAAGTAACACTAAAAATATATATATTTTTGAAAAAATAATAATATGCTTGAAAAAGAATTGAAAGCTAGTCAGACAACGTTTTAGTTATGTTCCCTTACGCCTATGTAAGAATGACCAAACTATTGATGCGGGATTGTACCCGACTTAGTATTCTCATCGCCTCTCGTGCGACAACAAAACCACGGTAAACTCCTAAATTGCAATCTAGGTGGTACCATATTTTTTCACCATTGCAACATCGTCCCTCCGGATATCTTACTATCATACAAAATAATATTACAATAATAATAACCAATTTATAATCAAAGTCATGCGGATGTCCTTAAGGCCCAACACTTAATCGACGTATATTTTTTAGAGTCACAAAATCGGGAATTGCATGTTCCAAATAAACCCATGATTCTCAAAATAGTTTTAATCCCAAATAGGGTTCAATACACCTTGAACAAAAAAAATAAAAAATAGTTAAATAACTTTAAAACACTTTTAAAGAATATAAATAATATTAATCCACCAACCAAAGAACTCCTTGTTATTTGAGTTTAAGTGTAAGGTTAATAACAACCAATATCTTTACTATTAATCACTTGAACCACATTTCAATAGTATACAAAATGAAGATCACTTGAAAATAAGCTAAACGCGGAACTACCATGATACAAAATAACTTAATATATGACACTTGCACAAACTGATTGCAAACTTGGCACGTGTCTAAAGGGCTTTGTTTTTCTTATATATATGGGTGGGATAAAAAGTTTGTAAAACATGCCATGTAGCGAAATAATCAAGAGTATACAAAATATCTTTGTATCAAATTTTTGCCAAAATAATATGTTCCAAGCTAAGTATTACAAAATATTCTAAAAGTTAGTAAAAACTTGGCCACAAAACCCCACACTATGATTTGGGTGCACAAGCACCACAAACATTGACTAGTAGCAATAATATCACAACCATTAGCCTTGGTTCAAAATATACAATCAAAGATGCAGGGGGTTAATTTTTTGGCTGAAGATTCCATCTCCAGTATCATTCATGGTATGCACTGTAAAAAGTCTAGTAGTCCGTGATATTTTGGTTGTGCACCCAAGTTGTAGTTCGGGGTGTTGCTACCAATTTATCCTAATATTAATATCTTCAAAACTCTTAGTCAAATTAATGACATTATTATCTACAAGATTAATATCTTCAAAACTTTGAGTCCCATTATAGCCTATTTTCAATGAAAGCAAAAGCTAACGAATTGCCCCCGGCGTTAGATAATATGGATAAAATGTGTAATATTTTTCTTATATTTATTGCTTTTACATAACTAGTGCTTCTAGTCCCCATTATCTAAAGAGGCAAACTGAACTAAATGCCTGTTATTATTGACGAGGCTGGAGAAAATAATCCTCAATCTCTTGCCTCGAAAGTCAAATCGAAAACTTCGGTCTCTCGCTAGAAAATCCAATCTCCGGCGGCAGAAAGGTTGAAATTTCAACAGTCGCGAGAGAGCGACAAGTGCGAAGATTCCGCAGGCGAGATTTCTGCAATGACGGAAGGGCAAATTCGAAGTTTGTAAGGAAAACGGCGGAATTTGTCGACTTCGGAGTGAAGATCAAGTATAAGCTTCTCTCCAATGACTTCAATTTGGTTATGCTCATCGGCACCGCAACGAATCGACGGTGATGGTGGGGATCGAAAATACACGTTTCGAGGAGGGAGTGAAAGAGGGGAAGTAGTTCGAAGTTTTACGGAAACAGTGTCTCGTTTGAGGAAGAAGTAGAATTGTTGTTGTTAAAACCCTTTCTCTCTCTTTGTAAGAGGATTCTCCCGATGTAAACCATCGCTGCCATGGCAAGAACCTCAAAGAGCCAGAAGTTAAAGGGTAAACCGAAGGGGCCAAGCTCGAATTCAATGGCTAAAAAGACGAAAACAATGGACAAATTGCTGGGTGTGTCTGAAATTGAGATTGCTTCGGTAAATAGATCTGAAAAAGAGGAGCTGATTGAGCTGAGGCAGAGTCAACAAACGCAACGTCTTTTTTCGGAATGGTTGTCTGCAATTCATTCTACGGCGGAGAAAGATGGTAGATCTGGTCTGTATAGTGGCGGGGCAGAACGGAATGTGTGTGGTGTGGAACCAATTTCGATTCTCCAATGTTCTGAGGATGAGGTGAGTAATCATTCTAAACAAGCTGTGGCTGATGAATTGGAGGTTAATGTAGCTAGAAATGTGGTTAAAATTGTACTTGATGATGTTCAACCTGAAGTTGAGTATTGGATGCCTTCTCTGATCCGCTATGTTATAGGGGCTAACCCACCTCCATTTGTGATGGATGGATTTATTAGAAGAATCTGGAAAAACAAAGGTGTTGAAAAAGTTGTGTTGCTTGAAAAAGGAGTTTATATTGTTCGATTCCTAACAATGGAGAACCGTGACCATGTTTTGGCGGGGAACTTAAACTTCTTTGATTGTAAACCGCTTATAACAAAGGCCTGGAGTCCGGATATGGATATAACGAAGGAGGATTTTGTGGTCTTACCTACATGGATCCAATTGAAACTTGATTTTAAATATTGGAATGATAAATGCTTGATGAAATTGATTGATCCTATTGGTAAATTTGTGAGAGTTGACCAGGCTACTGCGAAGCGTGAAAGATTGCAATATGTAAGGGTGCTTGTGGAGGGCAAAATTGATCAGGAATTCCCTGATCAAATGACATTTATCAATGAGAACAGTTTGGAGGTGGTGTATGATATCTTTTATGAGTGCAAATATGTAGTTTGTGGGCAGTGCAAATGCTTAGGCCACTCAAGGGACGAATGTAAGAAGAAGGAGAAGGGGCAGGTTTGGAGGCCTAAAACTGTCCAAGCTGTTCCACCTCCTTCACAACAGATTGCTACCGAGAGCAATGAGTTCACTATGGTGAAGAAGTCTAGTAAGAAGGTGGTGGCTCCAAGGGATGCTACTATGACAAGGAATACTTTTGATGCACTTGATGCAATGAGTAATGAAGATGACAATGCTGATATCATTGTAGGAGGTGTGGCTTGTGGAAATGTGGGACATAAAGTGACTGGGGGAGGGGACTCTCCTGACGAACATGGATAGTGTTCTCTGTTGGAATGTCAGGGGCATCTCTAGTGCTAGGAAACAATTGGATGTGAAAAAGATGATAAGCACTAAGCCCCAGGGGTTGATTAGTCTCATTGAGAGTAAGGTTAAAGCAAAAAATATGGGTAGTATGTACCAAAAGCTGTTTAGTGGTTGGTGTTTCTGTTCAAACTCTTCTCTTCACCCTGGAGGGAGAGTGGTGGTGGCTTGGAATGCTCTCTCTTTTCATGTAACTATTTGTTACTTGTCTACTCAGATGATTCATTGCCTTGTTCAATCTGTTAGTAGTAAAAAGGAGTTTTACTGTTCTTTCGTCTATGCTCATAATGATGCATCTCTGAAGGAGGCCTTGTGGGTGGATTTGGAAGGGATTGCTCAATCTACCAGAAAGCCTTGGGTGATTATGGGTGATTGTAATTGCGTATTGAATAGAGATGAAAGGATTGGGGCAGCTGTTAGAGATAGTGAGATGGCTTCCTTCAGAAGATGTGTCACTAGTTGTGGTTTGGATGACCTGAAATCCACTGGCTGTTTTTATACTTGGAATAACAAACAGGTAGAGGATTCTAGAGTCTATTGCAAACTTGATAGAGTGATGTGTAATGATTTGTGGTTGGATGAGTTTCCTACTGCAGAGGCATGGTTCATGTCAGAGGGTCTTTTTGACAATTCTCCAATGCTTTTACAAGGTCATCAAGTGAGGTGGAGTGGGTATCATCCTTTTAGATTCTATAAAATGTGGTGCTCAGCTCCAGATTTTCATGATAGAGTAAAGGTTGCCTGGGAGGAAAATGTGAGGGGTACTGCTATGTTCATTGTTATGCAGAAACTAAGGAAGGTGAAATTAGCTATGAAGCAGCTAAATAAAGATGGGTTTGCTGACATTCAAATAGCAGATGCAAAGGCACAAGCTCATTTATTGGATTGCCAGAAAAAGCTTCACGAGAATCACAATGTGGTGAATGGTGAAAGTGAACTTTTTGCTACTGCTGAATACAAAAGAGTTCATGATCAATACATGTCATTCCTTCAGCAAAAAGCAAAATTTGCTTGGCTTAAAAATGGGGATGAAAATTCCTCTATGTTCCATAGAGCAATCAAACAAACGAGGCTGCAAAATACTGTGTATGGTATACATAGCAGTGATGGGGTGTGGGTGGAAGGTGTGGAAGTTGAAAATGCCTTTATTAGCTATTATAAGTAGCTCCTTGGGACTACTCAAAAATGTACAGGCAGTGTTAGCCTAGATGTTATTGATGAGGGGCCTGTTGTGTCAACTGACCAGAAGGTGGAGCTTCTAAGACCAGTTACAAGTGAAGAAATAAAGCAAACTCTCTCTTCAATTCCGGATGACAAATCCCCTGGCCCTGATGGGTTTGGGACTTCTTTTTACAAGGAAGCTTGGTCCATAGTTGGCAGAGATGTAATAAAGGTTGTGCATGACTTCTTCACTCATGGTAAGTTGTTAAAGGAAACAAACTCTACATTGCTTACTTTAATCCCAAAAATTAAATGTCCTAGTAATGTGTCTGAATTTAGACCAATTGCCTGCTGCAATGTGGTATATAAATGCATTACTAAGATATTATGTACTAGAATGAAAAACGTGATCCCTGTGATTATTGCTGAAAATCAAGGTGCATTCATTCAAGGTAGATTTATTGCTCATAATATTTTGGTCTGCCAAGATCTAGTTCGAAGCTATGTTAGAAAGAAGGTTAGTCCTGGTTGTATAATCAAGATGGACATGAAAAAAGCTTATGATTCTATTGACTGGGGTTTCTTAGAAGCAATGCGAAAGGCTTTAGAATTTCCTAATAGATTCATTAAGCTTGTGATGGAGTGTGTACAGACTCCTAGATATAGTTTACTGGTTAATGGAAAGACTTGTGGTTACTTTGAAGGCAAGAGAGGTCTGAGACAAGGTGATCCCATGTCACCTCTCTTGTTTGTGATTTGCATGGAGTACTTGTCTAGAACTATGAAAATGGTGGGTGAGAATCAGTTGTTCAAGTATCATCCTAGATGTACTGGGGTTAAGCTGAACCACCTTTGTTTTGCTGCTGATGTGATCCTGTGTTGTAAGGGTGAGTTCAGATCAGTCTATTTAATGTTACAAGGGTTTAAACATTTTTCTGCTGCTTCTGGTTTAGAGGTCAATGAAAGTAAAACTGAGATTTTTACTGTTGGGATGTCAAATGTGGAGCAGCAGAGATTATTAGACATGTCTGGGTTCAGGTTGGGTAGGCTTCCCTTCAAATATCTTGGGGTGCCTATCAGTTTTAAGAAGCTGTCAGCAAAAGAATGTATGTGCTTAGTTGAAAAGATGACTACCAAGATTCGATGTTGGAGTAGTAGACATCTCTCTTATCAAGGGAGACTCACTTTGGTGAATTATGTACTCCTTAGTATCCATGTCTATTGGGCCCAAATCTTCATTTTGCCTAGGAAAGTGCTTAGAGAGATTGAAATGATTTGTAAATCTTATCTATGGACAGGGGAGTATTTCAGTGACAAGGGTGGTTATGTGGCTTGGCCCAAGGTATATCTGCCTAAGTTTGCTGGAGGCTTAGGAGTGAGAGACATTGTGAAGTGGAACACTGCAGCCATGGGAAGATACTCTTGGGCAATTGCTGCTAAAAAAGATAACCTTTGGATCAGATGGATTAATGAGGTCTATATAAAGGGTCAGAATCGTGGGAGTACCAAATTTCCCTAAAGGGTGAAGTTGGTATTGGAGGAAGGTGTGTGAGGTGAAGGATGAACCGAAGAATGTGGTGCCTGAGATTCAGTTGACAGCTCTAACTCATTATTCAATTCAGAGCTTTTATACAAAACTTATGGGGGAGCTTGATAGTATAAATTGGGACAAATATGTTTGGAATAGAATCTCTATCCCAAAACATAGATTTTTTGTTTGGTTAAATATGCATGACAGACTCCAGACCTCTGAAAGGTTGTTCAGAATTGGTGTAAAGGAAAACCCAAACTGCTTGATTTGTGATAGTGCTCCTGAAACACAAGATCACCTAATGTTTACTTGCTGCTATAGTAGTATTGTCTTGCAGAAGATGAAATTGTGGCTGGGAATTACTAGCACTCACACTTCAGTTCAGAACTTATTGAGATGGCTTGCAAGCAGTAGGAGGAGTAAATTTCAGAAGCAAGTTATTGCATAAATTTCGTTGGTGCTATGGTCTATCACATTTGGTGGAGCCAGAAAGTTACTGATGTAAATAGAATTATCCATAGGATACAGAAGAATGTGATTGATAGATGCTATGGAGTTTTGCCTAGGAAAACAAGCTGTAAAGATAGAGAATGGTTGAGAGAAATTAGTTTGCAAGTCTGTAACTAGTTGTTTTTTTTGTGCTTTGGTGAGGGGGGTCCAACCTAGTTGGTTTTCCCTCTCCATAGCAAGGGTGTTAGGTTGTAAATCTTTTGGGTGTGCAATATAATCTTTCTTACTTAGCAAAAAAAAAGAATTGTTGTTGTTGAGTTTTGCACAACGAATTTTTTTTTGAGTACCCTAGTTTAATCGAGGTGGGGAGGGAGAAGTTATGGATGGTTCTACATCTTTATGGAGTTATCACCGCCATATATCAAACAACCAATTTTTTTTCTTTCTTCTTCTTCTTACTTTTGTTCTTCAATGTTAGGAAATTGTGTAATTTGATGAAAACCCATAAACAAATTACTTTCTGAAATCTCTCTCTATCTTTCTAATTGTATTTCTAATGAAAGATAATTATTATGACTTATATATAATTGTCTTTGATTTTATTAAGTTTTGAACACACCAATCAAGTTGGAGACAAGTTTGCTCTCTTTCGACTTGAAAATTTTCTTTGAAATTAAATTCTAGATATGTTGTAAACATATACTTTGAATCTACGATTTTACTTTCTTGAATGTGCACTTTATATAATTTAATTGATAATATTTTGAATGTTTATTTGTTGGATTTTGAATTTGCGTGTGCAATTTTTATATAACTGTAGGCACATAAATCTGTTTTCCTTTTTAGCAACGGATGATGAAACAATATCGGCGGGCATAAAGGTCGAAATTTCAACGGTCGCCAGATAGCGACGAGTGCGGAGATTACACATGCGAGATTTCGACAACGGCGGACGGGCAAATTCAGAGTTTGTAAGAGCGCAATTTGTCAACTTCAAGATTGAAGATTAAGTATAAGCTTATCTCCAATGAATTCAATTTGGTTATGCTATCGGCACCGCAACGAATCGATGACGCTGGTAGGGATCGAAAACATCCGTTTCGAAGAGGGAGTGAAAGACGGGAAGCAGTTCGACATTTTTACGAAAAGGACGTCGTTTGAGGAAGAAGTAGGACTGTTGTTGTTGTTGTTGAGTTTTTCGCAACGGAGAAGCTTTTGAGTACCCCAGTTTAAGGGAGGTGGGAGGAAAAAGTTATGGAGGGTTCTAGATCTTTCTGGAGTTATCGCCGCCATAATCAAACAACCAATTCTTTGTTTTGTCACTTTATTCTTCTTCTTGCTTTTGTTCTTCAGTGTTAGGAAATTGTGTAATTTGATGAAAACCTAGAAACATATTATTTTATGAAATCTCTCTCTCTTTCTGATTGTATTTCTAACGACTTTTTTTTTTATAGAAAATTTGAGTTCTTTATGATTTGATTTAGTGCAAATAATAGATAAAGAAATTTAAAAAAAAGATAAACTTTCTCCCTTGAATAGTTGGATTCCTTCGAGTTAATACTGCAAATAATAGATAGCAAGTGACATCTAGAAAGTTGCAAAGGTGTTATTGTGAATAAGTGATTGTGGACGTAGTAGACAATAATAATTGGATGAGCATTAAATGGATTTCAATGTACAAGTTATGAACATGTAATTAAATTGTGGCATTAATGACCCTAATTAAAAAAAGCCATATAAGTTGCCATGTAATAAACAGGGTTGATGACCCAAAGGGTTACCCAAACATTTTTCTTTTTGGTTTGGTTTTTTGAATTGGGCTTGGAAAGAAATTGGTGAGAGGCAAGAGTTCAGTGTTTAAGAATGTGAACTAACGTTCATCATTTGTCGGGTATCAAAGTGGATTAGTTTGACAAGTAAATTGAATGTTGAAGCATAATTTAGTATGAGAGAAAGAAAATTCAATGCTCTTATTTGAAAATACTAAAAAAAATATACTATCTTTTCAACACATTAAATATCAAAAAATGATCGAGTTACTTTGACTTACTAATATCATTCTGTATTAAATGTCATTAGATATCTTAAGCAACTTAATCATAAAACACTACCTAATCCCCCTTATTCTCTCTCGCTGCCCCCTCTTCTCCTTTTTTTCCTCTGAATCTGTGAGGGGCTGCCATAGATGTTCTCATCCATGGTAAGCCCCATTTCCCCTCTTATTTTCAGTGTTTAGTTTATTTTCTTATTTTGTTGAATAAACTAGTCTCCTTTTATGAGAGTTTCTAGTGTCCTGTTAAGGGGATCTTTGTCTCTATTGTGGAGGTCTCCTTCTCCCTTATGGGAGTTGTGAGTCTTGTTTGTTTGTCTGTAGGTATGAGAAATTGTTCTCTTAAATATGAAGTTCAAGACTATCAACATGAAGGTATTGGAAGTTCGGGTGCAGTCAACATTATTGTTAGATAAAAAATGCTCTTCTCCAAACTATGTCAAAATGATAGACGGTTCCATTAATAGCAGCAAGATTCAGAAAATACAAGGGGTTTGTGCTACTTTGGTTGATCTGATTCATTGTAGTTTCATCGAAGACGAGTTTGATTTAATCTTGTTTGATTGTATTTTGTTTTTCTTTAATAGCTATTGTAGGTGTCGTTTGACCTTCAATTAATGGAATTTCTATTTTTTTAAAAACTTAATCATAACACAAAATAAGAGTCAGGACGTCAACAACCAATTATTACCTTTCAAAAGGTATGGAAAGACACACAAAATGATAGAAATCAAATACACTCCTTCCCCCACACACACACAACATTTAGAAGGATATATCCTCCAATGATTTAATTAAAAAGGGTGGGATTTATTCTTCCATGCATGAACTATATACTAGTACATCATGAGTCTAGATCTGCATGGATAAAACATCAAAATCTTTCCTAAACACAACATGAAGAGGAATATCATTAGTGTTTATGCCAATTTTTGGTCAAACGACACGAGTTGTTATGGAGTTCCGACAACCAGATTAATGCAATGTGCGCTAAGTAAACCAGAGAAAAACAAGAAAGAAATAGAAGGACACCGAGAAGTGTTGACGCGGAAAAACCCCAATGAAGATGGGTAAAAAACCGCGGGTGGATATGAGTCCACCAATCCACTATATGCAATCGCCAACCTAAATGATCGACGATCAATACAACCTAATCAATTTTGTTCTAATGACAATGTAATCACTATATCAAGAGAGAAAATAATAAAGCAATGTTTAAGCACTTTGTCAGTCTGAATAGAGTGTGAGTTCTGCCTCCTTGTTTGAGAGCTCTTCCTTCCTTTTATATCTCCTCTCCCAGCTCAACGTGCCTCCCCCAATGTCGGAAGTAGTTAGCTAAAATCCTGCCGTCATATACTAAAATTCCGGCGCAGCACTCCAACGTTCTCAAGACCCTTTAGCATGACTAGAATATTCCTTGACTCTGTCTTCCCCATTTTTAGGCAATCGGTTAACCCTTGACTTGGTCCTTGTGTCATAACCTCCTTGTCAACGTCAGCGTCATAAATCTTCAACGTCAACGTTGACCTGTAAAAATCAGTAATAACAATTTGCCCCCAATTGTCGCAATGATGACAATGTTAGAATCATAAGACAATTGGAAAACAGCTGTTGCATTCTGCTAAAAATACAAAAAGATAATTTTTCTTCAAGAGATAACCAAGAGTCATCAGCCAAAAGATAAAAAATAAAGACTTGCAATTAAGCCAAAACACATCAGTTTGTTACTGTAAAAACAGGGGTATAAAAAGCTGTGCCAATTGAACCAAAGTTATATGAAACACACTCTCTCTTCCAGAAATAACCCTTGAACTTTCATCTCATTGTTCTGGAGCTTTCTGAAGAATTTCGCTCGAACTGCTCCTTCATACAGGTAAATTTCGCCACTTTAATCTCAAAGCGTTTTTGTTTTCTTATAAATCCATGGCTCCAAGTAGACGAAGCATTAGGAATTTCATCAAAAATCATGAGAAAAATAAATCGAAAGAAAAAATTGAAGAGAAAAAAGAAATTGATGATGAGCAATCGACTATGTCGGAGGATGATTTAATGAAATTACTAGACATAGGAGATCTGCCAATTGACACAATTTTGAGAAATGCTGAGTCCCACGAGCGCCTTGCGGACTGCCCTTCTGGTTGGGTAGTTCTTTACGAATACCCTTTAAAGATAGGTCTTAGGTTACCTTTTCCTATCGCTAGGGAACTTCGCAGGGCGTTCCAAATTAGCCCCGACAACTCATGCCCCAAGTTTGGAGAGTCCTTAGCATTATTGACCGAGTTACATCCAACTGGGATGTACTTTTCACTCTTCAAGACTTCGTATTGTTATCGAAGTTAGGGTTAAAGGAAACAATAGGATAGCCTTGCATGTCGGAGCGAGAAGAAATGCGCTGTTGAAGGGGTTCCATCGAATGACGAGAGGATGGAAAAGTCGCTATGCCTTTGTGAAAAGTCATCTCTTGGGGAATTGGGGAAATTCTTGGTCGAAGGCTGGAACACGGAAGGTTCGTGAATTTTACTTACAAATTTCTTAATACTACGTCGTTAACACCGTCCTTACATTATTTTTTTGGCAGGTCTGGATCCGAGATTGTTCAGTCATAAAGAAGAGTCGGAGCAACAGTGTGCTAAACTCTTGGAATACAGCGTTGAAAATCGGTCGTTCAAGAAGATATCAAGCGTCGATCAAGGCAAAACTCGTCAATGGCTTCTGGTAAGTGCCTGCTGTGCCTATGTCATCATATGACGCTTTCATAGACAATCAATAACTCGTCTTAATCTGGTATGACAGAATCGTCGCGATCTCGTCAATGGGGTTCTCTGGATAGTAACGCCCTGGCCGATCTTTTGAAAAAGAGAAAGAGGGATACAGATCGTTCTGCTACTTCGTCTACTACGTCCAAGGGAAAGCACCCTCTCCATGACGTCGTTAACGTTGACGACGAAGATGCTGCGGTACCTCCAAAAGTTCATAAGCCTGAATTTTCCGTTCCTCCTGACAAGGGAGGACCCTCGTATTCTGTGTCTTTTCCTAATGATTTTATGTCATCGAACAAGTCGCTCTGGCCTGAAGCGGAGAAACTTCTCTTTCCTGGAGCCGAGGATCGCCTAAAGGACCGCCCTATGCCAGGTCTGATGTCAGACGGATTAGAGATGATCTTCGAGGTATAAACATGACTTCATACTACTTTATACTTTTGTGGTTCTTATCTGACCTTAAAATTCTCGCCAGGCGTCGCAACATTTCCTGATGGTCAAGAAGGAGTTGTCGAACCTTTACCGGAGCCACCAGGTGATAAGGGCAAGGTTGGAGAAGAACGAGGCAATGATGAAGGACAAGGACGCAGAGATCGAGAAGATTAATCTCGAAAAGCTGGGAATGGCTGACGTTTTGAAGAAGAACGGAGAAGAATTGGAAAGTTTAAAGAAGCAGTTTGTAGACGTTGAGGAAGCGTCGAAGGTCGAAATTAAGGCGTTGCAAGCGCAAATCATAACACGTAGGAATGAAATGGACACGATAGAGGCCGAGGTGACTACTACGGTTAGGGCCAAACTCATGTACCAATACATGATGAAGCGCACTGACTCGTGGGAGCCTCAAAAAGACATCGATCTATACCTCAAGTGGGTAGGCTCCATGAAGGACTTGGCTGATCCGACGACATGATCTTGGCAACAGCAGAATCTTCCGCGAACGTTGTTATTCCTGAGGGTGACATCTTTACTACCAGTGCTGCGTTGCCGTCATCCGACTTACATTTGGATGGCAACGTAGGGAAGGACGTCGTTCCAGAAGTCCAACTACTAGTGAAGTCCGCTGATGACAGCGTTGCTAGCGACCCTGTCGTGTAGCTACTTCTAACTTTTACCTTTTCGTTTTTGGAGACAGTTGCAAGTTTCTGTCCTAAAATTATCACCCCTTCATATTAGGCCATTAATAGCTTTCCTAAAGATCCTTATACAACTTATCACCCCTAGGGTTTACAGAATATGGAGTATTGTGCCCCTCATCCATAAGATGCCTTTTAAGCTCATCACATTTCTGTGGTACACACCACCTTTCCTTGAACCTCAGACTACCATCTTCATGGATCTTAAAATCAACTTCCTTACCTTGCCTCATCTTTTCCTTAATCTTCTCTAGTTGTTCGTCTCCAACTTGACCCTCTTTGATCTCATCGAAAACTAACGTACCCAACGACAAAGCACTCAATCTTGCCTCGATCTCCCCACGATTTAAGATTTCTAGGCTAAGTCTCTGCATATCTCGACACAATTCCTCAGGAACTACCAAGGCATTCATGCTATGGCTCGATTTCCTACTCAATGCATCGGCAACTACATTTGCCTTCCCTTCATGATATTGGATGTCTAGGTCATAATCCTTTATTAATTCTAACCATCTTCTCTGCCTCATATTGAGGTCGTTCGGGGTATCACCAGTTGAGGGTTGTTGATAAGGATATACCTAAGACTGTGTTTAGGACTCGTTATGGTCATTATGAGTCTACAGTAATGCCGCTTGGGTTAACCAATGCACCTGCCATATTTATGGACTTGATGAATAGGATTTTCCATGAGTTCTTAGATAACTTCGTGGTGGTATTCATTGATGATATCCTGATCTATTTGAAGAATGAAAAAGAACATGATGAGCACTTGAGGATTATATTGGAGACGCTAAGGAAGAATCAATTATATGCCAAGTTCTCTAAGTGTGAGTTTCGTTTGGAGAAAGTAGCATTTTTGGGTCACTATGTGTCTAAAGGAGGCTCTGTAGATCCTGCTTCAAGCTGTGAGTGAGTGGCCTAGTCCATAGAATGTGTCTAATATCCGAAGTTTCCTAGGTCTAGCTGGCTACTATAGGAGATTTGTGAGAGATTTCTCGAAGATAGCGAGGTCAATGACTAATTTGATGAAAAAGGAGTCAAAATTCGAGTGGAGTGAGAAGTGTGAGGAAGCTTTTCAGATTTTAAAAGAGTGTTTGATTATTCTGGAATTTTGTTGGTTTATTGTTTTATTGTTCAGTTTGTAAATTATGGAATTTAGGATAGTAGCAAAGAAATTGAAGTTAGGTGTGTTGTTTTATGGTTTTGTTGGTTTATTGCTTACAATTTGCTACTATAATTCTACTGCTTCTATTGTATATTTCCATGTTTTTGAGGGGGTTTTGTTTTTCCTCGATGCAGTACTAAAGCATTCATATTCATGCGTTGGTACTGTTTTTTTTATTTCACATAGAACATCATTTGCGTCGCATGTTGGCAATGTGCGACGCAAATGGCTCCTCATCTCCGTCGCACTTTGCCAAACATCCGACGCAAATGCCTACCATTTCGTGCATGCTGGGTGCTGCTTGCAGGATCATGTGTGTCGGACGTTGCTTAATGTCCGACGCAAATAGCTTAATATCTGCGTCGAATCCTAATCTGACGCAAATCATGTCTCCCAAAACTAATTAAATAGGTCATCTATCCTAGGCAAAGTATACTTGTTCTTGATGGTTACATCGTTCAATTCCCTATAGTCAATACACAACCTCATACTCCCATCTTTCTTCTTAACAAACAACACAGGAGCTCCCCAAGGTGATGCACTAGGCCTAATATAACCCTTATCGAACAGCTCTTGCAAGTGCGTCTTCAACTCACTCATCTCAGGAGGTGCCATTCTATAGGGTGCCTTAGATATAGGTGCAGTTCCAAGAACTAAGTCTATGGTAAACTCAACAGCTGGCGGCATAACCAAAATCTCACTCGGAAACACATCCATAAATTCATTCACGATTGGAACATCCTCGATCTTCACTCCAACTTCTTTACTCACATTTTGCACACTACAGAAAAATAGCTCACACCGCTTCTTCATCAACTTCTTCCCTTGCATCGCAGAAATAACCCCAAAGTTCTTGGACTTCCCAAAACATCTATACAAGGTCAACTTCCCCAAAGGGTTTCTTAAGACTACTTTTTGAACTTCACAGTCTATCTTGGCCTTGTATAAACTTAGCAAATCCATCTCCATAATTACATCTAGGTCTCCCGATTAAACTCTATCAAATCGAAGGAAAAACACGAGTCTCCTATCTTCGAGAGGCAAATTTTTAAACAACTTGGTACACCTTATGGTCTCACCAAAGAGGTATACTAATAGGTCGGTAAATTACTTTAAAGTCTACTAACCACAAATTTTTAATAACGGATGGCGAAATAAACGAATAGGTCGTTAGATTCCCTTTATAGTCTCTACCAGGGTGGTTCTTATGACACTTCTCACAGTTGTAACTTCTCTCAGACTGGCCCTTACCATTAAAGCCTTCACCATTCATTTCTTTGAAATTCCCATTCCCATTTCTATTTTTCACCGATTTGCTCTAGCATTGAAATCTTTTCTTTTCTCACCCATTACAACATTCTTCTTATCACGCCTCGACCAAGACCATAAATATGGGCGGCTCTCCTATAAACAACACCTAAGGACACACAGGTCTCATCACCTAACCTCAATTAGATTTCCTCAGTCAAACCTTGCTCAAATCTTTGAGCCTTTAGCTCCTTAGTAGCTACTACCTCAGGTGCAAATCTAGACAATGCAATGAACTTGCTATAATACTCGAAATGGTCATACTCCCCATCCTAAGGTTTATGAACTCCCGAGCCTTTTGATTCCTCATAAAAGCAGGTAAAATTTTCCTCTTAAAACAAAGAATAAAAGAATCCCAATTAAACCCTTCCACCACACTAAGTCTATTTTCATTTTCTTTTCACCATAAGTCGCCCTCATCTTTCAAACACAATATAGCTTCGACCTACTTTACACACTCCAAAAATCTTAAATTCCCTAATCCCACTTTTTTAAGAAGGTAGGGTCGCCTTGCCCTTAAAGTACGGTGGCTTAATCTTAGCTAGTCTTTCAAACATGTCCCCAATAGGATCGGGACGCTCAGCTTTTTCTTGAGTTAATTCTTCACCAATAGGCGAATAACAGAAGCTAAATCGTTATCATTGTTAGCCATTTTACTGCGCGACCTAAAATTTTAACGTAACTCTACTCTAGGTTTCGATACATAACTTACATGCCATTCTCTATGAAGGCAACATTTGATTTGACCATAAAGATCGCATCAACATACAATTTCTCATGAAGTTATAATAATATCACATAATAAATCATCATAGAACATATAATCATTCATGAAAATATTCACATCAAGAATAACACATGTGAGGATAAAATTCAATCACAATAATAAGATAAAATAAAATATTCTCATTCACGTGCCAAAATAGATTCTTGCTCACTTGGGTAGCTAAATCTTTACTTTTATTCCTCAAACGATAATAAGAATATTTTTTCCAATCCAAAATAACCAACTTATTCCTCGACAATATCAAGATGTTAAAGAAGGAAATTTAAACCATTGTAGCTTAGCTACTTATTCAACTACCAACCTTAGAACATAAATAAATACTCTATGGAGTTACATTATCATTCATATCCTTATTTTCTTTATACTTTTATGGAGTAAACATTTCATCTTCAAAGTCTCCAGAGTCCTTACTATAATAATAATAACCTGAATCTAAGTCTAGATGATCTTCGAATCCTTTTGGGTTGATGTCCATCCTCGTCCAACTCTGAATCACTCACATCGCTCAGATAAGATCTCCAAGTAATACTGTAGATGTCCTTTCAGGTTTGCCCTCTAGTACGATCAAACTCCTGAATAACCTCATCATTGCTATCAGGAATGCCTACTTTCAATACATTACGCATGATGAACTCTAGGCTAAAGTAGCTATCACTTACAGACTCATAATTTCCATCACTCTCATCATCACTCAGCACAATAGGGTTGCAGTAGCTCCCTACTCTAATATCTTCTCTATCAGACATGGCTAGAGATCTATCACAAATAAATTAAACTTCTATAAGCAATTGGTACTCTCACTTAACGTATAATCCCAACAATAAACAATAAGCAAGAATAACCAACAACATAAAGCATAGGAATAACATAAACAGTTAGCACTTAGCAGGGAAGAAAAATATAATCATGCTGAACTAACTATTTCATGCAGACATATAATATTTCTATCCTATATGCCCTTCCTATACTACCCATCTCTCATAAAATAATAAAATAAACTAGAGTATTGAAAATAAATTAAGTAAATAAATTTTTTCGAATTTGTAAGGAACCGAAAAAAAACGAACAATAAAAAAAATATAGTTCGAAAATTTCGAACCTAATAAAGAAAATAAAAAAAAAATTCAGTCTATATAAAAAATATTCGGACTCTTTAAACAAAATAAATTTGAATCGAAATAATATTAGAATCTTGAAAAAAAAAACTTTTCGAAGGTAATTTAAATACCATGAATAAGTAGGAGCTCAATTCTAAGAAATTCATTTTAAGTAACTAGCTAGTTAGGCGCCTAAAGACTTAAAGTTGGCACGAAAGGCCAATAAAAACCTAAAGCTCTGATACCACTTTGTAACACCCCGATAATTCTCTCCTTTCTAAAATACCTTTTTAATATAAAACATAGAGTATTATCAAAGTATTATCGCCCGTGTGAAAACGTATCGGCTTATTTAGAATTTTGCAGCGGAAAACAATAATAATAAACTTTATAAATAAAACTTAGTCAACGATAAGTCAACTCCAAAACCAACCAACAAAACCAAAGTCAAACTTAAAACCAAACCAACAATGAAATGTATAACACAAAAGTACTGAAAATAAACTACACAAGCGCTCCAATCCCGATCCCAATGATGCATCATCTTCAAACCTGTAGATGGACAATGCACTACTGATCCCTAGAGACTGCTCACCAAAATGGGTCATCACAGGATCAATAAGGCAAAGTCATGATCAACAAACACAACAAAACCACGTAATCAGCAAAGCTGAGTACTACATACTAAACAAGTAAACATTCCTAACATGATACTAATAAATAATAGGCAGGAATAAATAATAGTATAATAACTTACAGACAACTTTTACTAAACTAAACTTTAACAACATTCTTATTACTTTAAATGGAATAGTCAACGGACTGAGTTGTCTAACTATAACCAGCCTTCCCTTTGGAAGAAGAAATACGGGCGCGACTCTGTATTCCCATGACCTACGATATCGAGGAACCTTTTAAATAAAAATAGGACATGGTGATCAATCCGGCCCCAGAAAAAGCCATGGCCAGCTCACCATCTACCCCAACTCCTAATTGTCCAACATTTCAGACGTGCACCAGTCTAAAGCTATTGCTATCCAGTTACACTTTACATGATTTACCAATTATTACTTGTTATGACTCACAAGTAAAACAAACATCACAATCAATCAACAATCACAAACTTTCACTTTTATCTTAGGATTAGATAAATGATCACACAACTTAACAATCCAAGACTAATTCTACTCTTTAATCCAATCTTTCTTATTTGTTGAACCTAGCCAACAACCAAATTACCTTTCATAGGTATAAAATATCAACTTACCAAATAAGGCCCTCGCTCCTTATAAAGCAGTGAAATACTCAAAAGGGAACAATGATCAATCATGATCTAATACTAATAAATATAATAATTCCCCCATGTGAATTAATAAAAATAAAGTTTCCAACCAACATGCTTGCATCAATCTTCCATACAAACATGATATAAATCTCATATTCAACATGTTCACACAATAGCATAAGACATGCAAAATCCAACATAATAGATATCATATATGAACTCAACATAGTTTCTATACATGATACTACATCAATCAACACATAGGTATGTACGTACCTTGTGTAGACAAACTGAGATGCCACTTTAACAGACTTAAAAGTCGCCTAGAGAGAATTCTCCACCTAAAATAACCAATATAAATTCATAATTAATCCTTCATGAATTTACAGCAATGATAAAATACTTTAAATCCCTCTAAAACATGTTTAAAACCTTTCCCAATAATAAAACTTGATTACTAAACCTCCTAGCATAATTCTCACTACACTAGTGGTTAAAATCCATCATAAAACACCATGAAAACACTCTCTTTAAATTTCCAGCATTATAACATGAGTTAAAACTCCCTTAAAACATATTCAAACATGCTTAGAATCATAAAGATAATAACTTTCATAACTTATAATAAACTACTATGATTTCAAACTTTTAAAACCCTAAAAATTCATGCTTTGATAATTAAAACTCTATTTTAAACTCTAGGGAAAATTTCAAAAAACTACCTTTTATAACATAAAAATTTCAAAAAACTACCTTTTAAATTTTTTTTTTCAAAAAACTACCTTATATAAGAAATCTGTTTCAATATACTACCACTTAACACTAAAAGTTATGTTTGACCGTTAAATAAGGGTTGACTCTCACGTGCTGGTCACGTGACCTATTAACTATTTCTCTCTCTTCAATTCTGATCTCCCTACTCGCCAAAAAAAAAATTATCTCCATCTAACCCTCACAGTCTCTCACCTCTTCGACACACAAGCTATGGATTTCTCTCCACAATTACTGCACTCCATCTACCAAAATTGAAGAAGGGATATTAATAAGGCGAATTGAAGAAGGAATTTCGGTATGCCATTTTCTTTATTTTTCCTTATTGGCTTTGTCTGGGTAAAAAACTGACATTTTTATCTGTTTCAATTGGGTAAATCGCATCTTAGGGTTTAAGGGGAATTGATGGTTAAACTAAAATGAACAAATAATTAGAGTAAGTATGTGGTAAATTGATGGTGATATTGTAATGAATGTAATCTACAGTGCGTGTTACTAGAGTAAACCAAAGAGGAAAAGTCTTGGAGGAAGCTAAAAGGAAAACAGAGCATCTTCTTATTAGTTGAAGCTAAAACACCACTAAATAAATACTAATAAATAAATATTGTAGTTGGTTGGCATCTTCTTACTAACATGTTTACTATCATTATTTATGCATCTTTTTGGCAATCATGTCGATTTGTGTGTGTAATTTTGGTGTATTTGTTAACTAGGTAGCTGGTGGCATTGTTAGTTTAATTTCAATATTTTAATTGTTTGTATTTGCTATTGTTGTTTGTTTGCTATAGGACAAAACCCAAAAAAACAAACCCAGTACCTTCTTGCTTATCACTTAATGGACATAGTGAATATTAAGTTGTATTATGGGGGTGAGTTTGTGACTGAAAAGTTAACAACTTCATATAGGTACAAGTTGGGTTCTCAAAAATATGGTTGCAAAGAGTATAAAAATGTTAGTGAGGTTGCTTACTTTGAGATTGTAGGTTGGATAAAGGATGATTTAGGATTCAAAGATGAAGGTAAAATATGGTTTACAAGGAAAGGGTATAGTTTGCTTCTTTGGAAGGACGAGTTCAAAAGTGATAAAGATATCCCTACATTCTTAGATTCACCAGAGAAAGATGGCTGGTATCATTTGTATGTGATACATAATGAGGGTGAGGCGTATGAGCATGCTTTAGGGGTCACTTCCAGAGAAAATGGTGCTCAATGTGGTGTTGTGGGGTCCATAGAAAGCAATAAAGATTTATCAAATGTGAATTATGTGGACCCCACTGAAGAAGGAGATTCATTTGCTATCCAGAAGTCCAACCCTAGATGTACTCCCATTAAAATCAACACATCAAAGGCTTCAAACTGCATTTCTTCCCCAAACCTATCTTCAACTACAAAACCTTTTCCAACTGAAACACCTTTTGCTCTTCAAAAAACAACTCTATCAAAGCCAAACTCACTTTTGAAAAGTTGGGAAGATGCAGTTCAGACAGTCGATGATGGTTCATTGACAAACCAGGTTCAAGGTACAGATCAAGGTGGTGAAAGTGAGACTGATGATGATGAATCTGAAGAGGATCCAGATGTAGTCTTGAGTGATGGTGACTATGAGGACGAAGATGATGATGATTTATTTGCTCAATTTATTGATGAAGGCATAAGTGAAAGAGTGACAAGGACTTTTGGGGGTGTGGGGAACCAAGATGAAGAGGATTTAGATTCTGGTGAAGAGGATTCAGATGAAGATGTACATCTTGGCAGTGGTGAAGAACTTGATGATTCCGAGGATGAGTTAAAGGATTTGGAAAGGTCTGATGATGAAGGACCCAATTACTCAATTTTTAACCCAATATTTGACTTTAAGGGTAAGATTAAGCTCTCTCTTGGACTGAAATTTCCATCTGTTCAAGCTTTTAGGAAGGCATTGAGACACCATGCTATTGAATCTGGTTACAACTACTACTATTTGCATAATGGGAGTTCAAGGGTGACTGTTTATTGTGCTAAGAAATGTAGTTGTCCCATGAAAAATGCAAGGATAGTATGCAGTTGTAAGAAAAAAAAGAAGTGCCCATTTAAAGTGTTATGTTGGAAATTGAAAGGGGAGGAAACTTATCAAATAAAGACATATAAGCCAAAGCATAACTGTGGACATCAGCATAAAAACCCAAAGATAACAGCTAAGTACCTGGCAGAGAGATACCTAGATGATTTTAGAGACCACTCCAACTGGAAAATTGATGATTTTTTGAGGAAGAGTGAAAGGGAGTGCAAGGCTCATATCCATAAGATGAAGGCTTGGAGAGCAAAAAAAATTGCTTTGGCAATGATATATGGGGATGCATCGAGGAATACAAAAGGGTATGGGATTATGCTCAAACAATCATGAAGTATAGTCCCGGATCTACAAAGAAAAAGTAAAGTGTATTGGCATTCAAAATCCTCCTCCCCCGTTTCGGAGAATGTACATATGTCTCCCACCCGCAAACAAGGCTTCTTGGGCCGGGTGCACCACTTCTTGGAGTTGATGGATGCCACTTGAGAGGTCCATACCCTGGGATATTGCTCACAGCTGTTGGGAAAGATGGTAATAACAACATCTTTCCTGTGGCGTGGGCCGTGGTGGAAACTGAAAATGCAGATACTTGGACTTGGTTTCTTGAGCTTTTGGTGAAAGACTTAGAATCAGTGGCTGATGCAATTACGTGGGTGCATACAAAGGATGAAGTAGAAGTTATTGATGCTAATGAAGCAGATGCATTAGAGGATCCAGGAAGGGTCACATATATGTCTGAGACATAAAGTAAGCAACTAACATTATTTTTTTACATTCTGAACTGTTATACAGATTAACTACAAAAATTTTACTCAATTGGAGTTGTTGATATATTGAATTTGTGAATCACAGGGACTATTGGATGCATTCAACACTGTCATCCCTAGTGCAGAAATAAGATTTTGTTGCAGACACATATGGGCCAACTTCAAGCAAAAGTTTAGTGGTGAAATATTCAGACAATTTTTTTGGCTAGCTGCGAGAGCATCCACAAAGGTAAATAAACAATAAAAAAATCTTACTCAACGCTAAATGTCTTTAATTATTCATAAATTTTGTGCATTTAAAAGACTTATTTCATTAGTGCCTTTAATTTTTTTTATCTCAAAGATCAATTTCAAAAGCAAATGGAAGGCATAAAATTTCTGTCCGAGGAAGCTTTCAACTACTTAAATGATATACCTTCTTGTCATTGGTCCAGACATGCTTTTAGTGCTAGGAGTAAGTCCGGTATGCTATTGAACAATTGTTGTGAGAGTTTCAACAATGTTCTAAGAGAAGCAAGGACAAAACCTATACTCTCCCTAATGGAATGGATCAGAAGGTGGGTGATTCAAAGGTGTGAAGCAAAAAGAGAAGGCTTGAAGAAGTTCCATGGCCTCATAATGCCTTCTGTAAAGAAGATGATTGAGAAGATGAAGGAAAATGTGGCTGGTCTAACAGTTATAGCTGTTGCTGTCACAGAATTTGAAGTTGATGATGGTGAAGAAACATTTGTGGTCAATTTGGAGAAACATACATGTGATTGTTACAAGTGGACATTGTTGGGGATCCTTTGTTTACATGCAATGGCTTGCATAGTAAAAAGAGAATTAGGTTATCAACATTTTGTGCACCAAGCTTATCATGTAGCTACGTATGCAAACCACATATGCACCTCAATTCCATGGGATGCCGGGTAAAAACTTATGGGAAAAAAACCGAATTGCCGTAACCATTGCCACCCCCATACAAGAAGCTACCTGACGGACCATCCAAAAGAAAGAGAACCCCGGAATCCGGTGAAGCGTAAGAGAAAAAAAGTAAGAACAAGGAGTTAGTTTTCGGCCAAAAAAAGCAAAATAAGTGTAGTAGGTGTGGTCAACTAGGCCATTATAAGCCTAAATGCACAAACGAGCCTCTACCACCCCAACCTCCTCAAAAGTCAAAGGGGGGTAGACCTTCTAAATCATCAATTGTCCAAACATACCACCAACCCACTAACCTTGTTGATGCTGCAACTGTCATAACTACTCCAAGAATATCTTTATCAATTGGTGGACCTCATCAATCTGCTCCTACTTCATCCCAAGGACCAAGTGTTGGTTCAACTATTGTTGGTGCTTCAAAGGGGAAAAACAAAACACCTTCGCAAACAAAGCAAGCCAAAAAGAGCAAAAGTATTGTTTCAAAGGCCAAGAAGGATGGAATATCAACTCCTTGCACATCAAACCCAAAGAAAAAGGGGACTACTCAAGTGGCCAAGAACATTCCTTCAGGGGCTTCACAACCTTGGATCTTCAGTCAACAATCTACCATCTCACATGTGCAAGATAATTGTAGCCAAGTTCCATGATTTCATCATCCTTAGCTATTCTCTTTTGTTATGTAATTTTTGTATTTTTTTAGGCGTAAAACCTTTAACATTGGCCCAACTAGTAATCACTTGTGATTATTATGGATGGATTGATTATGGTCATTTTGACAATTGAATGGTTATGGCATAATGGTTGATGTATTGTTTTTTTATGCACAGGTTGTTTATGGCTACATGCCAAAAAATTGGGATGTCCATATTATAGGGGAGGTGTTGTGCAATTTTTTATTGCAAGCTCACACAACATTTTAAAAATTGGCTCCATATAATATAGAATTGAGAAAGAGTAGAGGAAATATGAGAAAAAGTAAAGCTTTTCACTAAGATGTAGAATAAATTTTCATATAATTTCCAAGTCTTACAATATTAACTAAACATTCAACATCAGTTTAACAACTACATTTCTTAAAACATCAATTTAACAACTACAACACTTCCAATAACTGACAAAACGAAGCACACCATCAGACCCACACCCATCTTCATTTCTGATTCTTGCTTCTTCTTCCCATTTTTCAGTTTCTTCTTCATCTTCTCTGCTTCCTCTATTAGCTTTTTGTTATCTTTTTCCAAGTTGTTCATCTTTGACTTCATAATGCTAATCTCAGTCTTCAAGTGTTGTTTTTCATTCACAAGTTCATTAGTTACTTGCCTTTGCCACTCACACATTTCTGGGTTGTCAACCCACTCAAACCTTGTGCACCCCCTCCAATTCGTCTCCGGGTTGTAGAATTTACATGCCTTGAATCTTCTTCCAGGGTTATCACTAGTCCATGCCCTTTTGATTGCAAATGGTACTCCACAATTGCACTTCTCGACAGAGTTGTTTGATAATGACATTTTCACTGCATCAAAAAGACAAAATCCAACCAGAAAAAATCTGCCCACTTCCAACAATTTCAAGCACCAAAATTGTCCCTCAATTTATCCCAATTACCAAAGGAAATAAATTTAGGAATTTCAAGTAACCTTAATCAAATAAAAATAGTTAAAGCAAATGCTTTTCCATAATCTGATAAAGAGTGAAGAACAATATAGAGAAGATGAAGAAGAGATTGTAGGGAAGATAATAGGGTTTTCATGAAAGAGGGGGTCAATGTGAAGTCAAAGGAAATGTGAAAAAACGAGGGAAAATATGAGAATTGAAGAGAGAAATAGTTAATAGGTCACGTGACCAGCACGTGAGAGTCAACCCTTATTTAACGGTCAAACATAACTTTTAGTGTTATGTGGTAGTATATTGAAACAGATTTCTTATATAAGGTAGTTTTTTGAAAAAAAAAAATTTAAAAGGTAGTTTTTTGAAATTTTTATGTTATAAAAGGTAGTTTTTTGAAATTTTCCCTAAACTCAAATATGCAAATTTGAATTTTATTTCTTCAATACACAAATTATATAACTTAGATTCAATATTAAATCATCAAACAATAACTTTTAAACATGAATAAATTAATACAAAACTTTAAAGATACAAACTTTGAATAAAACTTGAGGAGGAAGAAAAGAATCAAACCAAAACAAGGAAGCAAAGAACGACAAACCCGGCGGCCCGGAGGCAGCAGTGGCGGCGCACGGTGGTCGGCCGACGAGGCAGCAGTGGCCGGCGACGAGTAGTGATCGGCGGTGGCCCGAGCAGAAAGAAAAAGAAAACTGAAGGAAAAAAAAGAGAAAGAAAGAAGGCCGAAAGATTGGGAGGAGGAGAGAGAAAATAATTGTGTGGGGAAAATTTTGGGGTTTATATAGTTTTTCCTTTTGTGGGCTTAGGAAAATGTAGTTGGGCTAGGATTATAAATCATTTTCCAAGTCTAAGAGTGTTTGGGCTCCTCATTCCCAATTAAAGATCCTTTTCCAAATCCAAAAAGTATTTCAAACATTTCAAAGCATGACTTTAATAAATATTTAACTTTCATAAATCATTGAAATAATTTCATTGACTTTCAAATAGTCAACCTTAAAGAAATAAATCGTTAAAATAATAAAATATATTTAAATAGAAATTACTATACATTTCAGAGACTATAAATGTATTCTAGTTGTGTTGGAAACTAGACTTAAAGAGCTTCGCAACGATAGGTAACACAACCATAGAAGATGCCTAGAGATCGAGATACGTCCTTCGGAAAATGACCCAGCAAAGCTGTCACTAGACCTGGGCATGGGCCGGGCTTGAGGAAATGGCGGGCCGGGCTGGGCCCGAGCCCGTGATTAGCGGGCCGTGCCGTGCCGGGCCTGAAATTTCCGGATTTTATCCACGACCTGGCCCAGGCCCAGGGGCCCGTGGGCCGGGCTCATGCCTCTACAGGCCTGGCCCATCATATAAGTAAAAACAAAGAAAAGGGGCATTCGGCCAGCGGGCCGGCCCACGGGCCTTATAAGCGGGCTCGTGCCGGTGCGGACCTGAAATAAAATTTCTTGACCGTGGCAGGCCCATGGAGCGTGCAATGGGCCGGGCCTTGAGCGGGCTCTGATCGGACCGGGCCCAAGCCGTGTCGGGTCGGGCCGGCCCGCGTGCTGGCACGACCCATGCCCACCTCTAGCTGTCACTGCCCAGCAGACACCCATCGCCCAATGGGTTGCTTTCTTCGCTCCTATTGCACATCTGCGTGGCCCGCTGGCATGCCAGCTCCCAATGGTCGGCTCGCCTGGGCTTTTGAGCGGGTTGCTTTCTTTGCGCCTGTTGCACCTCTGTTGGTTGTTGCGTGGAGTTGTTATGACCTTTCTTGGTCATGTTTTTACTTATATGATGCTCCCCATTCTTGGTTTTTCCACCACAATTCCCAAATTATTTTCCATACCCTTAACCTCTGCCCTGTTACAACCCTTAAAAGTCCTATTTATCATTGTGTATTGTCTTGTTGAGTAAAATCTTAGTTAAAAAGTCAAAGTTACAGAGTATTTGGTTTAAGCATATCTCGGCGTCACCGTGTTTAATTATATGTTCCATCTTGCCAAGAATTTTCTGGTGGGGTAACACTTATAGTTATTCAATGCCTATAACACTTTTTTAAACTTTTCTTAATTGTGTGACTTAATACTTCAAAATTCACAATGTTAAATCATGGGGGGCATCGTCCGGGCAAACCACTATTTTCTGAGAAAAACGGGTTTTCTTAACGACTCTATAGGATATCAAACGGGTTTTATTTAAGCAAATCAAACATCATTCTTGCAGAATTTATAGGATTTTGATTATTGTGACGTACAATTCAAATATAATACAGGAGTACAAGTTAATGGTGGGGCAATCTCATTTACAGGGGTGATTTTCTTAAAGGAAAGGTTAGGGAGTAATTTATTATGGACTAATCAATTAAGAAGAATTAGTAGTGCAATTTTTGGGCGAAACTAGAAATGTCCAATAAAGACAGAAAATTAATAGCACTAATATTGATTGAGGAGAAATTGTATGGGAATGGAACTCAGGGTCATCTATTAGGGCGTGCAAATCAACCAACAGCGCAGCGCACCACTTTTTAGAGGGTTCAAAAGTCTTAATTTAAACGTTTTTCTTTGTCATATTGTTCAAACCCGAGCTTTATTTTGTCAAAAATATTTCAACAATTATATATTTTCAATGTATAATATTTTTATATTTAGGACCCAACTTTATAATTAGCACAGGGGCCTCAAAATTTTAACTTGGACATTAATGTGAAGGTAGTATATCTCAAATATATAAGTGAAGGGGGAAGAAGATGGTGTCCCCCTTACAAAAAGTCTCATATACCCTTAATGAAATTAAATTGTAATATATATTAAATAATTTTTTCTTCTTCCTACTTGTCATATATATTGAACAAGTTAACAATGGAATTGAATTTGAAATTTCAAATAAATATTAAGTTAAGGAAAATGATTTCCTCTTCTTGTATGTGTGAAAAACTCTAATTAAAAATTAAATTTACAATAACTTGATTGACACAATGAGAAGATAAAATAAAAACTTGAATTTCATATTAATAATTATACTAATAATATTTAGAACCTAAAGATTGATTATTATTCGGTAATCTCTATTATATATATCAAACTCCTCTACTTTATTAATATTCAACAATTGAACCTGATACACAAATTCTTCCATTTTATTTGAGCACAAGCTTTCTTCTGCTTTATATTTTCTTCTCTCAATACTACATTTGAATAATGATGAACAAATAACTAAAAAAAAACGAAACATTGATTTAAGTAAAACATATTCGAGCAACAAGAGACAATCTGCCACGCCATATTCGAATGCACCTAGGCTAAGGCCATCTGGCAGGTTAGCGCTTTTTCTTCCCTTATAACTGATGCTCCTCGTTCTTCTTTTGTCGAGAGCTTTGAGTGGTTGGTCGAAAGGTTTCGAAAGATGAGCTGAGTGTGTTGTGTGCTTTGATGTGGGCTGCTTGATTCTGTCGAAACAAGATTATCTTTGAGTCACAAACGTTGAGTGGTGTGGAGGTGGCTAGTAATTTTGCGAAAATGGTGCATGAGTATGGTACATACGCTGAGAGTGTTTTTCGGCCTGTGGTGCGTGGGGATCCAAGCCCGACGAGTTGGATCCCCCCTTCAGTGGGCTTCTTAAAAGCGAATTTTGACGCTCATGTAAGTGGGAATGGGGAGATTGGAATGGGTGTGGTGTAGAGAAATAGTACTGGCGAAGTGAAGCTCTTGGCAACTAAGCGAGGGGCAGCGAATTGGGACGCCACTTTGGTTGAAGCTATGGCTGCGAGGTTTGCGGTGAAGGTGACTCAAAGGCTTGGTTTTGACAACTTGATGTTTGAAGGAGATGCCCTTAATGTGGTGAATGCTGTGAAGAATAATGTTGATGGTGTGGCCCTCTTTTTAAGAGTCTTTGATGATATTCGTAGATTAGCAGGGAACTTTGTGTTTTTTTCTTTTTCGCATGTTAAACGAGCGGGTAATGTTGTTGCCCACCTGTTAGCTCGTTGGGATTGTCCTCGTAATTCAGAGATTGTATGGCTTGATTCCTTTCCCCAAAGTATCACTACTTTGGTGGACATTGATTTAATATAAGGTCCCAGCTTTCCACTCAAAAAAAAACATATTAAAAAATTAATTTAAAATAAATATAACTGTCTTTTTTAATCTAATTGTTTTGTAACACTGATGAATAACTAATTGAGAAAAAAAAGTTAATATAACACGCACGCGTAGCATGCAAAAAATGCTAGTATTAACATATATTATCTTCAGATTGCATGATCCTTAATTTTTAAAAATTTAACCTTTTGATTGGCACAAGACGAATTTTAATCACATTAGACCATTTCTGAGATAGGATTCTTAAAGATAAGGTTTCCTCCTTAGAATCCGAGTAGTTGTTGAAGTCAGATTCGGATACAAACTTATCGATATATAATCAAAGTGCCTGACCTTTTTTCCTCCATAAACAACGAAAGTGCTTGATCCTTGATTTTAAAATTTCAAGATTATAACTAGATTTTCTGTCCAACGACTTTTAAGTAATAATAAAAGTATATAGCAAAAATTGTCACCAAGTCGCTTTATCCTAGGTCCGATAAACGATGTTTATATTTTTTAAGATGTTGGTGACTTCAAAGAGAAGTTGAACGAGTTGACTGTCTCTTTGAATAACTTCAATGCAATGGTCAATTTGAACAATTGTGGGATGAAGTAACATCTAGGGCCATGGTACCAACAGTCGCTTCGACTCTAGTAAATTTGGAGAGGGTGAAAATGGAAGAAATTAGGGCTAATCTCAATGATGAAATTAGTTCGCTTTGCCTTGAAAACTAGGATAAGGAAGATGAAGTGGTGTTGTTGCCTTGTGACCATATTTTCCATGTGGTTTGTGTTGACAAGTGCTGAAGATCAACCATATTTGTCCACTTTGCCGTTTCGAGTTGCCGACTGCTCCCATAAATGTATATACACGTAGTCGGATAGTTATCTACAACAGCAACAATGTCATAGCCTTACTCCGATATATAATGGAGGTCAAGATTTTATCTCGAGTGATCGTTGGATAATTTTTTAAATAATCTAATTAGTAGCAAAAAATTTAGGACTAAAACTAGGTATTGTTTTTTTGTGCTTGTATTATTTGTTTTAGCTTCTCCGACAGTCGGCTTGATAAATGTTCTCCAATGTTCAACTATATAGTTTCGGATTTCTCATTTTTGATTTCTTATAGTTTGTTCAAGGTTTATTGATTACAATTTGCTATAAATTTGTATAAATTTGTGTCATTATTACTCATTTTTATGTCATTTTGACGTACTTCATATCATTTTGTATAAATTTGTCTCGTGTCATTTATAAAACTCTTTGATGTCATTATTTCTCACTTCTATGATATTTTTCAACAAACTTATGTAATTTTGGAGTTAAGGGAGTGATAGGGTAGAAAAAGAAGAAGAGGGAGAGGTGAGAGAAAATTTTGACCAAAACTTTGAACATAAAAAAAACCTCGAAATTGTTCCTCTAATCTCTCTCCTCAATCCGATGGATTTCAATTTCATTGATGAGGAGGATTTTCAGCTTCATTTAGCAATGGCGGATTTCAATTTCATTGAGGACGATCGTGAGCCATGAAACTACGATGATTCCTACCACAAGATCATGGCAGGATGGCAGCTAAGCAATTGAGCCTCACGTACTCGAAGCCGGCGGCGACATCGCGGTGTTGAGCGAGGGAGGAGAGAGAAAAATGGCGAAGAATCAAGGAGATGGTTACATCCTCCGCCGCCGGTGAGCCGTCGACATTGATGCGAAGAATATCAATCACATAAACAGAGAGAGAAGAAAAGAAAAGGCTCGAATCATTCAACAATGGCAAAAAGCTTGGCCTCGATTTTCTATACAAAGTAAGAGACACTGAATTATCCTTAGCTTTCTACTTCAACAATTGCAAACATGGCGATTGATTCGATGAGGAGATTTGGGATATCTACACTCCGAAAATCAAAATCTAGGGTTTTGATGATAAAATCACTCGATTTTTCTACAATATCGAATGAGCAATTGAAATTCCTCTCTCTCTTCTCAAAATCGAGAAATCAAAGTTACGTTGTTTAGTTTCTCTCTTTCGAAAATGATTTTCACTCTCCTCTATGAGAGATGGTGTTTTTCAATCTTCAGTGTTCAATTTTTCGGTTTTGTGGGAGATGAATACCGGAATTGATGGGATATGTTGAACTAGGGGTGTAAGTGGATTCTGAAAAGTACCAATCCAGTTCGATCTAAACTGTTTGGACAGACGGGACTCGGACTCAAATTTTCGAAATTAAAATATTTTCGAACCTGGATTTGACTCAACCCTTTAATCCAATAAGTCCAATCCAAATCCAAATAATATCTTAAAGATACAATATATACACTATGGGAAAAAAAAAAGTAAAGCTTATTTGGAAGGCCAAGCGGTTTTCGAAACCGCAGCTTTTTCAATGGGTTGCTAGGTTAACTAGAAAACGCAGCCCTTCATACTGAATGAAGGGCTGCGGTTTTAAGGCTAACCGCAACCCAATTAATGAAGGGATGTGGTTAGCTTAGAAACCGCAGCCCTTCATACACGAAGGGCTGCGTTTTCTGGGCTAACCGCAGCCCTTCACATCCCATCCACCCACATTTCAGTTTTGCACGCATACACACAGTAGCTTAGACACCCAAATTTCCCTCCCTTACTTAGAGAACTTTGGACGAGTGAAAAACTTCTCCCTCTCACTCACTCACTCCGAGGTTGCATCTCACAGACCCTCGCCCGAGCACCGACCCATCACCGAGCACCGTCGCCGAATCGTCGCCCGAGCAACGCACCATCGCCGGAATCGCCGGAAGCCGTGCGGAGTAGGGAGGGCCTGTGGGCGCATCCCCCCTTCACGGAGCCCTCCCCTCCCCGCACACCCTCCCCGCCCATACTCCCCCCCACCGCACGATGCCCTCCCCCGCACACGTACCCCTCCCCCCTTTGTTGCACTCCCCCCTTAGTGGCAATGTGAATTTTTTTTATCTTGAGCTTTATGTATATTAATGCGTATATTTGTACAATTTCAGGGAGATGACAGAGGTGCATACGGAAAACAGCACGAGTGCTGAACACACTACCGAGGATGAGTCTTTCGATGCGAGAAAGGAACGGGGTAAATTGGCTCGACCTCGCCGTGAAGAAATAAATGCACAAATGCCTAGGTAGTCATTGGCGACGAAAAAGAGAAAATGAAGGGGACCTACAAAGTCACTAGGGAAACACACAAATATGACTTTGGAGTACGATAATATGACTCAACCTTGTGGAAAGTGGCGTCAAAAGTATGGCATCCAAGTTGGCATTTGCATGCATAAACTCTCCATTATGCACTCATGGAAAGAGGTGCCCGAGGGGTTAAAGCGGTGTCTATGGGAAGATACTATGGTAAGATTCACGTACAATAACATTTAGTTTCTTAATTATTTAGTTAAATATATGTGTTTTATTACTGATAGCATATAAATTAAAACACTTGCGAAAACTAATTTGTGAACTGCGTTTTTTGTAGAATCAAAATCAATTCAATATCGAAGATGATGAAGCCAAGAAGAATGTATTTCTATCCGCGATTGCCCAGAGATTCAGAGATTTCAAGGCTAAGTTAGTGTCTGGGTGGATCACTAAGCGGAGGAAAGTAGTAGGTACAAAGAAGAAGAACATCCACGGCGGAGAAACACCATTCTGGCCCCGAGGCTTCACCGAAACATCATCTCACCCTCCAAATTACCATTTCGTATATGGAAAACTATCAAACCCGAAGAGTGGGAATCATTTGTTGCCAAAAAAACAACCCCACAAGCTATTGTAAGAATATTTTATTAAGATTTACTACACTTAGATCCAGTATTATTGTGTAACACTGTACCTAACCTTTGTTTATAATTGTGTGTTTTAGGCAAGTCATGAGAAAAGTAGCGCGAGTGCGAAAGCTAGGAAGTATTATCATGATTTGGGTGCTCATTCGTACAATGAGGCGAGAGAGAAGTGGATGTTTAGCCATTACCCTACAATAGGGTCGACAACGGCAACAGGACTAGCTCTACGACGACAACAGTTACATGCCTCGGCAACCGAGATAGAGTCCTCGATTGGTGGTGTTCGATGCATGGGATTGATGCAAAGGGAAAAAGAGTCTTGCCTAATCCCGAACACAACAGATAGCCAACGCCATTATAAGTACAAAAAAATGGTTATATAAGGTATATATAATATAACTTTTGCATTCACGAGCATTTCTCTCTTATCCTTATGTAGATTGGCTTGAAGGAAAAAGAGGCAACTGGTGAGTTCACCCCTAAAGGACACATTGATGCATTGCACGAAACTTTAGGGAAAGGACGACAAGTGGATGCGTGAGGGGCGTAGGAGGTGTCTCGCCTCGGTTTGAGAAAGGTATATGGTGATCAATACACTACGGCCGACAAAATCAAGTGCAAGTAGTGTGAATTCGGCAACGTCGGTAGATGTGAAGGCTATGAAAGCCGCAATTCGGAGGAGCTTAGGGAGGAGATGACACATAACTTCAACGCCATTTTGGAGCAAATGGGTTTACCGACTTTTGCTGCATTCAAGAAGGGTAGTGATATTACACCTAGCCCCGACCCGGTGATCCACGAACATCTATTGATCGGATGATACCTTTACCCGATCCACCGTAGTACTCGAGTTGAAGGTAATCACTTAATCCCTTTGCTTTGTTAAACAACTATTGTTCTTAAATGCATGAAATTCTTACTATAATAATGTTGTTTCATAGACTAACTATAAATGGAGTTTTTTTTTAAAGGAGGAGACACCATGTGAACTATTAGCTCAAGGAGATGGTTATGATAGTTTCATTCTGGTAGCTTATGGCCATGCACAACCCCTTAGTGACCGAGTACGATTGCATAACCAGTTAGTGGATGATAATCACTATGTGGTCACCCTCAATGAAATTGTGGCTGGTTTCGATGAATTACCTCTTCCGCTGCCGAAGCCAGAAGTTGGTCTATAGTTACTGAATGATGCCCTTGGCAGTTATGTTCTATGGCCGCGTGCATTGGTGCGGTTTTCAGATGAGGTACAATGATTATATATATATATATATATATATATATATATATATATATATATATATATATATATATATATATATATATGCGTGTTTTCTTTTATTGTTCCTATGATAGTTAGTAATATCTTTACTTTTAACTAATTACTAGGTTTGGGGAAAGGCCGGCTCACATGACAGGAAGGGAAAGAAGGCATGTTCACCTGATAAGAAAGCAAGTTTACGTGATGAAGGTGAACGAAATGTGGTGAAGGGAAATGTTTCTATGACAAAGAATCCACTTATTATCGAGCCAGAGGTGGTGCGAGGCCTTATTATTCCATGTTTTTGGTTACATGAGTGCGCTAGCGATTTACCCGATGACAGTACAATAGAGGTTACTTTGGGGGCGCAACAATTCCACTACTTTGAGGAGTCATCGACATTCATTTCTAAGCTCGATATTAAAGAATTCTTATGTGCGGTAGAGTTGAATGTTTCCATGATACAAACTTTGATGAGGTAATACATAAGTATATAAATTAAATATACATATACAAATGCCTTAAGTAGTTTTCAATTCAACTTACATAATAAGTAAGTTCACTTTTAATCAATATGATTTCTCAGGTTATTATACAATGAATTGATTGCATCATCAAGTGAGTCAATGTTTGGTTGGTTATGTCCAAACATAATACGAGATGGCAATTGATTAAAACACAAAGCCGAAGTGAAAGAGTATCTCGATATGAGTTTGAAAGCAGCATCTCGTTTAGGATATCATCAGATCATCCTTGTCCCGTATATTGAACAGTATGCTTGTTAAACCCGCTTTACTTTTATTATTCGATAATTAAATTCACCTCGTAATTGTTCTATGATTAATAATAACTACATTTTCTTGTTGTAGGGCTCATTGGACACTGCTTGTGATATGTTTGTCACGTAACGAAGTCTACCACTTTGATTCTTTGCGTCGACAACCACCACGATCCTTACTAATCAAATCATTGTTAAATAGGTAGCCTAATCGAAACTAAATATATGCGCACTTATTATTAATTACACATTATTCATCATCTTTATATATATAAACAATTAGTACATCTAATCTTATAATAATGTACTGATGTAGTGTGATGAAGCATATTAGTGCAACAGACTTCGAGCACCAAAAGCTCCCCGCTTGGATATCACCGAGGTAACATGACTAATTTGTTTGCCCTTATATAGAAACACTTATCGCCACATACTGCACATCTAACATGAATGTCATTGGATGCATGCTTTGGTGAACATTTAGTGTCCGCAACAAGATGATGGACTTGCATGTGGCTATTACGTGCTGAGGTACATGTTCGATATCATCAACCATTGCACTAACGTCGATGATCTTCAAAAGGTATGTAACTTATTAGTATATATGTTAGTTTAGATTAGATCGATTGGTAATAGGTATCAATTGGTATAGAAACCAAAGTAGCACATGCATATTTGAAAAAAATGACCCCATTCTACCCTAAAACATGGTACTTTGATACATTTCATATAAATATGAGGTATAATAACTAGTGTGTACATTGTTAGGCTTGCATTTGTTGTTGCTTGAATTTAGGGAACGAAAATGTCATTTTACGCCTACTTTCGCCTTTTCGTGTCCAATTCGTACCTATCGAGTCATTTAACCCCAAATTATTTTTGAACATGATAATATGAGGTATAATGTAACTATTGTGTAGATTTTTAGACTTGCATTTGTTGTTGGTTGAATTTCGGGAACGTAAATGTCATTTTAGACATATTTTAGCCTTTTCGCTTCCAATTCGTACTTATCGAATCATTTAACCCCAAATTCTTTTTTAACATGATAATAGGAGGTATAAGGTAACTATTGTGTAGATTTTTAGGCTTGCATTTGTTGTTGGTCGAATTTCGGGAACGTAAATGTGATTTTAGGCCTATTTTCGCCTTTTCGCGTCTAATTCCAATTTCTCGAGTCATTTAACTCCAATTAATTTTTGAACATGATAATATAGGTATAATATAACTAGTGTGTAGAGTTTTACGCTTGCATTTGTTTTTGATTGAATTTCGGGAAGGTACATGTCATTTTTAGAACTATTAACTACGGAAAATGATTGAATTCTTATATTATGTGTTTATTCCTTGGTTGTTTTGCAAGGTTTATATGAATAACACACCAAGTTTGAGGGCCTTCACCATAGAGGAATTAAATGAAGTTCGAGATAAGTTGGTGACCTACCTTTGTGATGATTGCTTATGATACATTTTTGTGGATTTCGCGATATAATTAGCTAGTTGGTATATATCAATTCTATGTACACTTTTTACATTATTAAATATATATATTTTTAAAGTTAATTATTACGTTGAAAAACTTGTGATATATTGCAATTCGATCGGTTTTTTTTTGTCGAAGGGAGGTGTTGGGCGGGGGCCGTCACACGGTGGGGTGTAAGGCCGGGGCTTGGGACTCAAGAGGGGCCGTGGGGTCTTGGGGTGGTCGGGCAAATGGGTGGAGGGGCCGGCAAAGCAGGGGGTTGGGGATGGCAGAGGGTGGGCCGGGGTGGGGTGGGGGGGGTGGGGTGGGGTGGGTGTGTGGGCCGCTGGGAGTGCAGGGGTGGGTCAGGGGTGGGGGTGCAGGGGGTGGGCCGGGGGTGCAGTGGGCCGGCAGGGCCGCAGGGTGGGGTGCGCCGGGCTGGCTGGGAGGGAGTGGGAGTGGGGTTGGGGTGTAGGTGGGGGTGCAGGGAGTGCGGGGGTGGACTCGGGTGGGGGTGCGGGGGCCGGCGAGAGGTCAGGGTGGGTGTCGAATTATTTTTTTAAAAAAAAAAACGAAGGGCCAGGTTTTGGGTCTAGACCGGCCTCTTCACACATAGAAGGGTCTGCGGTCTAGACCCAAAACCGCAGACCCTTCGTTATGCGAAGGGCGTGGTTTAGGCCAAAAACGCAGCTCTTCGAAGGGAAGGGGCAAGGCGTTTATGGCCTAAACCGCAGCCCTTCGTTGTGAAGGGCTGCGGTTTAAAGCTGCAGCCCTTCACTGCTACGGAAAGGGCTGCTGGCCAAAAACGCAGCCCTAAGGGCTATTTGACCGCAGCCCTTCCGTTTTTTTCCACTAGTGATAATATATTCAGTTAAAAAAATTTGACTCAAAAAATATTGTTTCACATTTTTCTTTTGGCATTCCCGCTCTAAATTTTTTACCCGGGTCAGAATTTGCACTTACCCTCCAAAAGTCGAGAATTGAAAATTGAAAGGCAAAATTTACTTTATCCTTTTTGACACCTTTTGTGTTCTGCAATTTGCATTTTATTATACTTTAAAAATGCATGTAATTTACTCAATTGATGTAGTGAGTCTAATTTTTAAAATTTCAATAATTCAATCATGAGAAAACATTGTGAACCTAAATCGGTAAAGAAAATTAATATATTATTAAATAATCGGACTGAACTGGACTGGATTTGGACTGGATTTATATTTGGCAAAGTCCAATCCAGTCCAATCCACTTACACCCTTAGATATGTATATTGGAGACATGAATCTGTTCCGAAAATCGATAGAGCAAGAATTATGATGTGTGGGTTGTTACATCATAACTTGTGGTGTAACAGTTACACTTAAGACTTTGTGATTTTACAATCTGACTTGCGTGCACCCAGTTCACGTTAACATTAGTGTGTACCATACCAAAAGCACGTATCATTTCTGAACAATCACTATATCATTTAGAAACCCATTATATCATTGAGAAACATACTATATCATGCAGAAGCTACATTATTTCTAAACAATCCACTATATCATTCAGAAACCCACTATATCATGATAGAAACTCACTATATCATTCAAGAACTACATCAATACCGAACAATCCGGTATACCATTCACTCACTATATCGTGCGAAACTCACTATATGATGCGAAACTACATCTTTTTATATATTAAAACACGTGTCTTGTTATACTACACAACCTACATCTTCCTGCATGTTAGAATATTAAAATTAAATCCTCCACTATATTGCATATAATTTCACTATATGTTTCCGTTAATAAAATCCATTGTATTGTACTACCTCCATTTTCTTTTAATTGTTATAGTTAGTTTGACATTTTGCACTATTCACAAATTTCACTTTCACCATCATTTGTGATTATAGTGAATAAAAACATTAAACATAGTCATGTGGGATCTTGTTAGATTTGTATTAACATGTATTCTTATTATTAATACGTACTTTTTATAATTTTTACAAATACAAAACTAAAGATATATGTTCTCAAAGTTTTGCATTGGCATGCATGAAAAGAGTGCAACAATTAAAAGAAAATGGAGGGAGTATATAAGTTCACTATATCTCTATTAAACTCACTAACCCAGTGAACACTAACCATTTAAGTTTCTTTTTTTACCAATTTTAATCAAATTATATCATTATTGAGATAGGATTCTTAAACATTAGGATTCCTTCTTAGAACCCGAGTAGTTGTAGAAGTCAGATTCGGATACGAACTTATCGATTGTAATCAAAGTGACTGACCTTTTTTCCTCCAAAAAAACGAAAGTACCATATCCTTGATCTTAAATTTTCAAGATTATAACTAGATTATCCCTGTCCAACCACTGTAAGTAATAACAAAAGTATATAGTAATAATGTCATCAATCCAAGATCAAAGCTATACCCTAACTCCGACAGACGATGATTTATATACTTGAATTTTGGGAGTTGTTTAATTCTTTTGAATGCAACGGATGAAGAATATGCGCAAAAGTGGAATATATTATTCCCTGAGGTAGAAGGCCACCAAAACTACTTCGAAGATGTTGAACCTCAAACTCAAATAGAAGAGTTGAATGAGTTGATGGTCTCTTTGAACAACTTTGATGCAATGGAAGACGACTATGCAATGGAAGATTTGAACAACTTGTGGGATGAAGTAACATCTAGAGCCATGCTACCATGTTACAACCCAATTTAATAAATCTCAATAACAGAATCAAAATTCTGTTAGAAGTTGTTGTTCAGTTTTGGCGCCAAATTGTTAGTTGGAGTTAGTTAGTGCTAGCATCAATTCTGTTATAATTATGTAACTCTTTTATTAGATTTGTAGCTATAAATAGCCGAGAGCTACCGCAGAACCTCATTCAATGAGATACACAATACTTCTTTCTCTCTTATCTCTCTCTTCTCTAATTCTTTCTCTTCTATCTCTTACTTCTCTATTCTGTTAATCATCACAGTTGAAGCCTACAAGACTCCTGTATCAATGGTATTAGAGCTTTTCTTTCCTTAGACCCATTTCCGCCATTAAAACACATTTTCTTGCCTTTCAAGATTGAGTGTACACAAGTCGTTTGAGTAAATGCCTTCAACAAGAAGTTCTTCTTCATTAATGGAAGAACAATTGAGATTAATGGAGCAAAGATTGAGGAGGAAGCCTCAAAAGCAAGAAGCTCGACCAAGAGTGTTTGAAGAATCAATGGCTAAAATGTTGCAAGCCATTAATGAACTCAAAAATGACGAAGAATTCCCGAATCTCCCGAGTCGAATCTAGTGAAAAGGTGGGTTCAACAGATCCCTAGGGTATGTACCTAAATTGGAATTTCCTAAATTCAATGGTAATAATGCTCGAATGTGGATAAACAAATGTAGCAAGTATTTTTGTCTTTGCAAGATCACTGATGAACAGATTGTAGATCTAGCATATACACATATGATTGATAAGGCTGAGTGTTGGGTATCTAGTTACTTGGTTGTAAGAAAGGGTGTCGACCGGGTCGATTTTGTAATTGATGTGAATGCAAGATTTAAACATGAATCTAATAGGAATGTGGTGGAAAAATTTAATAAACTACAAAGAAGATGGAACATTAGAACAATACATTGATGATTTTGAAACATTAAAATCATTAATGATGCAAGATAATCATGATCTACCTGAGGGATACATGCTGGATAGTTTCATAGGAGGCACGAAACCTGCTGTTAAACCCTTAGTTAAAGCTTTCAAACCCAATTCTATAACCCATGCAATTGAATATGCTAGGTTGTTGGAAGAATCTTTAAGCCTAAACTCCACAAAATATTCTAAACACACTTCTTCATATTCTAAACCTATACAAGCCACTCCATTATCTTCTCAACCAACCTTATTGCCTAGTCCATTATCTTCTTCTTCTACTTCTCTTCCTCTTACCAAATTTAACCCAAGACAAAGAAACTCAAGACATATTCCTGTTGATGTGAAAGCTGACAAGATTGCAAAAGGACTATGTTATTATTGTGACAAACCTTTTGAGAGGGGTCACAAGTGTGATTTCAAGGAACCTCAACTGTTTATGGTTGAAATTCCTGGTTCTGGCTCTTTTTCTGATACTGATGAAGAATTACCACATCAAGATAATTCACAAATCACTGAACCTTGTATTTCAGTACATGCTTTGTCAGGCAATCAAAGCTATAATACTATGAGGCTTACCGAGTTCAAAAGGGGAAAACATTACATATATTAATTGATTCAGGAAGTACTCATAACTTCTCGGACTTCGCTACGCCTAAGAAATTGGGGTAAACCGGAAATTATTCCTTCTCGCCCAAGAATCGTGGGCGTATGGCAATAATTTGCAATGTCATTACATAGTGAAGGAAGGAGTTTGAATGGGAAATGAATGGCAAACTTTTCTCTACTGATGTGATGTTGATAGACTTGGGTAGTTGTGATATAGTACTTGGTATCCAGTGGTTAAGTACCTTGGGCACTGTCTTTTGGGATTTTAAAATTTTAATAATGGAGTTTACCTATGATAATGTTCAGTTTGTCTTAAGAGGTTCTACTCCTAAGAAGTTGGCTGTAACTAATGCCATTTCTAACAAGGCATTAGACCATGCTGCCTAGCTATGCTTGATACAGGTCAGACAAGTGTATGAAGCAAGAGGGTCTGAGTTGTTTCAGCTTGATACTGTGCCACAACCATTCCAGCCATCTGAGTTACTTGCTTTGCAACAAAAGTATGCTAGTATATTTGCATATCTAGAAGAGTTGCCACCTCTCATGGGTGTTTTTTATCATAGAATTCCATTGATTGAAGGTTCAACTGCATTAAACATTCGACCTTATAGATATCCATTGAAGCAAAGAGATGTTATAGAACAACTCATTCAAGAAATGTTGGACAAAGGTATCATCCAAACTTGCTCTAGTCCATTTGCTTCTCCTGTTGTTTTAGTAGGCAAAAAAGATGGAACATGGAGATTGTGTGTTGACTATAGAGAATTGAATAATAGGACTGTGAAAAATAAATCTCCAATTCCTATTGTGGATGAATTAATTGATGAATTGTTTGAAGCTGTGGTGTTTAGTAAGTTGGATCTTAGAGCTGGATATCATCAGATGAGAGTCCATCCTGATGATGTGTTTAAAACTACATTCAAAACATATACATGGCATTTTGAATTCTTGGTTGTGCCATTTAGCTAAACCAATGCCCCTGCCTCTTTTCAAGGATGGATGAATGCTATCTTTAAACCCTTGTTGAGGAAGAGTGTGCTAGTATTCTTTAATGATATTTTAGTTTACATCCCTTCTTTAGAGACTCATTGGACACATCTTGCTGAAGTATTTGAGTTGATGCAAAAGAATACACTATTCGCTAAGGCTAGTAAATGTTTTTTTGCTATCAATATGGTGGAGTACCTTGGTCATTTCATATCTGAAAAAGGGGTTGAAACATATCCTAGTAAGATTGCTGCAGTAAGTTCTTGGCCTACTCCATCTTCTGTAAAGGAGTTGAGAATTTTTTTGGGGTTGGCTGGTTATTACAGAAAGTTTGTGAGACATTTTGCATTAATGTCTAAGCCTTTAACAAACTTGTTAAAGAAAGGAGCATGGGGCTAGAGTGATGAAGCACGTCAAGCTTTTGAGCAATCGAAGCAGGCTCTTACTACTACACCTGTTCTTGTTATTCCTAACTTCACACAACCTTTTATAGTAGAAACAGATGCATCAAAATCAGGCATAGGAGCAGTTCTTATGCAGCAAAATCATCCCATAGCCTTTTTAAGTAAAGCCTTGGGTCCCAAGTGGCAAGCTTTGTCAGTTTATGAAAGGGAGCTCCTTGCTATTGTGTGTGCAGTGCAGAAATGAGGCCAATATTTGATGGGTGATCATTTTATCATCAAGACATATCAGAAAAGCTTGAAGTGGTTGCTTCAGCAAAAGATCTCTACACCATTCCAACAATTTTGGTTATCCAAATTGATGGGATTTGACTATGAGATATAATATAAAGCTGGTAAAGAGAATGTGGCTGTTGATGCACTTTCAAGGGTTCAGGGCTCTTCTATTTTATGCATGGCCATATCTCGTGTTATCCTTAGATTTACATGCTTTAATTCAAAGAGCTATGCTCTCAGACAATTGTTTAGTTCTTATTTTACAAAGAATTACATAACTCTCTACTGCTTCGTAATTTTGCAAAGGCAAAATTAGTTGCTTAGACAGAAAGGGAAGCTTGTCATTGGCCCCGATATCAATCTCGTAACTAAATTGATTGCTTCGCTTCATGCTTCACCCGAAGGCGCCATTCAGTAGAGAAATCACACTTACCGTAGTCGAGGGTTGTTCTATTGGAAAGGTTTGACTAAAGATGTTAGTCACTTTGTTAGAAGTTGTGTCACTTGTCAAGCTTCTAAGTATGATACCTCTGCAAAACCTGGCAAGCTTCAACCTTTACCTATTCCTACTGCAGTTTGGCTGGATGTTTCTATGGACTTTATCACTGGCTTACCAAAGTCTATGGGAAGAGATGTGATTTTGGTAGTTGTTGACAGATTTAGCAAGTATAGGCATTTTCTTGCTCTAACTCATCCATTCACAGCCTTACAAGTAGCTCAAGTCTACTTAGATTATGTGTTTAAACTTCATGGATGGCCTAGATCCATCGTTAGTGACAGGGATCCAATTTTTCTAAGTCAATTTTGGAAAGGTCTTTTCTCTCTTCATGGCACAGAATTTTTGTTGTCCTCAGCTCATCATCATGAGACTCGATGGACAACCGAGGTTAGTCGATAGGTGTTTAGAGACCTATCTAAGATGCATGTGCAAAGTGATCAACCTAAAGATTGGTGCAAATGGCTTCCTTTGCGATCGGTGGTATAATACACACTTTCATTCTTCTCTTCACTTACACCATATGAAGTGGTTTATAACCAACCTCCACCACTTCATTTGCCATATTTACCTGGTGAAGTTGTTAATGCAGAGGTTGACAAAAGCTTACAGAGGAGAGAGTCTATGATTAAGTTGATTAAGTCCCATTTAATCAAGGCTCAAGAAAGAATGAAGAAGCAAGCAGATCAACACAGGTCTGAGAGGAAATTTTCAGTGAATGATTGGGTTTGGTTAAAGCTTCAGGGTTATAGACAACAGTCTGTGCAAACTAGGAGCAATAATAAATTGTCTCCTAAGTATTATGGACCATTCCAAGTCTTGGCTACTGTTGGAAAAGTGGCTTATAAGCTGCAATTACCTGCTGGCTCTCACATTCACAATGTGTTTCATGTGTCCCAACTTAAAAAGTTTCAAGGCCATCTACCTGATGCTGCTCATATTCCACAGCGGTTACAAGGTACATCTCATGATACCTTACAACCTGAAGCTATTTTGAAGACTAAAATGGTACAAGATACCAATACCGATGTAAGCAGCAAGCGACACGCCTCCTCTCCCCTATTTTTCTCTCTTCACTCTCCTCTCCCACAAAACCCTAATTTTCAACCTAGGGGCTACCGCCACCCTTTTGGGCAGTGGTAAGCCCCTTTTCTCCTTTTGTTACTAGTTTTTTATGTTAATGTTTCTAATAAACTTCAGTCTCTCTCTAATGGAGAGTTTTTCTACCCATTTATTGGGTTATATCTATCCATATATTTGGTTTTATCTCTCTCCATGTGAGAGTTTAGAGACTTTATTTTTGGGTTTTTGTGTAATTCAAGAGGTTGATTTGTTGATTGAAATTTGTGCGGGGTTGCAACAGATGCCAGTACTTTGTTTACAATCACTTGAATTGAATCCAGTTCTACTTCAAAACTACAAAAGATCGATAGACCCCCTTGCAGAAGGCTGCATCAGACAGCGATGTGAAAGACGATGGTTTTCAGAAGTGTTAGATCTACTCAACGATCGTGGTTTTGTCATATTAGAATTGAATTTATTTCATTTTGATATGTATTTGTTTAGTTTTGACTTCAATTGTAGATGTCGTTTGACTTGAATCAATGAATTAATTTTTAATTTCAAAACAAAAAGATACCAATACCGATGTAGTTCACTATCTAGTGCAATGTAAGGGATGTCCTAGTTATGAAGCAACATGGGTACCTGCTGCAGAATTTCAACTTCATTTTCCAACCTTTGTTCTTTCTCCATTGACTTGAGGACAAGTCTTTTCTTGCAGGGGGAAGTAATGTTACAGTCCAGCTCAATAACATAATCAAAATTCTGTTAGAAGTTGTTGTTCAGTTTTGGCGCCAAATTGTTAGTTGGAGTTAGTTAGTGTTAGTTTCAATTCTGTTATAATTATGTAACTCTTTTATTAGATTTGTAGCTTTAAATAGCTGAGAGCTACTGCTGTAAACCTCATTCAATGAAATACACAATACTTCTTTCTCTCTTATCTCTCTCTTCTCTAATTCTTTCTCTTTTATCTCTTACTTCTCTATTCTGTTAATCATCACAGTTGAAGTCTACAAGACTCCTGTATCATACCAACAGACGCTTCGACTCTAGTAAATTTGAAGAGGGTTAAAGTGGAAGAAATAGGCGCTAAACTCAATGATGAAATTTGTTCGCTTTGCCTTGAAAACTAGGCTAAGGAAGATGAAGTTATGTTGATGTGTTGTCACCATATTTTCCATGTAGTTTGTGTTGAAAAGTGGCTGAAGATCAACCACTTTTGTCCACTTTACCGTTTCGAGTTGCCGACTGCTTAGCATTAATGTATAAATACGTAGTCATGAGTTTTTTACAACAACAATGTCATTGTCATAGCCTTACTCCGATATATAATAGAAAATTTTTTCAATAAATCGTTGGATAATTTTTTCAATAATCTAATTAGTAGCAAAAAATTTAGGAGGTATTGTTTTATTTGTGCTTGTATTGTTTTTTTTTTAGCTTGTCCAAGAGTTGGCTTGATAAATTTTCTCCAATGCTCAACTATATAGTTTAGGATTTCTCATTTATTTTGAATGTTGTTTTGATTTCTTATAATTAATTTGATCAAGCTTTATTGATTACAATTTGCTAGAGGATATGACGTTGCAGGGATAAAAGCCATCCAAAATCGCTTGAAATCAAAACTTGTATGACTTGCATGATAGAGATAAATGTTAACCTTTGCCCATACTTAATCTTTCTCTTATTATTAGAAAATTATGCTCAGGTTGTTAGCTATACTAACTCTAAGATATTCTGTGAATCTCTTTTTACCTTTATCTTTGTAACCATCGTATGTAATTGTATAAATATGCTATGGCAAGTAATGAGAATCATTAAGCTTTTCTCAATGTCCACATGGTATCTAAGTCACGATCAAACCAACAATGAAAATTTTTTGTCCTCCCAAATGGTGCCTGACTCCCATTCCCTCACCGAACCCTCCAAAGTCCAAACGTCTTAGCCCGTTTGGTAGTTGGTTATAAATGGTGGTAATGGGAATGAATTTGTGTGTAAATTTGTGAAGAATATCATTGTCCATTCCCATGGTAATGCTAATTTATCCTAAAGTGTCTACTTTTCTTCTAGAATTTTCATTCCCATCCAATACCACCTTGTAGGTGGTAATGAAAATTGCTTCCCTTTGGAGACAAAAACACAAGTTTAGGGGTGAGATTGCTTGCCCATAGAGAAAAAAATGCATCCCCATGGAGATTTTAAGGGTGCTTCCCTAATAACATTACACTTAAATTTCATTCCCATTACCGCAATTTATTAACGACTACCAAACGGGCCGTTAGTGTCATGAACGGCCCACTCTGTTTAAAAACTTATCTCCTCAAACTACATCACTTGGAGGCTCAACTTGAGGCCCTACTCTTTGGATATGACCTCCGTTACTCCTCCCAAAACTCTCAATGTCGAAGGCCAATCTATACTCAACCCTGCTCATGTTACTTGGTTTCGTCAAATTAGCAATATTACATCCACATTGCAGAGGTACAAATTCCACATCAATTGGAGTAGCGATCCTGAATACATAGTAGAATAGCAAAATCAGCAACTAAAAACAAACCCAATTACCAATGAACATATTTTTAAAACAGGGAGGTGACAAAGTCAGGTACCTGAGAGACTGGCGGTTTCTTTATCGTTTATATTCTGATGTTGAGCGTTGATCAAGAGTCTCTTTTGTGTTAACCTTTCAGGTTTATCTATCTGCTGATTGTCGGCATGCTCGTTGCGTCATTCTCAGGATTGATAAGCGATTCAAGAAGACCTCAACTACTATTAACGATTACAACATAATATTTACAACAATATTCATAATTCAGACATGAGACAACTTCATATCCTTCCAGTAATAAAATAAATCAACAAATTTAATTGATCCAGCCATGGATAGCCAAATTTCAATACAACTGTTGTCATATTATAACATCAATCCTCAATATTTCAATTTTACAGCAATGAAAAATACCAAAAAAGAAAGAATCTTTAAGACGAAAACATCATGAAACTAAATCACATGAAGAAGACTTCACATGGGCCTAGAAAAATACCCAAAAAAATCCATGGATAAATTGGAATTATTATGATAATAAAGTGCCTACAGTTCAGGTTATTGTTACTCAACAGGCGAGATTAATTTAAGAAGATGGTGAAATTTTTGAATTATTCATCACACACAATGACAAGAATCAATGATGATTAAAATAAGAATTTTCAGAGAAAGAATGTGACATATCATAGATTTTGCATCAATAATACAATGGTCCTCACGTTGACCTATTTCCAATCAATGTTTTCTACATGTTTCAAACTATAACACCTTAAAGTGCTAAGTTTTGGCTAGAAACTCATGCTCAACTGATGCACCATGACAATAATACAAGCAGACTCAGAGGCGGAGTTGGTAGTACGTCTAGTAGCCGAAGACATGATCTCTCAGCAAGGACGAACACCAAGGTATTCTTTGATGCTTCTTGATTCTATCAACAATATTAAACTCTTGAAGCTTTAGTTAAGCATACAATATTTCTTAAGCTAATGGTTTGTTTGATTAGTGGTCATAAATGGGGATCATGGTAATGCTTTGTAGTATAGATTTATGAAGAAAATCTCATGTCATTACCCATGGTAATTCTATCTCATCCTCAAATATACATTTTCCTCCTAAAATTTCATTACCATCCATTACCACCGAGGAAGGTAGTATTGTATGGTAAAAAAAATTATGAAGGATTTCTCATGTTTTGGGATGAAATTACATTACTTTACGTATTGATATTATAAGGGAAATTCCCAATGGTAGGCTCCTATTCTTGAGAATTCACAATAGTAGATTCGACTTCTTTTTCTTCCCATTGCTAGGCCTCAGTTTTCCTAATTTACCCAAATTTAGCATTAATTATGCATAAATATTAATTTCATGTTTAGCTTTAATATTTCTGTTAAGTTTTGTCTAAACCTTACTAACCATGATTTATTTAGGTCTAGACTTTTAACTTACTAACAAAAAATTTTCCCTCCAATTCTAATTTCACTTTCCTTCCAGCCTAACCTCCTCTTCTCATTATGGAATGTGTTGCCTTGTGACTGTCACTCACCTTCCTTATTCTATTTTTTTATAAAAAAAATCCTTGGCAAATTCGTCTTCTTACTCCATCACTGTGTAATTTTTTTTTTCCCTAGGGTATGCATTATATATTACAGAAGTCAAAGAATAGTGAATCGTTCACTTTATTAGAAAAGCACATGAAGAGTATGCATACTACTAACAATATACTAAGATATGTCAGGATTTATCATAAAGATTAATATTGACCTACTTTTTTACCTAAATAAATCATGGTTAGTGGGGGTCAGGCAAAACTTAACAGAAGTTTAAAATTAAACATGAAATTAACGTTAAGCCTCATTAATGCTACATTTGGATAAATTAGGAAAATTGACGTCTAGCAATGGGAAATAAAATAAGTTGAATCTACCATTGGGAATTCTCAAGAATAAGAGCCTACCAGTGGGAATTTCCCATATTATAATTATACTACCTCCGTTCTTTTTCTATTGCAACAATAGGTTTGGGCACGATTTTTAAGGAAATGAAAAAGTTGGGTAATTAAGCATAAAAGTGCCCTTTAATTTACTAGAGTAGGACTATAGGAGAGAGAAATGATCACTTTATAAAGTAAAAAAACCCCTTTAATAATAAAAGGTTATAGAATATGATCTCCTATATCATATCTTCTATAATCTTATCTTTCCTACTCATGTAATATTATCTTTCCTTCACTTCTCACTCTATTCTTAGTTGTATACTCACGTAAATATCTCTACTATTACTTACTGTAATTAAGTCTTGTAAAAGTCTTATTTAAGAAGACTGTAATCACTTCAATACAATTATCAAATTCTATACTTGTTATGGTATCACGAGCCTCCTGATTCCCCTCCTTTCATTTTTTTTTCGATCTTCTCTACCTTCCTACCATGGCTGATTCCAACTCCAACACCATCCCCAACCGTGTTAAACCTTCCAAACCCCTCATCATGATGAATGTTCAATCAGTCCAAAAACTCACACCCTCAAATTATCTCTCCTGGAAGTCCCAAGTTGAAGCTCTCTTAATCGGTTACGATCTTTACCATTTCATTGATGGCACTCACACTCCACCTCCACCCACCATCACTACCGAAGGCAAAGAAGTGCCCAACCCTTCCTACTCCACATGGCTTAGACATGACATATATGGTGCTATTGTCGGCACTTTATCTCTTCCTCTTGGCCCCCTTATCACTCGTGCTTCCTCCTCTAAAGCCGCGTGGGACATCCTTGCCACCACATATGCCAACCCCCCTCTCGCACTCACATTCAACAACTCAAGGCTCAACTATGCCAAACCACCAAAGGCTCTCTTTCCATTGATGCCTACATTCAAAACATCCGACATCTTGTTGATGAACTTGCTTTACTCGGACAACCTGTTCCTCATGAAGACATTACCGATCGAGTCTTAGATGGTTTGGGCATCAACTCTGAATTCCGATCCGTTGTTGAAGGTGTGCGTAATCGTGATACACCCATCTCTTTTGAAGCTCTCCACGAAAAACTTAACAGTAAAGAGCTTGAACTTGGCCTTCAAAACCGAGAAGTTGCTTCTCTTTTCCCCCACCGCCAACACTACCTCCACTCGCCACCACAATCGTTCCTTCACCGCTTCTGAACCTGATGCCCCTTCCCTACATCCACCCAAACACTTCAAACCCTTTGAAGTCAAATGTCAATGGTGCAATGTAAAGGGCCATGTCCTAGCCTACTGTCCAAATTTTCGTGAGATACACCCTACCATCACCATCCCTCCCCGTCCTAGTCGCAGTTCCATACCTGCTCAAGCTCACACCGCAACCGCTAAACCGACTTCCTCTTCTCCATCATGGCTTCTCGACAGTGGTGCAAGTCACCATGTCACCAATGATCTTACCACTCTCTCTCTTCGCTCACCCTATGATGGCACTGATGAAATCGTGATTGGGGATGGCTCCAGCCTTCCCATCTCTCATTCTGGTTCTACTCCTCTCCCCTCTACTTCTTTTAAATTATCCAATGTTTTATGTTTTCCCTTGATGCATCGTAATATAATCTCCATTTATCAATTTTGTTGTGATAACAATGTCCATATTGAATTTTCTTCATCTGCTTTCTATGTCAAGGAACCTAAAACGGGAGCTATCTCATTTCAAGGTTCAAGCTAAAATGGAGTGTATGAATGGCCTACATCTATTTCCTCTTCTCCTAGTGTCTACACCACAATAAAGGCGGTTGATTGGCATCACCGTTTCGGCCACCCATCTTCAAAAAATTTACAGCAACTTTTGTCCTCCTTATCTATTACTTTAACTCATCCTTCTCATTGTAATTCATGCTTAAATAGTAAAAGTCACAAACTTCCTTTTGGCATCTCTAATGTTACTTCCAATTCACCTTTAGAGTTGTTATATAGTGATGTTTGGTGCTCCCCTCTTCCCTCCTTTGATAATTATAAATATTATGTTCTTTTTGTCGATCACTATACAAAATATGTTTGGCTCTATCCTATGAAAAATAAAAATGACATTCTTACTATCTTTCCTGCATCCAAAACTATAGTTGAAAAACAATTCAACTCCACCATCAAAACTATTTGTTCTGATAATGGTGGAGAGTATAAAACTTTAGCTCCCTACTTTGCGCAACATGGCATTCAAAATCTCACATCTCCACCTCATACGCCCGAACGTAACGAGTATGCCAAACGTCGTCATCTTCATATTGTTGAAACGGCTCTCTCTCTACTCACTCATGCTTCTATGTCAGTCAAATATTGGTCTCATGCCATTCTTACTAGTGTCTATCTTATTAATAGAATGCCAACTCCTACTCTACAAAATCTCACTCCCTATCAAAAACTCTTTGGCCATGTACCTAAATATCACCATCTCCATAACTTTGGATGTTTGTGCTATCCTTGGTAGGGGTGTGCACTTTTGGACCGGGACCGGAATTCGGACCGGAACCGGACCGGACCGGAAAATTCCCGGTCCATGAAAATTTGGATTCCGGGTTTCCGGTCCGGTCCAGTCCGGTCCGGACCGGCGGACCGGAATTCCAGTTTTTTTTTTTTTAAAAAATAAGTTTAAAGGTTAAAAAAAAGTTTAAAACTTAGAAAGTTAAAACCTCATATTTATTGCCTTTAAGATTATTGCTTTTAGAATTATTATATTTTAATATAGGAAAATTTTCTCTAGTAACCCTGTACTTTAGCTTATTGTTTATGGTAGACCAAAAAAAAAGTTAATGTTGCAAATGACCCTGTAATTAATGACACTGTTAACACGTGACATTAATGATGTTTTGCTATTAATAAACGTTAAACCTAGGGTTACGCCTCCAAACAGCAGCCTTGTAACAGTGGCACCACCACCAGGAACCGAATGGGAGGAAGGTACGAGGGGAGGATTTCGGGGTTAGGGAAGGGGAGGGGCGGTTTTTGGGGATTGGGAAGGGGAGAGGAGAGGATTTCGAGGCCGGGGAAGGGGAGAGGGGAGGATTTCGGGGGATGGGGAAGGGGAGGGGGAGGATTTCTGGGTCGGGGAAGGGGGGTGGGGAGGTTTTCGGGGTTGGGGAAGGGGAGGGGGAGGTTTTCGGGGTGGTTGTGTCGGTGGTTAGGGTTGGGTTGACGGTCTTTGGGTTACTGTGCTTTGGTTGCGGTCTTTGGGTTGACGGTGAGGTGGGGTTGGGGCCGGGGTCGGATTGGCGTCTTTGCCGCTGCCGGCCGGGGGCCGGAAGGGTGGGGTGAGGGGAGGTGGTGGATTGACGGTGAGGTGGGGTTGGGGCTGGGGTCGGGTTTGCCGGCTGGCTGGGTGGGGGTTGCAAGGGTGGGGTGAGGGGGAGGTGGTGGGGTTTGGGTGGTTAGGTTTAACGTTTTAATCCTAGATATTAACGGAAAATCATCATTAATGTCACGTGTTAACAATGTCATTAATTACAGGGTCATTTGCAACATTAACTTTTTTTTTGGTCTACCATAAACAATAAGCTAAAGTACAGGGTTACTAGAGAGAATTTCCCTTTAATATATTGAATTTATAAATATGTTTAAACCTAAGAAAAAGTTTTTTTTTTAATAAAAAAATATAAATTCCGGTCCAACCGGTCCGAAACCGGATTCCCGTCCGGTCCCGGTCCAAAAAAATTTCAAATTCCGGTCCACTGGTCCAACCGGTCCGGTCCGGTTTTGGACCGGTGCACACCCCAAAGATTCCTTGGCTCCGACCATATACTCCTCACAAACTTGCTCCAAACTCTATTGCCTGTGTTTTTCTTGGTTACTCTGCCACACAACATGCTTATCTTTATCTTGATACTTCTACTCATCGTATTTACGTCTCTCGGCATGTAAAGTTTGTTGATGATACTTGTCCCTTCACTCACACTCCTACAACTCCCTTTGATCCTTCTACTGTTCTTGATGCATGGTGCACCATCGAACTCCCTACAATATCTACCCCCTCTCTCACACCCATTTCTCCACCTTCTCCCCAACCATCCTTACCCCTCTCGCCACTCTCTTCCGCTGCCTCCCAGCCATCTCCACCTCCCTCTTCTACTCCCCCCATATCCCCTCCTTCACCCACGTCCTCGCCTCCCTCTTCTCACTCCACACATTCATCTCCTCCCCCTCCCCCTCCACGCCATCCTGCACCCTCCCACCCCTTCCTAACCCTTGCCAAAAACAATATCTTCAAACTCATACACAAACTAAACCTTACTGCCCACCTTAACCCCATCAAACCTACTTCTATTAAACAAGCTCTTGCTGACCCGCATTGGCGTGCCGCCATGACTGCGCAATATCAAGCTATTATTGACAATAATACATGGGAACTTGTCCCTCCATCTCCCTCTTATAATCTTGTTGGATGTAAATGGGTATTTCGTATTAAATACACAAAAGAAGGAGCCATTGATAGGTTTAAAGCACGTCTTGTAGCCAAGGGCTTCCATCAACGCCCCGGGTTGGATTACTCCGAAACATTTAGTCCTGTTATAAAATCCTCCACGGTTCGTCTTGCTCTCTCTCTTGCCATCACTAATGATTGGGTCATTCGCCAATTGAATATTAATGATGCCTTTCTTCAAGGCACTCTTACTGATGATGTTTATATGGTCCAACCACAAGGGTTCATTGACAAAAACCATCCCCTTCATGTGTGTCGTTTGAAAAAGGCCCTTTATGGCCTAAAACAAGCCCCAAAAGCTTGGTATACCGAACTCCGCAACTACCTTCTTGCTACTGGCTTCACCAACTCTATGATGGACACCTCTCTTTTTTTCTCCACTACTCCAACTATCTCACTCATTGTAATTGTTTATGTTGATGACATTATTGTTACAGGTTCCAGCTCCGAAGTTGTTAACTCCTTCATCTCCAAGCTTGCTCATCGGTTCTCTTTAAAAGATCTTGGTGATCTTAGCTAATTTTTGGGTGTTGAAGTTCAACGCAATACTCATGGCTTAATTTAGTTGCCCGTGCTTCCATGAGTGATGCATCTCCTGTCTCCACCCCTCTTGATGTTAATGCTACACTCACCTTAGGTGTTGGCACTACTCTAGATATTCCTATTGAGTATCGTGCTCTCGTCGGCAGCTTACAATATCTCTCTCTCACTCGCCTGGATATCAGTTTTGCAGTTAATAAGCTATCTCAGTTTATGCACAAACCGACAACTATTCATTGGCAAGCTCTCAAGCGATTACTTCGCTACCTTAAAGGCTCCCTTGACCTTGGTCTAAATCTCTCTGCTCACTCTCCCAATATTCTCCACACATTCTCAGATGCGAATTGGGCTGGAAATCGTGACAATTATATCTCTACCGGTGCCTACATTGTATACCTTGGTTGCAATCCTATCTGTTGGAGCTCTAAGAAACAAAAATCAATTGCTCGTTAATCTACGGAAGCGGAGTATCGTTCCGTTGCTCAAACTGCAGCTAAGCTTGAATCCATTCAACACTTATTACGTGAACTTAATGTCTCTATTTCTACCACTCCTGTCATATATTTTGACAATCATGGTGCCACTAAGCTCAGTGCAAATCCCGTCTTTCACTCTCGCACGAAACATCTTGGAGTTGATTATCATTTTATCCGTGAGTGAGTTCAAGCTGGAACCCTACGTGTTTCTAATGTTCACAATGATGATCAACTTGTCGACGCACTTACCAAGCCCCTGTCTCTCCCTCGTCTGCATATGCTTTTATCCAAGATTGGACTTTCTACTAGATCGTCCAACTTGCGAGGGCATGATAGAATATGATCTCCTATATCATATCTTCTGTAATCTTATCTTTCCTACTCATGTAATATTATATTTCCTTCACTTCTCACTCTATTCTTAGCTGTATACTCACGTAAATATCTCTACATATCTCTACTATTACTTACTGTAATTAAGTCTTGTAAAAGTCTTATTTAAGATGACTATAATCACTTCAATACAATTATCAAATTCTATACTTGTTAAAAGGTGGGTTGGTGAATAATTAATGAAAGTTTTAGTAAGATAAAGTAAGGGTAATAATGTCAACTAAAGTTGCTTTTTATTCCAAAAGTGGAATTGTTGCAATAGATGAAACTACCCAAAATGGTAATTGTTGCAATAGAAAAAGAACAGAGGTAGTATTTCTTTACAAATTCACACTAAAATTATATTATCATCACCACTATTTATGACTACGTACCAAATGAGCCGTAAAGGCCTCTGATTTCCATTCCCCTCATCTAAAAGCAATGAAGAATTATAGCCCTGAGAAAACAAAATCCATAAGTCTCAACAGGAAAATATCACAAGACATGAGAAAGCCATCCATCAGGTTGGACAAGACATAAGCTTCAGTCACAAACCTAAAAGAACTTTCAAACCCTCAATTACACAAGATAATATAAACAAGAGAGGAGCTTATATAAGGTTGAATTGAAAGAACTTAATGTCAAGAAATGTATTAAGTATTTCCATTACCATTAATTACAGTATTAAGAGTGATCGCATAAGGCTTACATTGTGTTTGCAGCATAAGGACAAGTGTATTTAGGAGCTGTGTTGCATTATTAGTAAGGCAGAGAGCTTTAATATTTTTTTTTGAAAGATATTATAGAAGCAGGACTATAATTTAAATATTTATTTAACCTCAACAAAGTATTATTAAATTAAATAAAAAATTCAAAAATAAAACAAAATAGATTGATAATGGTTAAGGCAAAAGAAAATTAAAGTTTGGGTTAACTGAATTGCCAAGGAATTTTAAAATCCTAACTAAAACAATTTTGTTATTTTCAATATCAATAATTAATACTTTATGTTAGACAATGTTCTAGATAAATCACAAAAAGGAAAAGTGTATATAATAAAATATTACATGGAGAAAAAAAAATTGATTTATCTTATTTATTATCAACCTAATGAAGAAAAAAATGGTATAAGTATAATTCTACCACATAAAAAAATAACTCATGCATCGCACGGGTTTCAAAAACTAGTATATATTATAAGGGAGAAACTAACGTTTTTAGAGTATAGACAGCTCCTAAAGATTTCGAGGGTATAGAACGTGCCAGCTAAGTATGTCATGTCATATTTTTAATATTTATTTTTAGAAAAAAATTAGAGTTCTAAATAGATATAAATACATATAAGGAGTTTTGGATAAGGAAAAATTATAGTTTGGTTTTTGAATAAGCAACCTATATTATTATACTATGTAAAGTATAACTTTCGTTACATAATTCAGAATATTATATTTTTTATACCACTAAAGAATGCTCGTAATATGAATCAATATAAGATTCATTTAGAATATATAGTTTTACAACTTATAAAAATATAATAACGTACTATTTACTCTTTATTCTAGATACATAAAAATAGTTATAAGAATAGCTTAATTTATGTGATTATAGAATTTGAGCATTAGCTTAATTTTTTAAATGGAATTGGAAGATAATTTCCTCTGCAAAATTCAATGTCCATAACACTTTTTTAAAAACTTTTGTTAATTGTTTGATTTAATACTTAAAACTCACAATGGTAAATCATTGGGGTCATCGTCAGGGCCAACAACTTGTTTTCTTTGAAAGATAGATTTTCTTACCGACTTTGTAGGATATAAAACGGGTTTTCTTTAAACAAATGTAACATGATCATTATTGTAGAATTTGTTGGATATTGCTCATTGAGACATACAATTCAAAGATACTACAGGAGTACAGGTTAATGGTCGGGCAATTTCAATTACATGGGTGATTTTCTGAGAGGAAAGGTTAGGGAGTAATTTATTATGGACTAAACAATTAAGAAGAATTGGTAGTGCTATGTGTGGGCCTCATTTTTTTATAGAATAAAATTAAATTAGAAGTGTCCAATAAAGATGGAAAAATAAGGTGCACTAATCTTGATTGAGCCGTAAATTGTATGTAAATGGACTTGGACATTAATGTTAAGGTAGCTATACATATTAACATATATTATCTCCAAAGTAATTTTTTTTTAAATTAAACCTTTTAGTTTGGTGGTACAAGACCAATTTTAATCACATTATACCATTACCGAGATAGGATTCTAAAACGATAATGTTTCCTACTTATAATCCGAGTAGTTGTAGAAGTCGGATTCGGATACAAACTTATGGATATATAATCAATGTGCCTGACCCTTTTTCCTCCATAAACAACGAAAGTGCTTGATCTTTGATTTTAAAATTTCAAGATTATAACTAGATTATTCCTGTCCAACCACTGTAAGTAATAACAATAGTATAGAGCGATAATGTCATCAAGCCAAGATCAAAGGGATACCCACTTTGGGGGATTTAGTATACTTACGGAGTTGATTGACTCTTTTAATGCAATGCAAGACCATGCAGAACAATTGGCAGAACAATGGGCAGAACAAGCTATATCTATGGAATTTCCAGAAGAGTTCAACGAGTTGTTTGACAATTTAAATGCAATGGAAGAAGACTACGCAGAAGAGTGGAATACAATATATCCTGGAGTAGAAGGCCACCAAAACTACTTCGGGGATGAAGTAACATCTAGAGCTCATCTCGTCTTATGTGAATCTATCTTATTCGCACTTATCTTATCTTTTCTTACCTTATCGTTTCTAAACTTATTTTATTTTATCTGAATTTATTAAACATGAAGATGTTTGTTATATTAGAGTTATTTGATGTAATTTGCACTTATGTCATCCTATTTTATCTAGACTTATCTTATCTTATTTGAATAAATTTTACGGTTTTTTCACCAAATACCCCCGACAAATTAAAAAATTCACCATATACCCTCAATGTTCCAAAAATTCACCATTTACCCTTGAGTTTTCGAAAACGTTCACCAAATGCCCTTTTTCTAACTTCCGTTAACTCACCGTTAGCTTTATTTACGATTTTGCCATCATTAAGCCCTAACCCTAATTCTAATCTAACCCTAACCCTAACCCTAATCCCTAACCCTAATCTAACCTACCCCCTCCACCCTAGCCCCAACCCCCCACCCCTCCACCGTTGCGGCCCCCTACCCCCTCCCTCCCCTCCACCCCAAATAAGCACAGCCCACCGGCGTCCCCCACCCTAATTTTATCTTCTTTGAACTCCTCTTCTGAGATAAGGTAAAAACAATTTAGACGTACAATTCAGAGATCCTACGAGTTAATGGTAGGGCGATTTCATTTACATGGGTGATTTTCTGAGAGGAAAAGTTAGGGGATAGTGCTGTTTTTTTTTTTACACGGTTTTCAAGACGGGCTTTTTGACCTTCGATATCTTCAATACCTTATTAATAAAAAAAATATAAAAAGTTGATATTATTAAACAACATATCGAGGCGAATATAACAAGATCCTACATAAGTATGTTTTCTTGTATATATTAATTAATGAGAATATTTGGTCAAAAAATTAAAAATTTGTCCCACCTAAAATTAAACAAATTATATTATAGGACGAAAGGAGTAATATTTTATGGACTAATCAATTAAGAAGGATTGGTAGTGCAATTTGGGAGCCACATGTTTTATAAGAAAAAAATAATGAAATTAGACATGTCCATTAAAGATGAAAAATAAGGTGCACTAATGTCTAATATTGATTGAGCCCTAAACTGTATGTGAATGGAACTCGGACTATCGGACATTAATCTTAAGGTAGCGCTATATAAATTATCTCCAGATCGCATGATCCATAATTTTTTAAATCAAACCTTTAGATTCGTACAAGACCAATTTTAATTACATATCACATTATAATACCATTATTGAGATAGGATTCTTAGAGATAGTGTTTCCTTCATAGAATCCGATCAGTTGTAGAAGTGAGATTTGGATGCAAACTTAACGATATAATCAAAGTGCTGACCTTTTTTGCTCAAAAAAAAAAAACAGAAGTGCTTGCTTCTTATTCTTAAAATTTCAAGATTACAATCAGATTATTCGTATAGAACTACTCTAAGTAATAATAATAGTATATAGTAACAATGTCATCAAGCCAAGATGAACGCAGTACAACGGAAATATACAACGACATGCTTAGAATATTTCTTGGGGATGAAGGCCACCAAGACGACGCCGGGGATGAAGTAACATCTACGGCCATGGTACCAACAGACACCTCAACTCTATTAAGTTTAAAGAGGGTGAAAGTGGAAGAAGTAATGGCTAATCTTAATGATGAAGTTTGTTCGCTTTGCCTTGAAAAGTGGGCTAAGGAAGAAGAAGTTATGTTGTTGCCTTGTAACCACTTTTCCATGTGGGTTGTGTTGAAAAGTGGTTGAAGATCAACCATTTTTGTCCACTCTGTCGTTTTGAGTTGCCGAATGCTTCCATAGATGTGTTTGCCGACTGCTTCCATAGATGTATAAACACGTAGTCGGACAGTTATCTACAACAACGTCATAGTCTTTCTCCTATATATCATGAGGTCAAGATTTTAATCTCTGGTAATCATAGGATAGTTTTTTAAAGGATCTAATTAGTAGCAAAAAAAATTAGGACTAAAAGTAGGCATTATTTTTCTTTTTGCTTGTTTATTTGTTTTAGCTTGTCCAAGAGTTGGCTTGATAAACTTTCTCCAATGTTCAACGATATAGTTTGGGATTTCTCATTTATTTTGTATGTTGTTTTGATTTCTTATGATTTGCTCCAGGTTTATTCATTACAATTTGCTAGAAGATATGATATTGCAGAGATAAAGCCATCTAAAATCGCTTGAAAACGAAACACGTATGACTTTCGGACATATAAATTCCACATCAGTTGGAGTGGTGATCCTAAATACATAGAAGAATAGCAAAATATATCAACAACTGGAAACAAGCCTAATTACCAATGAACATATTTTTAAAACATAGAGGTGATAAAGTCAGACACCTGAGAGACTGACGGTTTCTTTATCGTAAAATCCTGATGTTCAACGCTAATCAGGAATCTTTGTTGTGTTATTTTCTCAGGTTTATCTATTTGCTGGTAATATATTTTGTTACATATAGGAAACAGGAAAACCACCCACCATGCTCCCACCATCTTCTTCAAGCAAGTGCAACTCCTAGTCCTAAACGGTCCATCACATAATTAGACAAGGGTCCTATGCCATCATGGCCCATCAACACCATTATACATCACACACCATCCATGAACGATTTCAGTGGGGAGAGAGTAAAATTTTGACCAAATTTCACTAGTAGAAAAACGGCAAATGATATGGTCGAAAGAGCCTTATTTGCTCCGTTTTTTAACTGGAGCACTTAACAGAGCAGCAGAGAAGAATTGTTATTTGCTCGGGTTTTTACCAAAAGTCGGTGCAGTTGTAACATCACAAGCGTTTTCTGGGTTTTACCAAAACCGAGACACTTAAAAGCTAAAAAAAAAATTTCTTCTGCCATTTTTATGTCAAATTGATACACAAACAGCTAAAATATAAATAGAAGTTAAAGTTCGTTTACAAATTATGCACATAATACAATATAGACAAAAATTTACAAATTTATAAATAAAAGAGAAAAAAATCAATATATCCCCCAGCCCCTGCTGCCGAACCCATCACTCCACCAGGCCTCCTAGCTGCAGCAACTTAGTAGCACCATGCTGCAGCACTCTAATAGCCTCAGATTTCGAGCTTTCAGCATCCGTTGAAGATTGTTGCTGGACTCTTTCCACAGACCATGAGATATTGCAACCATTAGACAGTGCAGCAGAATAATCAAAATGTCATGATTCTCTCCTTCATCATATAAATGAGATCGTAAAAAGATGCAAGCGCAAAAGTGGAAAAGGTTTTAAACCCCTTATTGTCAAGCCTTGGACTGCAGACAATGATTTGTGTAAAGATAATCTGAAAGTTTTACCTACTTGGGTACAGTTGAACATGGATTTCAAATATTGGAGTGAATCATGTTTAGAGAAAATACTTAAGCCAGTTTGATCAATGTTAACCAAGCTACGAGTAAGAGAGACAAGCTCCGGTATGCTCGAGCTTTGATTGAGGTTCAAGTTGACCAGGTATTCCCTGAATGCATATCTTTTGTGAATGAGAGTGATGTGGTCACTAAGGTAGAGGTCTTCTATGAATGGAAGCCTAAAGTTTATTCTGAATGCAAAGGCATGGGCCATGATGGGGCTGAATGTGTTAAGCCTAGAACTAAGCAGATTTGGAGGACTATAGTTACTAACAAAGAGAAGACTCAGCAAGCAAGAGGTGGAAAAGAGGTGAGGCAGGGTAATGAATTCCAAGAAGTGAGGAATCCTGCAAGAAGGATTCTAACCAGCCCAAGGCCTGCTAATGTCCAGAATAACTTTGAAGTTTTGGGAGAACAAGTGAGTACAGTTGTGATTGGGGAGGTGAAATGTATGCAACAGGTCTTGTCTCAAGCAGGAGCTAGCCAGGCTCCTACTGGGGATGGATAGATCAATGCTGGTGTGGAATGTAAGGGGTCTGAATAGCCAACAAAAACAACTTGATGTTAGAAGATTTATTCAATTAAATAAAGTTGGCTTAGTAGGGCTCCTTGAAACAAAGATAAAGGCCCAGAATATGGGGGTCCTTTATTAGAGAGTTTTTAGTGGGTGGTGCTTTAGTTCTAATTCAAGTTATCATAATGGTGGCAGGGTTGTGATTGCTTGGAACCCTAATAGTTTCACTATTACCATTAATCATGTTTCAAGCCAAACGATACACTGTTTGGTTTGTCCTAAAGGTGGTAGCACTAGTTTCTTTTGCTCTTTCTTGTATGGTTTTAATGATTCAAGTTTGAGAAGGCTGGCCTGGTAAGATTTTGAGCTGTTGAAAGATCAGGTTAATGGGCCATGGATGATTGTAGGTGATTTTAACTATGTGCTTAGTACAGAGGAAAGCATTGGTTCAGTGGTCATGTAACATGAATATGAGGAATTACAGAGGTGTATGGTGAATTGTGGGATGCAGGATATGAAATGCACATGTTGTCAGTTCACTTGGAACAACAAGCAACAGGGTGAGCAAAGAGTTTTCAGTAAGCTTGATAGAACCATGGTTAATCAAGCTTGGTGTGACACTTTTCCTGAAGCTGTCACTCACTTCATGCCAGAAGGCCAGTTTGATCACTGCCCTATTATGATTGATGTGTATCCTAGTATTACTCCTGGTAAGAGACCTTTCATATATTTTCATATGTGGAATGAATCTTCAAAATTTTGTGATCTTATCAAGGAAGGGTGGAGTATGGAGATTAGAGGTAAAGCTTAAGAATATAAAAAGCTTGTTGAAGAAATTGAATGCTGAAGGCTACTCTGATATCCAGGCAAGGGATGTTGCTGCTTATCAAACAATGAAGACTTATCAGGCTATGTTACAGGAGAGTCCTTTGAATTTGGACCTCAGACAACAAGAGCTGGAGGCTACTATGGCATATGGGCAGACTCACAAGGCCTTTTTGTCATTGTGTCTCAAAAGGCAAAATTACATTGGTGCTTAGATGGTGATGAGAACACACAGTTGTTTCATCAATCTATTAGGAAAAGGAAGCTTCAAAATAATGTTTATGCAATCAATGATGCTGCTGGTAACTGGAAAGACGATAATGTCAAGGAAGTTAATGATGCATTCCTTGATTATTATCAGATCTTGCTTGGGTCCACAATGCCTAATAGAGAATCAGTCAAGCAGTTAGTGATGGATGGTGGGCCTATGATTACTTCTGAGCATATTCAGATTCTTTCAAGGCCTTATACAGCTGATGAAGTGAAGCTTGCTCTATTTTCAATCCCTGGAAGCAAGGCCCGTGGCCTCATGGTTTTGGCTCCCAATTCTTAAAAGATGCTTGGGCTATAATTAGAGAGGAGGTAACTCAGTCTATACATGAATTCTTTAATTCTGGTAAGCTTCTTAAAGAGCTCAATGTGACTGTTTTAACACTTAATCCTAAAGTTGCATGTCCTAGCTCAGTCATGGAATTTAGACCAATGTGATTGTTTTAACACTTAATCCTAAAGTGCAATTGACTTAGTATTGTTTTACCTGATCTAATTGCTCAGAATCAGGGTGCATTTATTCATGAAAGATTTATTGTTCACAACATTATGGTCTGTCAAGACCTAGTGAGACACTATGGTAGAAGCATTGCTAAGCCTAGCTGTATCATGAAGCTTGACATGAGGAAAGCTTATGATACCATTGAATGGGCTTTCTTGGAGGAGCTTCTTGTTAGCTTAAAGCTTCCTAGCCAGTTTATTAAGCTTGTTATGATTTGTGTAACAACTCCCAAATTCACTCTTATGGTGAATGGGACCATGCATTGTTTTTTTTGGTTCAAAGAGAGGTTTAAGGCAGGGGGATCCTATCTCCCCCTTGCTCTATGTGATTTGTATGGAGTACCTCTCTAGATTGATGAAGACTATTCAAGATCACCCAAGATTTCAGTTCCACCCCAAGTGCAAAAACATTAGAATGAATCATCTTGCTTTTGCAGCTGACATCATTCTTTGCTGCAGTGGGAAGTTCTCTTCAGTGTATACTATGCTTCAAGCATTTCAACTCTTTCCTGCCACTTCTGGACTCATAGTGAATGAGCAAAAATCTGACTTTTACACTGCTGACATTACTAATGAAGAAGTTCAGACGATCAAAGATGCTTGAGGGTTTAACCATAGCAAGTTACCATTCAAGTATCTAGGTGTTCCTATTTGTGCTAGGAAGATCAATGTTGATGAATGTAGGAGTTTAATAGAAAAAATGATTGTGAGAATTAAAATCTGGAGCAGCAGGAATCTATCCACGCAGGGAAGGTCCAGCTTATAAATTCAGTCTTGTTAAGCATTCATATATCATGGGCACATGTTTTTATTATTCCAAAGAGTATTTTCAAGGAAATTGAGCAGATATGCAGGGCTTTCCTTTGGAGTGAAACTTGATTTAGTAACAAGCCTGGAAATGTTGCTTGGAAATTTTTTTGTCATGCTAAACAAGAAGGTGGGCTTGGTTTCACGAATATTGGCATATGGAACAAAGAAGCCTTAGCTAAATATATATGGGCCATCACTCTGAAACAGGACAATCTTTGGGTGAAATGGGTCAGTGAGGTTTATGTCAAAAGCCAGAATTGGTGGAGTTACACTCCTCCTACTGACAGTTGCTGGTACTGGAGACAAATTTGCAAGGTTAAGGAAGAAATGAAGATTACATGTTTGAAAATGATTTGATTAATGTCAACAAATTCAGCATCAAGAAGATGTATAAGCTGATGATGGGTTCTCCTGAACAGGTGTAATGGGATAAATATATATGGAATAGGCTAATTGTGCCTAAGCATAGGTATATCTGCTGGTTGGTGATACAACAAAAGCTCAGAATTGCGGACAGGCTCCTACAAATTGGAGTTGTGAATGTTGCACCATGTCAGTTCTGTGACTCAGGGTATGAAAGCCATGAACATCTATTTTTTAGATGTACCTATACTACCAGTATTTTGGAGGCCGTGAAAACTGGCTTGGTATTGAATCAAAGGAGAAGTCTTACTGTAGACTGATGTTTTTATGAAGAACAACAGAAGAACAATGTTCAGGAAGAGTGTGATTAGTGATGTCTATAATGGGACTGTTTATTTCTTTTGGTGGGCAAAGAATGAAGCTGTGTGGAATATGACTGTTTGGAATGTCAATAGTATGGTTAAGAAAATTAAACAGATGGTGATGAATAGAATTCAATGTGTTAAGCCTCAGAAAATGTCAAATAGTGACAAGTTGTGGTTAGAACAATTATATAACACAAATGTAGAGTTATTCTTTGGTTTCCTTTGTGTAGGGGGGGCTACCTAGTTGGTTCTTCTTACAAAGGAAATGGCTAGGTTGTATATTGGTTTTGGTGGAATATATTTTCTTACTTAGGAAAAAAAATTGCATTTTATTAGACTTTAAAAATGTATGTAACTTACTTAATTGATGTAATAAGTCTAATTTTTCGAATTTCCAGTACATTTGAATCAAGATTTATGGCTCGACTCGTGCTCACTGTAAAATGTAAGCTAAATTTATTTTACTAATTTGATTATAAAGGCATGTTCAAAATTTCCAGTACATTTGAATCAAGATTTATGGCTCGACTTTACAAAATTTTGACGTATTTTGAAAGAATTATATTTTGTGCCTTTCCATTCATTGGATAACCAATATATATAAATCTATCAACTAGGATTACAAAGATATAGTAAAGGATTGAAAGCAATTCAAGAAAGACCTCAACTACTATTAACGATAATACAACATAATATTTGCAACAATATTCAGTATTCAGACGTGAGACAAGTTCATATCCTTCTAGGAATAACACATATCAGCAAATTTAATTGATCCAGCCATGGTCCATGGATAGAAAAATTTCAATACAACGGTTGTCATATTATAACATCATTGCTCAATATTTCAATTTCGCAGCAATGAAAAATACCAAAAAGAAAGAATATTTAAGCTGAAAACACCACAAAACTATTACATCAAGAAGACTTCACATAGGCCTAGAAAAATACCAAAAAAATAATCCTTGGATAAATTGGAATTATTATGAGAATAAAGTGCCTATTGTTGAGGTTATTGACTCAACAGGCGAGATTAATATAAGAAGATGGTGAGAATTTTGAATTATTCATCACACAATGACAAGAAGCAATGATGATTAGAATAAGAATTCCCGGAGAATGTAACATATCATAGATTTTGCATCAACAATAGAATGGTCTCCAATCAAAGTTTTCTACCTGTTGCAATCTATTACACCTTGAAGTGCTAAGTTTTGGCTAGAAACTCGTGCTCAACTGATGCACCATGACAATAATACAAGCAGACTCAGAGCCGAAGTTGGCAGTACATCTAGTAGCCAAAGACATGATCTCTCAACAATTACAAGGACGAACACCAAGGTATTCTTTGATGCTTCTTGATTCTATCAACAATATTAAACTCTTTAATCTTTAGTTAAGCATACAATATTTCTTAAGCTAATGGTTTGTTTGGTTAGTGTTGAAGTTATAATGTATAGCGCACACCACATGTGAGTGTCCCACATTGATTAAAGAAGAGAGATGGGTCCCCTTTATAATGCAAAGGGGCTACTCCCCTTATTGCCGTATGGTTTTAAGGTGGAACCTCCTTTGTGTTGTGAAGTGGACTTTCTCTCCTTGTGATGGGTGCGGCCCAGGCCTATATTTAACATGGTATCAGAGCCAGGCCCACAGCTGGAACCGTTAATTACTCTGGGCCAATTGAAAAAGGGACCTCACATGTGAGGGGGAGTGTTGAAGCTATAATGTATAGCGCACACCACATGTGAGTGTCCCACATTGATTAAAGAAGAGAGATGGGTCTCCTTTATAATGCAAAGGGGTCTCTCCTTGTGATGGGTGCGGCCCAGGCCCATATTTAACATGTTAAAATAAACTTAACATCTCACCCTTTCTCATTATCATTCACAGAATATATATAGTACAACATCTCTCTAAAATAGGAAAAGATAAGTATACAATATTTAGGATATCAAAAGATATAAACAATATTTCCTAAATATTATCTCAACATCCCCCCTCAAGATGGAGTATGGAGATCACGAATGCCCATCTTGTCAAGAAAGAACTCAAATTGTGCCTTCCCTAAGGCTTTTGTAAAAAATGTCCGCCAATTGAATCCTCGTGGAAACATAAGATGGTCGAATCACTCCCGCTCTAATTGCATCACGAATAAAATGACAATCTGCTTCAATATGTTTTGTCCGCTCATGAAACACTGGATTGCTAGCAATATGAAGAGCCGATTGGCTATCACAAAACATATTCATACCTTGCTTATGTTCCACACCCAAATCACGAAGCAATTGCTTCAGCCGTTTCAGCTCACAAGTCAAAAGCTGCCATCGACCTGTACTCGGCCTCTACGGAACTAAGTGAAACGGTATGTTGCTTTTTGGTTTTCCAAGACACAGGAGATAACCCAAGCAACACGAACCAACCAGTCAACGATCGATGAGTCAACGGACAACTCGCACAATCTGAATCACACCACCCTTCCAATTGTAGAGCACTATCTGATCTCAAAAGAATACCTTGCCCCGGGCACTTCTTCAAATATCGTACGACACGCAAGGCTGCCTCCCAATGCTCTTCAGTAGGAGATTGCATAAATTGTGACAAAATATGCACCGAGTATGCCAAATCTGGTCGAGTGACTGCCAAATATATCAAGCGACCAATCAAGCTTCGATATTTTTCAATATCTGCAAAATCTTTCCCCGCTGCCAAAGCTAACTTATGATTTTGCTCCATCGGAAAATCAGCAGGTTATGCTCCTAACAACCCTGTTTCTGCAATAATGTCCATGGCATACTTACATTAACAAACGTAGAAACCATGTTTGTTACGTGCCACTTCGAGCCCCAAAAAGTATTTCAAGGCCTCTAAATCTTTCATTTTAAAACATTCACTCAAGTATGCTTTAAAACTATTCATAGCAAAAATACTATTCCCTGCAATGATCATATCATCCACATAAATCAACACACTCAACTGCAATCCACCTTTGGAAAGAGTGAACAAAGAATAATCAAAACATGATTGTTTAAAACCATATTTCTGCAAAGCTGTGGACAATTTCTCAAACCAACACCAAGGTGCTTGCTTCAACCCATACAAAGATTTCTTCATCCTACAAACTTTGTCATAATGATTTTTATGAAAACCTGGGGGATTTTCATGTAAATTTCTTCATCTAAATCACCATGCAAGAAAGCATTATGAACATCCATCTGATGTACATCCCAATTTTTAACAGCAGCAACTGCTAAAAACGTACGAACAATAGACATTTTTGCCACAGGGGCAAATGTCTCATTATAGTCAATGCCCATCTCCTGATGATTTCCAAGACACACGAGCCGTGCTTTCAATCTGAGTAACTTTCCTTCTTCATCTCTCTAATCTGTATACACCCACTTACTTTCGAGAGCTTTCTTCCCTAGTGGAAGGGTCGCCAAAGTCCATGTACCCTGTTCTTCCAAGGCTCTAATCTCAGTTGCCATAGCTTCTCGCCAACCGTCATGAGACATGGCTTCTTTAAACGATCGAGGAACTTTGGCTTCTGTCAAGGCTGCACTAAAATTTCTGTGTTTCGACGAAAAATGTTCACAATTAACAAAATATGTTATAGGATAAAGAGTACCTGAAGAAGTAGGTGATGCCGAGGATGAACAAGATGAGACTTTATTTTTCCGTATTGTGTGTGTCACGCAATCACGCAGCTTCGTGGATGGAAACTTCACACGTTCCCTCTCCCTAACTCCTCCTCACTTGCGGTATCCCTTTCACCTTCACTACGTGCTTCGGACGACCCAAGGGAATGAGGAACAGTACCAGACGCAGCCTCCTCATAGCTTGTGGCCATCCCCCGTAAACCCTCGACGGTGTGGCCTTGCTGCTACCCCAACACACTGCCAGCGGCAGCTGGAAACCCAGCGGGATGGGCAGTGGCTTCGCCACGTCGCTGCTGCTGGCAGCTAGCGGGCGATGGGTCCCCAGCTGGCTGGGCAGTGGCCTCGCCACATTGCTGCTGCTGGCAGCCAGCGGGCGCTAAGTCCCCAGCTAGCTGGGCAGTGGCGTGCCTATCAATCTCCGCGGGCACTCCACCAAGTGCACCCATATGCCACCAAGTAAAATCATCATCACTCTCAATAGGAGCAAGCTCATTACCCTCCTCAGAAATCTCATAATGCTCATGCAAATCCTCACCAAATGGAAAAACACGTTCATGAAATCGCACATCCCGAGACACAAAAAATTCCCGAGTTTCTAAATCAAACAAGTTCCACCCTTTCTTTCCAAAAGGATAACCAAGAAAAACACATTTCCGCCCTCGAGACTCAAATTTATCTCCTTTACTTCTCTAATTATGTGCATAGCACAAACAACCAAAAACCCGAATAGACTCATATGACGGAATTTTTCCAAACAACATCTCATAAGGAGTTTTATTGTGCAAAACGAGACTTGGGGTACGATTAATTAAATAAGAAGTCGTTCTAACACATTCCCCCCAAAACTTGATATGCAAATTCCCTTGAAATCTCAAGGCCCTGGCAACATTCATAATGTGACGATGTTTTCGCTCTACTCTGCCATTCTGTTGAGGAGTACCAACACAGAAGGACTCAAATATAATTCCATTTGTAAGAAAATAATCTTGGAGATGGTTAAACTCAGTCCCATTATCACTTCGAGCAATCTTAATGTCGCGATGAAATTGACGTTTAATCAGGGCAACAAATTTAAGAAACATGAATTCCACTTCAGTTTTATTTCGTAGAAAATAAATCCAAACACTATGAGAATAATCATCAACAATTGTCAAAAACAGTTTTGATCCACACGACGAAGCCGTCTTATAAGGCCCCCACAAATCTATATGAACTAAATCAAACATGCTACTAGCTTGACTATCACTAATGGGAAAACTATCTCTAGTTTGTTTTGCACGAGGGCATACATCACAAACATTATGCTTCTTCCAACTAAAATTACTCACAGGAGGGAGCAATTTCAATATCTTCTCCGACGGATGTCCCATTCGTTGATGCCACAAGTCGACCATACAATCTACTGCCAGCACTCTAATTTGCGGAACACCACGGAAAAGATAAAGTCCATCTTGACGTTCACCCACGACAATCACCGTCATCTTCAGTTGGTCCTGAATAACACAAATTTTGCTAGTAAATTGAACGAAACAATTTAATTCGTCACTTAATTGTGTTACAGAAATTAAATTACAATTTAGTTGAGGTACAAATAACACATTATCAAGTGTCAAACCACCCTTCAAGGTGACCGAACCAAGTTGATTCGCATTCACTGTTTGACCATCCGGTAAACCAACCGGACAATTCTGAATTGCTGTAATATTTGTCATAAGTGACAAATCATTCGTAACATGATTCGAAGCCCCGATGTCCACAATCCAAGACAAACTAGCTTTACCTTCAAGTTTTGGTTTTGGTTTTGTCAACAAATCAATAATTTGTTGAGCTTGATCAGAAGAGACCCCTACAAGACCTTGTGTGGACGGTTGAACGTTGTTGCCCGAGTTGTAGTTGCTGGCACCGGCTCCCCCACCTTGCACAGCATTAGTACGCACATCAAAGGTGTTGCCCGTGCCACCACCACGACCACCTCGGCCTCCTCTACGACCATCTCGTCCTTGTCCGCGATCGCCTTTTCTCCTATCCTCCCACCAATCTGGAAAACCAATCAATTGATAAAAATTATCTTTGTCATGACCTTCCCGATTACAATGATGACAAAACAATTTGTCCCTGTCGCCATACGCGGTTCGCGACTTCGAGTCAACCTTGAAAGCCACAACACACTCCTTCTTTCCATCTTTCACCTGCAACCGCTCGGTATTAATAACTGTTTGATAGGCACTATCCACCGTTGGCAAAGATGTTTGTGCCAAGAGTTGAGCACGAATGGCTTCATAAGGATCATCAAGTCCAATTAAAAAATAATGAAGATAATCTTCCTCACGGATTTCAGCAACTTGTTGTGCAATGTTACACTTACAAGTCTCGCAAGAACACTTCGGCACCCTACAATATTGGACCAATTCCTTCCAGATTTTGGACAGCCGACCATAATAGTCAATCACCAACTCTTACGCCTCTTGTTTACACAACCCAAGAGAATGTTAAAGGTGACAAATTTGTGTGCCACTCACAACACAGTAGCGCTGCTTCAAGTGGGCCCAAAGGTCGGTCGCAATATCAAAATCGTCGATGTTGGAACGCATACTGTCTTCAAGGGTGTTGGTGATCCAAGACACCAACATGGAATGCACCGCAACCCAGTATTTCTGCTTCTTAGGATCAATTGTAGGTTCCTGAATGGACCCATCAACAAACCCATATATCCACTTGGCAATCAAAGACCGACGAACAGCTTTTGCCCATTCATCATAGTTCACGACCCCCTTTAACTTGATCGGAGTAATCACGATTTCGGGATGATCACTCGATCCAAGGTAATACTCAAGATCCACAGGAGGTAGATGTCCACCATCACCATCTTTCGTCATCTCACATATGGTGCACGCACAAACACAGGAGGCGTGAAAAAAAATTCTTGTGGAACCCTAAACCTAGGCTCTTGATACCATGTTAAAATAAACTTAACATCTCACCCTTTCTCATTATCATTCACAGAATATATATAGTACAACATCTCTCTAAAATAGGAAAAGATAAGTATACAATATTTAGGATATCAAAAGATATAAATAATATTTCCTAAATATTATCTCAACAGTTAGTGGTCATAAATGGGGATCATGGTAATGCTTTGTAGTATAGATTTATTAAGAAAATCTCATGTCATTACCCATGGTAATTCTATCTCATCCTCAAATATCCATTTTCCTCCTAAAATTTCATTACCATCCATTACCACCGAGGAAGGTAGTATTGTATGGTAAAAAAAAATTATGAAGGATTTCTCATGTTTTGGGATGAAATTTAATTACCATACGTATTGATATTGTAATTAGACTACGTACCAAATTAGCCGTAAATGCCTCTGATTTCCATTCCCCTTATCTAAAAGCAATGAAGAATTATAGCCCTGAGAAAACAAAATCCATAAGTCTCAATAGGAAAATATCACAAGACATGAGAAAGCCATCCAACTGGTTGGACTAGACATAAGCTTCAGTCACAAACCTAAAAGAACTTTCAAACCCTCAATTACACAAGATAATATATAAGGTTGAATCAAAAGAACTTAATGTCAAGAAATGTATCAAGTATTTCCATTACCATTAATAACAGTATTAACAGTGATCACATAAGGCTTACATTGTGTTTGCAGCATAGGGGCAAGTGTATTTAGGAGCTCTGTTGCATTATTAGTAAGGCAGAGAGCTTTAATATTTTTTTGAAAGATATTATAGAAGCAGGACTATAATTTAAATATTTATTTAACCTCAACTAAGGAATCGTTTCCCAATCTAGTGTTAGAAATTAAACAAATTCCCAATTTGGTGCTTGCTTAAAACTTATTCCATAATCTAGTGTCCATGTAGGCTTGGAATTACAAACCTAATATTTTTACTTTAACAACACTCCAACACTCCTTTTTTTTTTTTTGGTGAAACTCCAATCCTCCTTATCATCTTGTAAATTGAAGAAAATAAAAACCTGTTATTCATCCCCACGCCAGTTTGAATTTTTTTGTTGTTTTTAAAAAAATTTCCTCCAAAAAAAAGAAAGAATACTACTGTTCATTTAGGACCAAATTACAAACAATCTTCACATTACTAATTTAATCAAGCTGGTTGTCAAAATTGAAACAAATACATAGTGCCACCAAAATAATGAATTCTTCATCCTTCTCTGTCTATTCCATCAGCATCAACATTATTACGATTCAAAGACACAAACTCAAGCTCATCTAATCCTATTGGTTCATTTTGTTGTTGGTTGGCCATCATGGTTGTAGAAGTCCTTAACTGACTGTTATGTTGAGTTTCATATTCAATATTCATTTGATCGATAAAAAATTGGTCATCGTTGAGCATCCGTGTGAATGACCCAATTAATGGGTAATCTGAATTTTCCATTTCTGCAAATGATAAAGGAAAAGGGTGTATGAATACTAGTGGCATACAGAGATAAATCAAATTCAAATGGACTTTTTTTTATATTTGTAATATGAGTTTTTCAACTATATTAAAAAGCAGGGACTATCCATTTCTGCAAATGATAAAGGAATTGACTTTTTCTTTTTGTCCTCTAAATTAAGATCAGGTAGTGCAACACATTGCAAGGAAACCATGGAAAATGAAAACCATCACTTCGATGTTCAATTTGACAAAAATCCAATTGACTTTGCAAGATAAATAAAATAAGTAATTCAATATTCCTAAACGTAATTCAAGAAACCATTCGAAGACCATTACTTTGATGTTCAAATTTTTTTCCCCAAAAATAAAATTCCATACCAATGTTTTTAAGAATTAATTGAAAAAATAGGACATGAGTTTTTTCAATATTTGGGAAAGCATGGAAGACGAAAAACGTACCTGGAAGGGGAGGGGTTGCGACGGGTTGAGGAGATGTGCCACTGCGGTGACCGGTGGGTGGTGCAGTGTAAACTACGGCGGGTGCAGCTGTAGAAGAGTGTAAGGAACTGTAGTGACAATGAAATCAGACTTTTCATTTTTTACTAGAGAGAGAAAGGTAGAGGGCAGTAAAAACAATAGGTTTGGGATTCCAAACCTATGTGGACACCAGAATAGAGAATTAGTTTTAGACAAGCACTAGATTTGGAATTTCTTTTATTTCCAACACTACTTTGGGAAAACATTCTCAACTAAGTATTATTAAATTAAATAAAAAATTCAAAAATAAAATAAAATAGATTGATAATGGTTAAGACAAAAGAAAATTAAAGTTTGGGTTAACTGAATTACCTAGGAATTTTTAAAATCCTAACTAAAACAATTTTGTTATTTTCAATATCAATAATTAATACTTTATGTTAGACAATGTTCCAGATAAATCACAAAAAGGAAAAGTGTATATAATAAAATATTACATGGAGAAAAAAAAATTGATTTATCTTATTTATTATCAACCTAATGGAGAAAAAAATGGTATAAGTATAATTCTACCACATAAAAAAATAACTCATACATAGCACGGGTTTCAAAAACTAGTATATATTATAAAGGAGAAACTAGTATATATTTCGAGAGTATAGAATGTGCCAGCCAAGCATGTCATGTCATTTTCTTAATATTTATTTTTAAAAAGAAATTAGAGTTCTAAATAGATATATATACATATAAGGAGTTGTGGATAAGGAAACATTAGAGTTTGGTTTTTGAATAAGCAACCTATATTATTATACTATGTAAAGTATAACTTTCGTTACATAATTCAGAATATTATAATTTTTATACCACTAAAGAATGCTCGTAATATGAATCAATATAAGATTCATTTAGAATATATAGTTTTACAACTTATAGAAATATAATAACGTACTATTTACTCTTTATTCTAGATACATAAAAATAGTTATAAGAATAGCTTAATTTATGTGATTAAAGAATTTGAGCATTAGCTTAATTTTTTTAAAATGGAATTGGAAGATAATTTCCTCTGCAAAATTCAATGCCCATAACACTTTTTTAAAAACTTTTGTTAATTGTTTGATTTAATACTTAAAACTCACAATGGTAAATCATTGGGGTCATCGTCAGGGCCAACAACTAGTTTTCTTTGAAAGATAGATATTCTTACCGATTTTGTAGGATATAAAACGGGTTTTCTTTAAACAAATGTAACATGATCATTCTTGTAGAATTTGTAGGATATTGCTCATTGAGACATACAATTCAAAGATACTACAGGAGTACAGGTTAATGGTCGGGCAATTTCAATTACATGGGTGATTTTCTGAGAGGAAAGGTTAGGGAGTAATTTATTATGGACTAGATAATTAAGACGAATTGGTAGTGCTATTTGTGGGCCTCATCTTTTTTATAGAATAAAATTAAATTAGAAGTGTCCAATAAAGATGGAAAAATAAGGTGCACTAATATTGATTGAGCCGTAAATTGTATGTGAATGGACTTGGACATTAATGTTAAGGTAGCTATACATATTAATTTAGAGAAAGTATAGAAGATATTGAGAGAAGTTATGTTTCTCGAAGAACTCCAACATGGTGGTACAACACTCAGAACTGACTCACACATCAGCCTTTTAAAAGAACCTTGCTGTCTAAATACAATGTCTCCCAAATGGTAAGCTACATCACTTTTTAAACATGTCATTTTAAAAAAAATTATAAATAAATAAAAGTTTCCACATGGCGATATTATAATTGGATGTGTTACCCTCTTATTTTTTTCAAGCCTACCCCGCTTGTTTGGGCTACACTTGCTTTGCAAAGCGGTTTGTTTTTTTTTCTCGGTGCAGTTAATGCTTCTGTTCTACATATTTAAGCAAAAAATCGCAAAGATATCCTTATATGAAACCATTGGAGATGCTCTGAATTTATCATTTGCAAGTATTGATAGAGATTACAAGCAAGTGTCAGTAGCTATATACCTACGTAAGTAGTTACAAAAGATTGCAATATACAACTAATATTTAAAAGATAAAGGAAGAGATTAATATGTAGTTATACAAGATAATATTAAGATTGACCTTGAATAGGTCAATCCTTATCAATTAACATATATTATCTCCAGAGTAATTTTTTTTTTTAAATTAAACCTTTTAGTTTGGTGGTACAAGACCAATTTTAATCACATTATACCATTGCCGAGATAGGATTCTAAAACGATAATGTTTCCTACTTATAATCCGAGTAGTTGTAGAAGTCAGATTCGGATACAAACTTATGGATATATAAACAATGTGCCTGACCCTTTTTCCTCCATAAACAACGAAAGTGCTTGATCTTGGATTTTAAAATTTCAAGATTATAACTAGATTATTCCTGTCCAACCACTGTAAGTAATAACAAAAGCATATAGGGATAATGTCATCAAGCCAAGATCAAAGGGATACCCACTTCGGGGGATTTAGTACACTTACGGAGTTGATTGACTCTTTTAATGCAATGCAAAACCATGCAGAACTATTGGCAGAACAATGGGCAGAACAAGCTAGATCTATTGAATTTCCAGAAGAGTTCAACGAGTTGTTTGACAATTTGAATGCAATGGAAGAAGACTATGCAGAAGAGTGGAATACAATATATCCTGGAGTAGAAGGCCACCAAAACTACTTCGGGGATGAAGAAACATCTAGAGTTTATCTTGTCTTATGTGAATCTATCTTATTCGCACTTATTGTATCTTATGTTATCTTTTCTGAACTTATATTATTTTATGTAAATTTATTAAACATGATGAATTGATGATTTTTGTAATATTAGAGTTATTTGATGTAATTTGCACTTATGTCATCTTATCTTACCTAGATTTATTTTATCTTATTTGAACAAATTTTATCTTCTTTGAACTTCCTTTCTGAAATAAGGTAAAAATAATTGAGACGTACAATTCAGAGATACTATGAGTTAATGGTAGGGCGGTTTCATTTTACATGGGTGATTTACTGAGAGGAAAAGTTAGGGGATACTCCCTCCGTCCCATAATATAGTGCTTGTTTTTTTTTACACGGTCTTCAAGACGGGCTTTTGACCTTCGATATCTTCAATTCCTTATTAATAAAAAATATAAAAAGTTGATATTATGAGACAACATATTGAGGCGAATATAACAAGATCCTACATAAGTATGTTTTCTTGTATATATTAATGAGAATATTTGGTTAAAAAATTAAAAGTTTGTCCCACCTAAAATTAAACAAACACTATATTATAGGACGAAGGGAGTAATATTTTATGGACTAATCAATTAAGAAGGATTGCTTGTGCAATTTGGGAGCCGTATGTTTTATAAGAAAAATAATGCAATCAGACATGTCCATTAAAGATGAAAAATAAGGTGCACTAATGTCTAATATTGATTGAGCCCTAAACTGTATGTGAATGGAACTTGGACTATCGGACATTAATCTTGAGGTAGCGCTATATAAATTATCTCCGGATCGCATGATCCTTAATTTTTTAAATCAAACCTTTAGATTCGTACAAGACCAATTTTAATTACATATCACATTATAATACCATTATTGAGATAGGATTCTTAGAGATAGTGTTTCCTTCTTAGAATCCGATTAGTTGTAGAAGTCAGATTTGGATGCAAACTTAACAATATAATCAAAAGTGCTGACCTTTTTTGCTCAAAAAAAAAAAAACAGAAGTGCTTGCTTCTTATTCTTAAAATTTCAAGATTACAATCAGATTATTCGTATAGAACTACTCTAAGTAATAATAATACTCCCTCCGTTTTTTTAGATGTAACATTGGACTTTTTACATTTGTCGAGGCACAACTTTGACCAATAATATTTCTAATTGTATAAAAGTAAAAATTATAAAAAATATATATTTGGAAAGTGTATACCGTGACGAATCAAACAAGATCCCACATGACTATATTTTTTCTTATGTATAAATAACAATCAATGGTCAAAGTGTATTGGATGAATAGTGTCCAAAGTCAATATGTTACATCTAAAAAACGGAGGGAGTAGTATATAATAACAATGTCATCTAGCCAAGATGAACGCAGTACAACGGAAATATACAACGACATGCTTAGAATATTTCTTGGGGTTGAAGGCCACCAAGACGACGCCGGGGATGAAGTAACATCTACGGCCATGGTACCAACAGACACCTCAACTCTATTAAGTTTAAAGAGGGTGAAAGTGGAAGAAGTAATGGCTAATCTTAATGATGAAGTTTGTTCGCTTTGCCTTGAAAAGTGGGCTAAGGAAGAAGAAGTTATGTTGTTGCCTTGTAACCACATTTTCCATGTGGGTTGTGTTGAAAAGTGGTTGAAGATCAACCATTTTTGTCCACTTTGTCGTTTTGAGTTGCCCACTACTCCCATAGATGAATAAACACGTAGTGGGACACTTATCTACAACAACGTCATAGTCTTTCTCCTATATATTAGGGAGGTCAAGATTTTATCTCCGGTGATCATATAATAATTTTTTAAAGGATCTAATTAGTAGCAAAAAAAAAGACTAAAAGTAGGCATTATTTTTCTTTGTGCTTGTATTATTTGTTTTAGCTTGTCCAAGAGTTGGCTTGATAAATTTTCTCCAATGTTCAACGATATAGTTTGGGATTTCTCATTTATTTTGTATGTTGTTTTGATTTCTTATTATTTGTTCAAGGTTTATTCATTACTATTTGCTAGAAGATATGACGTTGCAGGGATAAAGTCGTCTAAAATTACTTGAAATCGGAACCTGTATGACTTGCAGACGTATAAATTTCACATCAGTTGGAGTGGTGATCCTAAATACATAGAAGAATAGCAAACTATATTAGCAACTGGAAACAAATCTAATTACCAATGAACATATTTTTAAAACATAGAAGTGATTAAGTCAGGCACCGGAGAAACTGACGGTTTCTTTATCGTAAAATCCTGATGTTCAACACTGATCAAGAATCTTTATTGTATTATTTTCTCAAGTTTATCTATCTGCTGGTAAAATATTTCGTTACATATAGGAAACAGGAAACCACCCACCGCCTATGCGCCCACCATCTTCTTCAAGCAAGTGCAACTCCTAGTCCTAAACGTTCCATCACATAATTAGACAAGGGTTCTATGCCATCATGGCCCATCAACACCACTATACATCACACACCATCCACGAACGATTTCAAGGGGGAAGAGACAGTAAAATTCGACCAAATTTCACTAGTAGAAAAACGGCCAAATGCTATGGTCGAAAGAGCCTTATTTGCTCCGTTTTTGAACTGGAGCACTTGACATAGCAGCAGAGAAGAATTGTTATTTGCTCGGATTTTTACCAAAAGTCGATGCAGTTGTAACATCACGAGCGTTTTCTAGGTTTTACCAAAACCGAAACACTTAAAAGTTCAAAAAAAAATTCTTCGCGCATTTTTATGTCAAATTGATACACAAACAGCTAAAATATAAATAGAAGTTAAAGTTCTTTTACAAATTATGCTCATAATACAATATAGACAAAAACTTACAAATTTTTAAATAAAAGAGAAAAAAACTCAATATCCCCCAGCCCCTGCTGCCCAACCCACCACTCCACCAGGCCCCCTAGCTGCAGCAACTTAGCAGCACCCTGCTGCAGCACTCTAATAGCCTCAGATTCCGAGCTTTCAGCATCCGTTGAAGATTGCTGCTGGACTCCTTCCAAACACCATGAGATATTGCAACCATTAGACAGTGTAGCAGAATAATCAAAATGTCATGGTCCTCTCCTTCATCATATAAATGAGATCATAAAAAGATGCAAGCGCAAAAGTGGAAATGGTTTTAAACCATCTAACCTAATCATCAAAAAAACAAAAGAACCATAACCCTTATCCTTATGTTTCAAGTTGTCTAAATTAACCTTGGCATAAAATAGAAGTTTTAAAGCACACAAACTTTTATATGAGGCTGGCCACACCTTGAATAAATGGTGTGGCCAACTAATATAAAAGCCCAAGCCGCCTAGTGATATAACGGAGCCCAAGGCAAGACACGAGAAAAGATCAGTTGAGCCCATTTCTCTCTCTCTTTCTCTCTCTCTCTTTTTTTCTTCTTTCTTTTTCTGGCAGTTCGTAACCAAAATCCGACTTTGCAAACAATCATCATCAAGGGTTTGTTTTTGATTTTCGTTCTTGTTTTATCCTGTTCGAATTGTTTGCGGAATTATGGCTAGAGTAAAGACTACAGCTCATCGTCGTTCGAGTGATGGTGGTCGCAGTGATGGTGGTACGAGTGATGGGAGTCGCAGCGATCGATGGTGGTCCGAGTGATGGTGGTCGCAATGATGGTGGTCCGAGTGATGGTGGTCGCAGCGATGGTGGTCCGAGTGATGATGGTCGTGGTTCAATAGGTAATTTTGCGTTTTTGAATTGTTTTTTAACATTGTTTTCATTGCGGAATTATGGTTATTTTGTTTGATTACGATTGTTTTTTGTTGTTTTTTATTCTATTTTATAAGTTTTTCAGTTTCAATTTATAGTTGATTGTTGGTGGACTTGCTAGTTTAGTTCAATTTTAGTTGGTTCTTTTGGTTTTGAGTTAAATTGATGATAGTTATTCTTTTTGTTTTGGCTAATTTGTTTGTAATCTTTGTTTTTATTTGTTAGTAACCCTAGGTTTGAAGTCTTGTAACCGTATCTTGTTTTTGTGTCTATTATGTTGTTATGTGATTAGTAACTCTAGGTTTAGTTTTTAATTGATTAGTAACATTAAATACCAGTAAGAAAGAGCCTGCTTATGTAAAGATCTATAAGGAACACTATGCAGACTACAAAAGGAAAATAGAATGACCGGCCCATATACACACAAATTTTCATAGGAAGTCAAAGCAAACTTACACATTGATATCATTTTGCTTTTCTGCATCCATGTATGCATTGTTGTAATATCGTTGCATAGTTCGTATTAATTCTTGGGAATGGGTTGCTGCTCTCCACTGACCCCTTCTTTCAGAAAATATCTATAATTGCAAAAGATTGATAGCTCAAGTCATGTGCTTTTTCCCTCTCTCCAAATCTAAAAAAAGTTGGTGTTTATATTGTGGGAAGGGAAGGGAAGGGAAGGGTGGATACTTAAATTTTGATATCCAATCAGACAGTCAAAAATCATCAAAATATGCTTTTACACGTCATATGATCAAGTCCTTTTCTTTTTCTTTTTCTTTTCTCAGGAGGGTAGGGGGTTCCATAGAGTTGTTCCCGTTAAACTAATGATTTTCCTTCTTACTGGAAGCTCAATTGTTAGTGAGCAGAAGCTCAATTGTTAGTGAGCAGAACCTCAATTCTGCAGAAACTGAGTGAACAAGATTGCAGACCTACCTTCAGAGTACATAGATGTTATGTTTAAGATGATAGCACCCTGACGAGCCTAGCAATGAAGAAAAAAAAGACCTCGTAAGAGATTAAACAACACTCAGCGTACCAATAATATATTATTAATACAATTACGTAATATAGCAGTACAGAACATTAAATACTAGTAAGAATCTCCATTTCTGTCTTAACCAATCACATATTTCATATTGATTCACACTGAGTTTCCATCATGTACTTGCGTTTATTTGTTCGAAATATTATGTTTGACATATGTGGTACATTATATGAAATAACGAATTTGATCATCTTTTTGGAGTTGTCTGCTTTATTTGGTCTTAGTAGCTATTATTTGAGCTTGCTATGTTTATTTTGGGAGTTGGAAATGGTATTGCGGCGTAGAATGAAGAGTTGGATAATGATGCGTGTGTATATGAAATAACCTTAGCTTTGAAGTTTTATAAAGGGGTTACTTTACATTTATGCAATGGTTACAAACCACATGGCTAAGGGGTTACTTCTCTATGCATGGTTATAGCCTTATAGGTTGTTCTATTTGCAATATATGGGGTTACTTTACATTTATTAATGAGTTACTTTAGATTTATGCAGTGGTTATAACTTTTGCAGGGGTTACTTTAGATTTGTTGGAACGTTTAATTTAGATTTGATAAAATGGCTTGCTTTTAAAAGGTCATTTTTTTGTTGTTTAATATTTTTGTCACTTAGTCATCTGTATGTATGTGCTATATCATGTTTCCTTTTTTGTTCCGAGTTATGTTTGGTTTCCATACTTCATTATTGTTAGTTGTTATAAGGAATACTGAGGGTTACTCTGTATTTTATAAAGGGGTTACTTTACATTTTACGCAGTGGTTACAAACCACATGGCTAAGTGGTTACTTCTCTATGTATGGTTATAGGTTGTTCCATTTGCAATATATGGGATCACTTTACATTTATGGATGGGTTACTTGAGATTTATGCAGTGGTTACATAGCTTTTTGTAGGGGTTACTTTAGATTTGTTGGAGCGTTGAATTTAGATTTGATAAGAGGGGTTGCTTTTAAAGGTCATTTTTTGTTGTTTAATATATTTGTTACTTAGTCATGTGCTATCTACGATATATATCATGTTTCCTTTTTTGTTCCGAGTTATGTTTGGTTTCCATACTTCACTATTGTTAGTTGTTATAGAGGTTACAAAGGGTTACTAAGTATTTTATAAAGGGGTTACCTTATATTTACGCAGTGGTTCCAAACCACATGCTAAGGGGTTTCTTCTCTATGTATGGTTATAGGTAGTTCTATTTGCAATATATGGGTTTACTTTACATTTATGGATGGGTTACTTTTGATTTATGCAGTGGTTACATAGCTTTTTGTAAGGGTTACTAAGATTTTGGGGTTACTTAAGGTATACAGGCCCCTTGTTTGCATTTTGTTTGAGGGGTTACAGTACTATTTTCAGATGGGTTACTTTTCATCTTATTAAGGGGTTACTTTGTGTTATTGATTATTTTAGTTCTTTTTGTTTTTATTTTCTGAATGAATTTAAATTTCTCTGTCACAGAGACAATATATATCTACTTTCATGAACATGAAGGGTCATGCAACTAGTGAATGGATCCATAGCTTTTTTGTTTGAGAAATTCATTTTGATTGGAAATCTAGAACTGCGAACTTGGATTATGGTGTGTTTATGTTATACCATTGTTGTTTGTACACTGGCAAGCTCCATAAGGTTAGTTTCTCTTTTTCTTTTTTTCCTTAATAATTTTTTGTTAAAGTTGTAGATAATTAGTTGTCTCCTAAAACGAATTTTTCTCTGTTTGTAGGCTAGGGAGCGCAAAGTATATCATGGTGAGATTTGTGCATCATTGGTCTTGTCTGACTTAAACTTAATTCGAAGCCTTGTTCTTATTCCTGTTGAAAATAGAGATAGAGACAATATAGTAGCATCAATTGCACAACATGAAGGAGAAGAGGAAGAGAAGAAGAAACAAGAAAAAAGAAAGAAAAAGAAGACGAACTACCACATGAGAATTTATCAGAGTTAGGAAATCAATGCATAGAAATTTTTTCATTGTGAAATGAAAAACATAAATATGTTTGTTCATAGGAACTTTAATCGTTTGGTTAAATTTTGACATATATTTTACATAGTTTGAACATATTATTTTCCTAATACACAAACTATAAGTTTTTAATAGTTTTTGGGGTTACTTTTGTTTTTTTTGTAAATTTTGTTATGTTTATTCAGTCTTTTGTTTAATCATGTGTTGAGTTGGTCGAAGTTTGGCTGTTTGGGGGGAAGAAGTCGAGAAATGACCCTTTTCGATTGATGTACGAAGCTCATCTTCATCAACTTTCTTTACTTTTTGAACAAGGAGTGGAAGGCGAGCAAGAGCAAAAGGCACTAATCATAGCTTTCTTTGAATTAATCAATTAATTTTCATGATTTAATAACTTTAAGAAGTGTTTTTTTATGAGTAATTATCCATTTATTCATAAAAAGTAATTAATCCTAATTAAATGTATGGGTAACCTCATCTATTTGTTCGGTAACCTCATATGTTCATAAAAAGTAGCCCCAATTACTATATAATTAGGTTGAAATGTTTATAAAAAGTAACCATAATAAAAGGTACGAATAACCCCTTAGTTCATAAAAAGTAACCCTATTTGAACATACGTTTAACCCTTATTATTTGTAACCTTATTTTATCATAGGAGTAACCCATTACTTTTTTTAAAGTGAGTAACCCATACTTCATAATAATAAGTAATCCTTATTATTTATAACCTTATTTTAACACACGAGTAACCCATTTATTACTACAAGTAACCCTCATATATTATTTCGAATAACCCATTATATTATAAAAGTAACCTCATTAGTTCATAAAAGTAACCCTAATTATATGTATGAGTAACCTCATTTATTTGTTCGAGTAACCTCATATGTTCACAAAAAGCAACCCCAATTATTATATAATTAGCTTGAAATGTTTATAGAAAGTAACACTAATTAAAAGGTACAAGTAACCCCTTACTTCATAAAAAGTAACCATATTTGAACGTACGTGTAACTCTTATTATTTGTAACCTTATTTTATCATACGAGGAACTCATTACTTCATAATAAGTAACGATTATTATTTGTAACCTTATTAATTTTATCATACGAGTAACCCATATATTACTACAAGTAGCCCTCATATATTTTTTCAAATGACCCATTATATTATAAAAGTAACCTCATTAGTTCATAAAAGTAACCCTAATTAATTATATGTATGAGTAACCTCATTTATTTATTCGAGTAACCTCATATGTTCACAAAAGTAACCCCAATTATTATATAATTAGCTTGAAATGTTTATAAAAAGTAACCCTAATAAAAGGAACAAGTAACCCTTAGTTCATAAAAAGTAAACCTATTTGAACGTACGTGTAACCTTATTATTTGTAACCTTATTTTATCATACGGTGAACCCATTACTTCATAATAAGTAACGATTATTATTTGTACCCTTATTTTATCATACGAGTAACCCATTTATTACTACAAGTAACCCTCATATATTTTTTCAAATGGCCCATTATATTATAATAGTAACCTCATTAGTTAATAAAAGTAACCCTAACTAAATGTATGAGTAACCTTATTTGTTTGTTCAACATCTGATTGAATTTTTTGATGTTTTATAAATCAATTTGATGTTGATTTTTTTCATTATTGTTTTCGGAAATGTTAGCGAGAAATTTGAAATTGTTGAGACCTCTATTGTTTGCTCTCAAGTATTCAACTGCAACTGAGCCATTTAGTCAGCATCGCAAATCATCGGTAATTTCTGAGTGTTTTCTTGAACGAGCTTTTTAGTTAGTGTTGCAGGGTTACTTTACATGTATGCATGGGTTACTTCAGTTTTGTGAAAGGGTTACTTCAGTTTTGTGGAGGGGTTTTATTGAAAGTATGGGTTACGTTTTGTAATTATAAGAGGTTACTTCTACGGTAAATAGGGGTTACATTTTTGCAATTATAAGAGGTTACTTTAACTGAAACTAGGGTTACTTTTTACATTTATTATTGGGTTACTTTATACTTATACAAGGGGTTCCTTTTATTGAAACTAGGGGTTACTTTTTCAAATACAAATGTTACTTTTTTGTAATGTTGAGGGGTTACTTTTTACTGAAAGTACGAGTTACTTTTTGTAATGATAAAGGGTTACTTTTATTGAAACTAGGGGTTACTTTTTGTAATTATAAGAGGTTACTTTTACTAAACTAGGGGTTACTTTTTCAAATACAAAGGTTACTTTTTTGTAATATTGAGGGGTTACTTTTACTAAAAGTATGGGTTACTTTTACTAAAAATATGGGTTACGTTTTGTAGTTATAAGGGGTTACTTATACTGTAACTAGGGGTCACTTTTTGTAATTATAAGGGGTTACTTTTGTAATTATAAAGGGTTATTTTTACTAAACTCGGGGGTTACTTTTTCTGTAATTAGAAGTTACTTTTAGAAGTTACCTTATATTTAGATTAAGCGATTGGGGTTACTTTTACATTTATTATAGGGTTACTTTACACTTATGCAGGGATTACTTTTTGTAACAAGGGTTACTTTTATTGAAATTAGGGGTTACTTTTTCAAATAATAAGGATTACTTTTTTGTAATGTTGATGAATTACTTTTTACTGAAAGTATGGGTTACGTTTTGTAATTATAAGGATTAATTTATACAAACACCAAACCATTTCTCAATCTCCCTCCCTTCTCATCACCACCACACCACCACCACAACCACCGACTCAAACAACCAACCACCATCACTTGCCTCTCAAGATTATCGAGAACATGGTACCAAATCTTAGATTACAATTTACAAACTTAGCTTTTTTTCATCTACTTATTCTTGTGTGATTCCAAAATCCTAAGTATATTTATTTTCAAAAAGACAATACTACCTCAACACAATTCTTTCTTTAACGGCAACTGTATCTTCACCCTACACTTCAATGGCCCTGATTTAACCCCTTTCATTTTCTCTCTCCTCTTCATTTCCTTTCAGGAAGACAAATGGCGTTATCTTAGTCTCTCTCATAAACACCCATCTTCAACTGTTTCCTTCTGTTATAACATCATCATCATCATCACCACCACAACCACCGACTCAAACAGCCAACCACCATCACTTGCCTCTCAACTCCTCCATCAAACTGCTGCAAATCGCCGGAAACTTCTCTTCAATCGCCGCCGAAGTTTCTGTCGCTCCAAGTTTCTTGCACGCTTTCTCATATATTTTCTCTCTCTTCTTCGCTTGTTTATCTCTCTTCTTCGCTTGTTTCTCTCTCTTCAACTCTGCTGAGAATTTTCGAGGAAAAATGGGAGATATTATCGCGATGAAGCTTTGCAGTTGTATAATCGTGATTCTTCTGATCGTCGACGTCAGTGCAAGCATGTTAAAGATAATGTTCATGGACTCATTCTTCTTGATCCGGTATTTTTTATTTTCACTCTTTTCTACAGCTAATTTATTCCTTTTTTTTGTATATGAAAGAATTATAATATTGTTTTCCAGATTTTTTTCTTTTTTGCTGCTTATTGAACTAGATTTTCGCATTTGAATGCTAGTTTACTTGCGTGAAATTGTGCGTTGATAATGCGAAAAACGAGTTCAAATTGTATGCTGTTTTGATTTTCTCCAACGCCGAAAATCTTCACTTCGCGAACTCAACGAACTTCTCGATCGTCTCACGAACGTCGAGAATCGGAATTCGAAAACTGAAATTCTTGGCGAAATGATTAGAAATACGAATTCGCAATAGATGAAGTGGATTATCATGATAACTTTGAAGTTAGGGATTAGTGAGAAGAGCATTTTTGTTGGGAGGAGCAGAAGAGGAATTGGGGCAGGAGGAGAGAGAAAATGACAGAAATGAGGAGAGAAGGAATTTGCGCAGGGTAGGAGGAAGAGGTACAGTAAAGTGGCCGCATGGTTTGGGTTTCGTGTGGCGTGTTGCACAAAAAACGGACTGTTTAAAGCACGACCCTTATGTTTCATGTTGTCTTGATTAACCTTGGATTCCATATAATAAACATCTTAGTTAATGAAACCAGATAATAACCTTCAATGTTCAAATACAAATATACAGGCTGTAAGAGAGGCTAGAGAAAAGGTGAATCGAAACCTTTATGCAAGGCTGGATACAAAAGAAGCGGAAAAGGACTAGACTTGCTCAAATGAGAGACCAAAAGACACGAGCATTGGAAGGATCAAGTCTGTGAAGGATGTCGACCAAAAAGTTTTGGTGGGAGATAAGAAAATAAAAGATAGATGGAGATTCTACTTTAATAACCTATTCAACTGAGATCAAAGGCACGATATTGGAGATACAAGTAACCATCGGGATATGGTTAACCGAGAGTTTCTACAAAGAATTCAAAAGGGAGAAGTCAAAGTGGCATTGAAAAAAATGGGATTGAAGAGGGCGGGGGGCCCCGATGGCATACCTATCGAGGCCTGGAGATGCTGTGGGGAGGGAGGGGTCGAATGGTTAACAACTCTTTTCAATAAGATTTGGGGAAGTAATAGGATGCCATTTGAGTGGAGGAAAAGTACTATCATCCCCTTGTAAAAGAACAAGGGTGACATCCAAGATTATGCCAACTATCGAGGGATCAAACTAATGTGCCATACTATGAAACTTTGGAAGCGAGTTATTGAGCAAAGATTAAGGAGAAGTGTGAAAATCTAGGAGATCTAGTTTGGATTTATGCCTGCGAAATCAAATATGGAAGCTTCATCTTATAAGATAATTAATGGAGAAATATCGAGATAAGAAGGATATACATATGGTATGCATTGATTTGGAGAAGACGTATGATAAGGTACCTAGAGAAATTCTTTGGTGGGCTTTAAGTAGGAAAGGAATTTCGTTGAAATATATTGATATCATTAAGGATATGTATGAGGGAGTTAGCACGAGTGTGCGAACTAGTGTTCGAAAGACCAATGAGTTCCCCATTACTATTAGAGTACATCAAGGTTCCGCACTTAGCCCATTTCTTTTTGCTATAATCATGGACGAATTGACGATTCAAGACGATATACCTTGGTGCATGATGCCTGCAGATGATATTGTGTTAATTGATGAAACAAAAGGAGTGGAGAGAAAGTTGGAATGATGGAGACAAAATTTGGAATCTCGAGGCTTTAGGCTGAGTAGAAACAAGACGGAAAATTAGGAGTGTAAGTTTAGTGGGGTCCGTAACAAAGAGGCAGGGGCGATTACCTTAGATGGGAAGATTGTCCAAGGTTTTGAATTTTTCCATATTTAGAATCTATTATCCAAAAGGATGGGGAATTGGATGGCGATGTGGCTCACAGAATCAAATGGAAGAATGCCACGGAGCTCCTATGTGATCTAGGCACGCCATAGTTCAAAAATACGGTTTCGGTAACGGTCGCGATTTCGTTGGAACGGAACGGATACGGTCATCACGGTCCGTGTCGCGGTTTTCAGAATTTTTTTTACTGTCTTTCTATGCTTTTTATATAACTTTTTTAAAATTAGTATCATTATTATTATTATTATTATTATTATTATTATTGAAAAGAAGTATGATACTAAAACTAGTATTTTATTATAGAGGCGTCTCTACTATTACAAGATATTGTACTTCCTGTCAAAAAAAAAAGAAAAAAAGATATTGTACTTGATAGTGGAAAAAGAAAAAAGAAAAAAAAAGGAAGTGGGTCATGTGAAATAAAAAAAAGAGAGATGAGAGAAACGTGAGGATGGAGCAAAGTCAACAAACAAGTAAGAAGTAAAAGAAAAAAAGGGCCCACTTGCCAATTAGATATAGAAATATTTCCCCTCCACTACTCAATACTTAATAACAATAATAAATAAAATATTCACACCCAAAAAAAAAAAAAGATCACCCACCCACCTGTCAGTACTCAGTAGTCATTTAATAGACAGTTGTTCCTCACTTCCTACTCCTCCTTCCCGATCAAAAAGAAGCTCTAAACATGGCGGCATGGCCATGGCTTCCTCTTCTTCTTCTCTCTATCTTTTTCTTTGCTCTTTAAATCGGGAAAATGTGTCTTAAAACGGAAAATGCGGGCGATATTTCGTTGTCACGGTCGGTTCGGGCGAAATCGCGGCTTTTTATAAAACACCGGTTTGTATCGGTCGAATTCGGTTCGCCAAAGTTGAAATCCGTTCCAACTCGGGCGAACCGAACCAACACGGCCGTTTTTTAACACCATGAGGCACGCCCCGAAGATTGAAGGGAAAATTCTACCGCACGGCAATTAGACCGGTATTGTTGTACGGCACACAGTGCTAAGCAGTGAAATATTGTCACGAACATAAGATGAATGTGGCAGAGATGCGTATGTTATGTTGGATGTGTGGGCATACAAGGAAGGATCGCTTGAGCAATGAGATTATTAGGAAGAAAATAGGGGTTACATCAATTGAGTTTAAGATGATAGAGAATCGTTTATGATGGTTTGGACATGTAAGACGAAGACCAAGTGATGCCTCAGTTAGGAGGATGGAAGGGTGCCAAAGAGATAGGGTTGTAAGGAGTAGGGGAAGACCTAAGAAAACTTGGATAAGGTGATTGAGAAGGATACGAGTCTACTTGGGATTGAGAAAATATGACATCTGATACGGCAGAGTGGAGGGAGAGAATATATGTTGATGACTTGTCTTAACTTTATATATCTTCCCTTTTGACCGCTCTTAGTTTACTTTTTGCGTTTTGCAAACTTTTTGCATTGAACATTGTTTACATATTCTCTTTCATAAGGTTTTCTCTAACCTTTTCATTTGTTTTCCCTACAAAGTTGTTTTTTCTCTCTCCGTCTTTTCTTGGCTCTCTACTACTTCCTCCGTCTCTTAATACATTTCCCATTTCTAATTTGGGTACTATTCATAGGTAAAGAAAATTCTCAAAAAAAATCCCAATATATAATATAAAAGATAGTCATGTGGGGTCTTGTTTGATTCGTCTCATTGTGTACATTTGCAAAATTAAACTTTTATAATTTTTACTACTATGTGTTGGAGAAAGTAAGGTTTAATTCATGATATGTTTGTTTGAGTTGCTCGGTTAAGGTGTTGTAACTCAAACAACGTATGAGATATTATATGCTATATGAGAGTCGTGGTTTGTTCGTAAGCTTTGTCACGAGTTTGATGACGAAGGAAATGCGGGCAGCACAGAGTCGCACCTCGCGAGCCCTATCGCACCTTGCGAATCAATGCAAAGATAACAGCAGTGTCTCAACTCGACGAGACAGCAAGTCGTCGCACCTCGCGACCTTGCTGGACTGCCCAGCTCGCGAAGCGAGGCACGTCGCACCTCGCGACGACGTACTGTTTCGCGTTGTTCCATTTAGTTTCTGAAGGTTATTTGAGGCTTCACAGTGGTTATTTTCGGATTTTCTGAAGTGATATATATATATATATATATATATATATATATATATATATATATATATATATATATATATATATGTTTTCTCTCATCTGATGAAGGGACATGTTAAGAAACTCTCTCTTTCATGTTTGGACAAAACTATCAAGATCAAATCTGAAATTCTTCATCATTACAAATCTCTAAAAATTCTTGTTTCCATTTGATAGTGTTCACAGTGAGCGTGACCATTATTGTTCCTTCTTTGTATCTCGAAGGTGAATTCCGTGTAAACCGTGCTATGCGAATAGGGTCGGAATATTACTTTTGGGAAAGTGTTTCGCGCCTAGAAGATTGCTATCTTGTGACCCTTGTGATTCGCGCCTAGAAGATTGCTATCTTGTGACGCTTGTGATTCTCGTAGTTACTCCAACATTGTGTAATTAAAGATAACAATGATACAAAACGTGCATTGACACACGTGCATTGGAGAAATGGGAAATCTATTTAGATTTTAGGGACGGAGGGAGTATATGATATTTTCAATGTATTTATTTGATTTATCTATCCTTACATTTTCCGTCTTTAACTTTTCTTCTGTTTCTTACCCCTTATGTTATTTTTATTTACTTTTTTTTCTTCTTGTTTTACTTTTATCAATTTTACTTTCTCTCTCTTCCTTGTTTATTCTTTTTAACTCCCCACTCTTTTCTTGTTTCATTGCTCATGGTGACGATTTCATGTTAGCCGACCCCAAATCATTTTGGGACTAAGGCTTTGTTGTTGCTGTTGTTCAAATACAAATATACAAAGGGAGTCAAGAGTGAAATTTAATTGATGACAAATCTTTATGGTTAAGCAATTTGGTTTATATCAACATTGGAACAAGTACATTCTGCATGACCAAAAGGACAGTTCAATTCTAACGATGATCAGATATGTGAAAATACAGAGTAAGATAGAAAGTGTAAGACGAAAAGAGTAAGAATTAAAGAGGCAATTATGTTGAGAAGTGCTTGAATCAGATATACTTCAAGGCCAGAAAAGAACTCTCAATGTTGGTGTAGGGAATATGGCGTTCAGAAAGAGTATACGGCTATACGCTATGGGAAAGGGAACAAGGGAACTTTGATCACATATTAAATATTGCTAATGTAGGGAGTATATTAAGATGTAGACTAAAATCTATGAGATCTCAACATGAAAAAAGGAAGTAAAATTTCCATTTCCAGTGAAGAGTAAAATAAGGTAGTTCTGGACCACATCCTCAACATATGAATGATGTAGTGTACTAGTACAGTACTATGTTACCTTTAATTAAAAGAATACATCTTGAAAAATAAAAGCATTGCATTAACTAAACCAACTCCAGAAAAGTCACTGTTATGAAAGTCTGGAGGAAGCAGAAGACAAGAAGAAAAAGTAGATGAAAGTCTGGAGGAAGCAGAAGACAAGAAGAAAAAGTAGATGAGCACCCAAATGAGCACAAAATATCCCAAAAATATACCCTTCAAGCTAGGCCGTTTAATATCTGATATGTAATACAATTTCAGTGTGCAATAGAAGATCAAAACAGATCCTAATTGTAACTTCCAATCCATCAGGGTTTTTTTTTTAAAAAAAAAACATAAGTCGGCAGTGGGTATACACAAACACAGATAATATAGATTAATACTTGTAAGAAAAAACTTAAAACATCATATTGCAACTAACCTGTTACCATGGCAGAATATTACACAAGGTAGGATTTTCCCTTCAGAACTCACTATAAGGCTGTAATAGCTGCATTCAAGAGCATTGCCTCGGCTGTTATTAATCTGCAAACACAGATTGGCATAGTTTAGTTTAGCCTGGTTGAGAATTAGAAAAGTAACTAAAATTCATAGTGTTCACTACTCAGCACAAATGTATGTAGCTATTCAAGAAAAATCGAGGGACAAATGAACAAACCTATTGAATCAAGCCTCCTGTCTTTCTAATTTCATCTCCAAGTTGGCATTTATCAAGGGCCTAACATCATAGTTTTCATCTCCATTTTCTTTCGAAAGGGAAGCACTCTGATCTATAGACACCTGAACCATGAACAACATAGTTTAGCGGACTATTTCGATCATGCCACTTCAAATCCAGCAGAAAATGTATGAAACTTATTTATCTGAAAGTTTTTCTATGCCATTCTGTAAAATTATCTCAAAAATTATTGGAATGACAAAGGAGAAGCAGGGGAAACATAAAGTACTCGATTATGATCCATCCACTTGGGGTAGCGCAAAAAAATGACATTAGAGCATGGGAAATGCAAGAATGCATTTTACTGAATAGTAAAGTAGCTATCTTGTATGCAGCAGTCAAAAGGAGAGTTGCCCTTGCTAGGACACAAAAAGCACTTCCAATCAGCAGCAAGTAATAATTCCAATTGGTGTGTGACATATATCACAGTCTTGAATACTAAAAGGGCATGTAGACATTCCTGCAAGGACATCCATGAAAATACACAATTAACTAGCAATATAGATACTGTAATCAAATGTACAGTATCCAAGGATCTATGATCCCCGCAGAAAGAAAGTAACCAAATGTTGAGAGAAAATTGCATACTTAAATCAACTAACTGAATCTAACGACCAAGGGATTCTACAAAGCACGCTTCATCCCTACAGGCATTCTGTACACATAATGACATAGTTTGAATTTTGTAATGCCTACAGACATTTTGTATACGAATCCTTATGTTGGGAAAACACCTATCTAAGAGGGTCTTCAAAAGAGCAGACAGTCAAACAGGTAGAGATAAAGAAAGTTTCCAAAGAATTATGAGGAGAAGTGAAACAAGATCCTTAAAATAGAGGAAAAATTGATAAAAACAATCCCAACTATGAGTGACCTTTAAACAGGCCCAACTGTAGATTAACTAAAGATGGACCGAACTATTTAGGCTATTTGACATTATTGGACCCTAGGCAAAGTTTACCTGCTACAACAGAAGGTAAACCATCTTCACGTGCCTCTCACGTAGCATTAGTGACCCATCACCCTTTCTTCTTCCTTTCTCTCTTCTGCCATTATCTAATACTTCGTCCCCTTTCTTCCTTTCTCCATTTCCTTCCTTTCTCTCCCTCCTCCACTCAACCTCCATTATAACCTAAATCAAAGAAGGGAAGTTGATAATGGCTGAAGAGCTACAATACTCATAACATTGAAAGGCGGCGCCGACAAAATCAATAATTGTGAGGACGACGTTGGCGGAGAACTCATAGTTGCAGCATGATCGAAGCAAACACAACGGACTCTGGTTGTCAGAGACGCCTAAGAAATCTGAATCACCTTCGTCTCTTCCTCCCCTTCCTCGTGGTAGTTATCAAGGTGGTGTTATGACCGCCGCTTCGTGGCCTGTGTTATCTGAGTCAAATCGCTTTCCTCTAAAATTGTCATTATTTAATAATCCAAGATTTTCTTAGTCTATTTTATTACCTAGTAAACTTGCCAAACCATCTCAAATTTTTACCCAAAAAAAGTATTATTTGCCCCAATGAAATTTACCCCCTAATTAGTATGGAATACCATGCAAGGCGTCAATGGAGAACCCATACTTCTATTATTTTATCTTGGCCTCTTGGGGGAGCTCCTAATTGTCTTTTTGGAGAACAACAACGATGAAGGAGGTTTGGGATTTTAATTCAATTATTTCATTTTTTAATCTTAAGCAATCAACTCCTCTTTTGTGTCAATTACAGAAGGGAGAAAGGAAGAAGAAAGGGTGATGGGTCATTAATGCCACGTGAGATGCATGTGAAGACGGTTTACCTGCTGCAGCACGTAAACTTCGCCTAGGGTCCAAAAATATCAAATAGCCTAAACAGTTTGGTCCATCTTTAGTTAATCGATAGTTGGCTTGTTTAAAGAAGGTCACTTCTAGTTGGAACTGTCTTTATCAATCTTTACAGCAACAACAAAGCCTTAGTCCTAAATGATTTGGGCTCGGCTAACATGAATCGTCATAAGAAATTGTCAGCGTGACCAATGAAACGAGAAAAGGGCAGGACGTTAAAAAGAATAAACAAGGAAGAGGGAGAAAGTGAAATTAATAAAAGTAAAACAATAAGAAAAAAAAATTAAATAAAAATAACATAAGGGGTAAGAAAAATAAGAAAAGTTAAAAACGAAAGATGTGGATAGATAAATAAATAAATACATTTGAAAAGACGGACAGAAAAAACAGCTTTGTACGGCAAACAAATGAAAAGGTTAGAGAAAACCTTAAGAAAGGTAATATGTAATTTGTAAAGAATGTTCAATGCAAAAGGTTTTGCATAACGCAAGAAGTAAACGAAGAGGGTCAAAAGGGAAGATATATAAAGTCAAGTCATCAACATATATATTTTCTCCCTCCACTTTGTCGTATCCAACGCCATATTCTCCTCAATCCCAAGTAAACTCATATCATTCTCAATAACCTTCATCCAAGTTTTCTTAAGTCTTCCCCTACCCCTTACCTAAAAAAAAAGGGGGAGGGGGGAAGGGGGGGGACCCGCACCTGTACTTGGGACGTTTCCACCCCGAAACGGGTACTTGGGGACGTCTCCGTGGGCGTAAATTCCAAAACTTTTGCCGTTTCCGTTCCCGTCTCCGTATCTGTACCCGCACCCGTCTCCGTGCAACCTAGCCCCTTACAACCCTATCACTTTGCCACCCTTCCAGCCTCCTAACCAGGGCATTACTTGCTCTTTGTCTTACATGTCCAAACCATCTTAAACGATTCTCCATCATCTTAAACTCAATCATGTAACCCTACTTACTTCCTAATAATCTCATTCCTCAATCGACCCTTTCTTGTATGCCCACACATTCCTTTCATAAAATAAATTTTTTTACAAACTTGCACATGTCTGATGTTTAAAGGTCATGTGACACCATGTAGCAGCTTAAAAAGTAACCATGAACATCTCAGGATATTTGTTACATGGCTTGTGTCACAGGCTAGCTTTATTAATAGGCATAATACTTGTTTCTACAAAATCGCATTACTTTTTACTCCTGTGATTTTTAAGATTGTAAGAGTCTAATAAGCCAATCATGGGAAACTCATCTCACTATGCGATATCTCTTAATCTTTACAGTTTGTCCAGGTAGCTACAGCTAGTCAGTTCTTCATTTCTTAATTCTTATGCAATAAGGACCTTTGGTACTCTCAGTTTTAGAAGTTTACTAGATAGCTAGATAACTAGATAAATAGAGTTAGATTTGTTTCTAGGTAGGGCTCAAGGTTAAGTAAGCAAGGAATATTCCACTATATAGAAGTTTACTGGATAACTAGAGTTAGATTTCTTTCTAGGTATGGCTGAAGGTTCCAAACTCAAATCACCATGTCACTCAGCAAACAGAAATTTCCAAATAATCGGGTTCATGACCTTGGGTCAGTAACAAGTCTAACAACTAACAAGACGTGCAAGAACAACAAATTACCATCTCAAAATAATTGTCTCACTCAACATTTAATATGCCCTTAAGTGAAGCATGAATTAATTAAGGCAATAATGATGCCTAGATCATAATGTTCATTATCTATCACATATTAGAAAAACGGCAAGAAAATCTATACATAAAAACAATCTAAATGAGAGAAAATAAGAGAACCAAACCCAGAATTATTATGAGAATAGAGTGCCCACGGTTGAGGTTATTGTGGGTCAAAAGACGAGACTAATATAAGAGATGGTGAGAACTTTGAATTATACATCACACACAACGACAAGCAATGGTGATTAGAATAAGAATTTCCAAGGAAAGTATCCGACATATCATAGATTTTGCATCAACAATACAATGGTCGTCAACTTGTCACATTTAGTCCTCTATGTCAAAAAAACTGCTTTTATCATCTTCAATTGAACTATTTCCAATCAAAGTTTTCAATCTATAACACCTTAAAATGCTATATTTTTGCTAGAAACTCATGCTCAACTAATGCAACATGACAATAAAATACAAGCAGACTCAGAAGGAGAGTTGGTAGTTACCTCCAGTAGCCAAAGACATGATCTCTCAGCAAGGACGAACACCAAGGCCTTCTTTGATGCTTCATGACTCTACCAACGATATTAAACTCTTTAAGCTTTAATTAGATACAGGCATACAGCATTCATTAAGCTAAATGTGTCTCATTTCCATTCCCCTCATCTAAAAGCAATGATGAATCATAGCCCTGAGAAGATACAGTCCATAAGTCAATAGGAAAATATCACAACACAGGGGAAAGCCAACCATCAGGTTGGACAAGACAAAAGCTTCAGTCACAAACCTAAAAGAGCTTTTAAACCCTCAATTACACAAGATAATATAAACAAGAGAGGAGCTTATCCAAGGTTGAACTGAAAGAGCCTAATGTCAAGAAATGTATTAAGTATTTCCATTACCAATGCGGAAAAATTAACAAACTTAAAAAATAAAATAAAAAGAAATAAAAAAGGAAGAGTCTGGCACACAAAATATAACAGCGAAAACATCCAGACATGAGACGATTGGTAAAAAAAATCACATAATAGGACTTCCTGAATGAGAATCATAATCATAACTCCAAGCGTGGTAAACCCCAAAAGAAACAAAAAAAAAAAAGTCCATTTGAAACCTTAAAGAATTTTCACAAAAACTCCAATAAAACTCCCCTCAATTTCAAAATCAAACAAAAAAAGTTTTCTTTCTTACATTTCCATATCACTGCCTACACGTTCCTATGGTGTCAAAACAAGGCCGCATCGTATCGTATCGCCCGTGTTGTAAAGGTTTTCAAATCTACCAAATCGATATTACCCGCATTGTAAAGGTGTAAAAAAACTGTGTTTAAGGCGGGTTCTAGGGATATCTCATGGTTTAAGTCAGTATTTGGCAGTGCGACAACCGCATCATCCCCATTCCCGCATCACCGTGACCGTTACCGCAGTCGTGACGAAACCGCATTTTCAAACTATGCACGTTTCTTTTCTGAAACCCTGTCCTCGGGAGGTTATACTTTGAGTTGTTGGTGTTTTCCTTGTTGTTCTTCTAGTTGCAAGTTGCTATGTAATTTGTCAAGAATCCTCCAAGTAACAGCATCTGGAGATAACCCATTCTTCCTCATCTCCCCAACAAGCTGGTAAGCTTGACTCTTCAAACCCAACTTACAAGCGCTGTCAATTAAAATGTTATAGTTGAATATATTAGGCGATACCGCACAATCTACCAGCTCATATAAGAAGTCACAAGCCTCGTCCAACCTACCCAACCGACAAAGTCCTTTTAAAACGGAAGCATAAACAAAATTGTCATGAATCTTTGAGGGCCATACTATTTCATCCCAAAACCTTTTGGCCTCATCTAAACGACCAGCCTCACAAAGCCCACCAAGTACTATAGTATATGTGGTGCTATCAGCATCTACACCTTGTGTTACCATGGCTCTGTAGATCTCCATGGCTTCATTAGCCTTCTCAAGCTTGAATAAACCTTGAAGTACAGCATTGTAAGTCACAACACTAGGCTTGAGATGCCTTTCAGGCATTTTCTCATGCAACAGAACAATAGCTTCTTTCATTCTCCCGGCATTCAATAAACCACCAATTACCACTGTAAAAGTTACGGCATCAGGATCACAAAATTTACCCAGCATCATATCATTATATATTTCTATAGCGTCTTGAATCCTTCCCATCTTGCATAACCCATTAATAACAGTATTAAGAGTGATCACATCAGGCTTACATTGTGCTCGCAGCATAGAGACAAGTGTATTTAGGAGCTCTATTGCATTATTAGTAAGGCACAGAGCCTTGATATAAATATTATAGATTCTAGTCTGGTCCAAAGTTTTCAATTCAAGAACACATTGCAGAACCTCCTTCGCGTTGGATGTATCACCATCTTTACAAAGACTTTCTACCAAGATATTATATGTATACTCAGATGGCACATAGCCAAATGCAACTCCTTCTTGAAATAGTTGGAAAGCCCTCATACATCCCCCATCCTTGCTTAATCCGTGAATTATAGAATTATATGCTGCCCTGCTTGGTGTAAACCCTCTTTTCCTCATTATGTACACTATCCTTGAAGCCGCGTGATGCCTACTGGCTCTGCATAGAGAATCAACCATTTGAGCATAAGCAAATTCCTCAGAAACACTTCTACCTTGAGGCATATCTTCAGCAATTTCGAAAACTTCATGAAAAAATCCTTCTCTACATAAACTATCCACAAGGTTGGCAAATGCTGCACAATTAACAGATGGGTCATCATCTTTTCTCATCTGCTCCCAAAGCTGACTCATCAAGTCCTTCCCATGCTGTGCATCACAGCTCCGCAAAACCCCACCAAGCAAAACACTATAAGTCAACGAATTAGGTGCTACACCCTTCTCAGACATTTCATCAAAAAGCTTATATGCAGCACCAATTTCACCATACTTACAATACCCGTTAATCAAAGTAGTGTACGAAACAACATTCGGACAATTCCCCCTATAAATCATGTCAAAAAAAACTCTGTGAGCTACAAGAGGCTCCGATAACTTGCAAAATTGATCAATTAAACGGTTATAGTTCATCAAAGAGGGAATGAACTCAGGGTTCACACTGAACAAACTACGAAGCAAATGAAACGTAATATGTGGGGTTCGGGAATCAAGTAAACGAGCAATGAGGATATTGCAAGTGCGCTCATCTGGGGTGAATTGAGAGGCAATGAAGAAGAGGAACCGTTGATGAGCCTCGGCGTAGCGTTGGGACCAACAAAGGGCATGGATTATACTGCTGAGATTTTGAGAGTCCGGACGAAAGCCTCGAAGGCGGAGACAATCCAAGAGATGAAGGGCCTCATCAACATTTCCATCAATGGCACATAGCTTATGAATCTTTCTCGTCCATAATTCCCTGTTTGCTATGCTTTCACTTTCAAAGTTTTCGTCCTTCTCCACTTGCTTAACTTGTCTTTGGGTTGTTGTACAGCTTATGAATCTTGCTGTGTATTTTTTTCAGGAAGGAGATTATGAGAGATAAATGAACTAGTTCTTAGCCAATTCATTTGCTTAGGAAATTTTATTTCGAATTAGCAAAAGCTAAAAGCTCATATTATAAAGAACTGAAAACAAAAGAACATAAATTCATGAAAAACACAAGCACAAGCCATAAGAGAACAAGGCAAGAATCTGACCTTTTCTCTGAAATTCTAATTTGGGTTTTGGTTTTAAAAGATAAACCCCAGTGAAGACTTGCTTCATAGCTGTTTTCATTTCTTCGCATAAACTGAAATTGTGCTGGATTGTCAAGATTCCAAATGCACACTTGCCTGGTAAGACCAGAATGATGGATTTAAGGCTTTAATCTCAGTGCAAATTCTCTGAGAGCTAAAATTGTGATAGATTGTGTCGACGGTTAGAAAAATCTGATAGCAATATCAATCTTTTAATTCAATTATATGAATCTACCCTCCTTGGAATGAAAAAAACAAATGCTGCCAAATAAAGGTAATATTGATTTGGCAGTCAAATAGGCTAAAAATTTCACCAAAATCTGCATATCTAAATTAGAACCTAACTTAGGCGTCTGTACCTGTGGTTGGCCGCCTAATTTACGCGTCTGTACCTGTGGTTGGCCGCCTAATTTAGGCGCCTGTACCTCTGGTTGGCCGCCTAATTTTAGGCGCATGGGCAATTTTTCGACATTTTCAAGTCAATTTCTGGTAAATTTTACTCTATTATGAGATGTTCTAATAAAGCTAAATAAAATTGGCCAAAATAGGGACTGAAACAAAAAATGATTGCACTAAACCCCATCTGTGCTAAGTTTTTCGAGGCGCCAGGTTCAAAACATTCTATCAGTTTTATTCGAATTTTTTTTTCATTACATTAGCGTTTGTGTGGTCAACGCCGGTCAATGTTGGTCAACGCTGGTAAACACCTTGGTCAATGCCGGAAATCTTGCGAGAATGAAAGTGAATAAAGAAAGTGTGGTGGGGTTTGTGTGGAAAACATGTGGCACATGTGGGAATTTAAATAAAGAAAGGGAAAGAGAAAAAGGATGGAATAGGGAAATACACCCCATGTATTTTTGTACAAAAATACAGGGCGTTACCAGGAAATTTCAGGGCGGCATTTAGCAAGACCCTTTTCTTTTTGTTCTTTTACGTTTTCTACTCATTTATCTATACCAATAAGTTTTTTTTTTTTAATAAGGTAAGAAAAAAAACATTAGGATACCCTGCTCTCGAGGGGAATACCTAATGCGTCGGATACAAGGATAGAAGTAAGAGAAGAATTATTACAAGGAGTAACATCAAAACTAGAAGTAACTAGGTGTCCTACGTTGGCTATCCAATCAGCAACTCGATTGGCTTCTCTGAACACATGTCTGATTTTGCAAGAGGCAAAGTGATTGAGCATTAATTTACAATCTGCAAGAATATTTGCAATTTTCCACGGAACAGACCAATGATCGTTGATGGCATTGATAACAATGAGGTTGTCGCCTTCTATTATGATGTTGTTGATGCCCAAGTGAATACTCCCTCCGTCCCAGAATACTCTTGACACTTATCAGGGCACGTAGTTTTAGATGATAAGTTGTTATTTGATTATCAATTGTTATTTTATTGAAAAGGTAGAGGTGATAGAAGTTAGTAGGTAGTAAAAGTAGTATTATTTTATTTGTTGGAGAGAGAGTGTGGGCCAATAGTTAGAGTTTTTTTTTTTTTTTTTTGAAATTAGCCAATAATTAGAGTTGGTAGGTAATAAGAGTGGGTATTATTTTAATTGGAGGAGAGAGAGTGTGGGCCAATGGTAAAAGGTAGAAGGATTAAAATAATAGTGGGTCATATCTAAAAATAGAAGTGTAAAGAGTATTCTGGGACAAATGAAAAAGGAAAGTGTAAAGAGTATTCTGGGACAGAGGATCGGAGTAGCAAGTTTGAGACCTTGTTGAAACGTTGTGGCCTCGGCAATAAGGACCGAAGTTTGACCCAGATTAAAGGCTTTGGCATGAACCAGTTGACCTTCATGATTACGGATGAGGACTCCAGCAGCTGCAAGCGAACCACGGACCGAACCATCGAAGTTTAATTTGAAGAAGGTAGGAGGAGGAGGTTCCCAGGCTACAAGAGTAGCTGAGGGAACTAGGGAATGGGAAATAAGTGTCTTTTCTTTTACCTTCTTCATTAAATATTTTTGTAGGTTCTTAAATTGATTTTTCTTAGAAAATATGAATGACGGCCCATATACTTTGCAGTAGTGAAGAAAAAATTCACCGCATTGGTTTATTTCAACTATAATAAATCACCAGACAAATTAATATTTAATAGTTCCTCTGTTCTTTTTCTATTGCAACATATCTGGTCAAATTTGACGAATTTTGACTGTATATTTATTCAAATGTAATCAAAATTAATTATCAAGTGAGATATTGTTGGATACTCCATCCGTTTTCTTTTGTTGTTCCTATTTGGAATCTTTTTGTGAGAGGAAATTGGTCGAGGTAGGAAGAACTTTAGGAAACGGAGGGAGTACATCTCAATTAGACTTAGTTATTGGGTGGATCGCCGCGGTTTGTTACCGGGGCGGGTCTTCAGTGGGCCACCTGAAATTGTTGGCAGGTCGGGCTAGGCTCCAGGGTCAGGGTCAAGTCTAAAAAAAAGTGGGTCGCTATCAGGCCACCTCAAAAGGGTATTTTTACATGGAATAACATGTAAGCAACTTACAATCACAAGTCTTAATTTGACTAGAAAAAAGGCAAAAGTTTGTATGATGGGGTATTGTCATGTTTCTCCCTGCTCTTCAAGTACTACTGTACTCTGCCAAGTCTTAAAATTTGGCTAGTTTTTCTATTGTTTCCATACAAAAAATAGAGCTATTGATGAGCTTAAATGTTACATACAGTAATTGACTAAGTGAATTCAAAATAAATTTCAATAGTAACTCAAGTAATTCAAGATGTGAAAAAATGTCAATACAGCCGCATAGAGTTGCTGATAGAGTATAAAATTATTCTTGGGATTCCAACCATCAGCTTAAGCTTTTGGTTGAGTTGGTCCTTTGATATGATACCAAAGCCAGCGTGGCATAAAGGTCACGGGTTCAAATCTCATCCACCCCTCCTTTCTAAGTGGAATATTTAGCGCCGGGTATGAGGGGGTCTGTGCTGCATCCACACTTCAAGCCCAATGGGCTCTCGCGTGAGGGGGCGTGATAGAGTATAAAACTATTCTTGGGGTTCCAACCATCCGCTTAAGTTTTTGGTTGAGTTGGTCCTTTGACAGCAGCAATGCCAAGTCCAATACCTCATGAAGTCAAAGTCAATTCCACTAACATACTGAACTTAATCAAGTCCAAGTTGTCCAATAATACAACCTCAAATCTAAATCTCAACATTAACATTAAAACTTCAAGTTTAACTAGTTATCAAAAGCTAAAATTTAGAACGAATTGCAGAAAATAACACAAACAATATTGCAGCACGTTAACTAGTAATCCAAATCAGGTGCAAATTTGTCAATTTTATTAGTAAGTCTCAATATTTAATTCAAAAATTCTAGCCCACACTGCAACATATAATCAAAAGCTCTAGAATTTAACAAAGTCATAAACCCTAAAAACGAAGCTATTTACCAATGGGGAAAGAAATTTACGACAGCAAAATGGAGAATCTTACCTTCTTAATGGACAATCAAAGTCCAAAGAGTGCGATTGCGAAGTTTGTATAAAATCAATCTTCAAAATTTACCGGCGTCACAAAATCTTCAATTTGATCAACGTTTGTGCCTTTGTGGTTCAGTAATCTTACCATATAACACTGACTCACTGAGTATTGAGTTCATTCCTCGTACACCAATGTCTACTTATTGCATGGTACACCAAAACTAATTGAAACTTAGGCCCGTTCGTTATCGTTTTTTGTTTTCAGTTTTCAGTTTTTTTGAAAACAAAAAACCAAAAATAGGAAACCAGAAAAAGTTGTTTTCAGTTGTCAGTTTTCAAAATCATCATGTTCCCAATAAATTTGACTAATTTTTTATTCATTATAGAACATATATCATATGACTTTGAAAATCAAAAAACCAAAAAATAGAAAACCACAGTAATACCGAACGGGCCTTTAGTTATTAGTACATTTTGCTCATTTGGATTATTTTGGGTGGGTAATAACCAAATAAATAGTTTTAGTTATATCATGCTCACGATACACCTACATATAAGATACATTTTGTATTATTATTATATTCACTTTTTTTAGATTTCATATTTGATGCTTAGACCAACTTAGTGCGAATAAATATTCATTCGATACATACAGTAGCGGACCTATGCATGGTCCCAGTTGGTCATGTGACCAACCATTAATTTGGGTGAATTTCTTTTTTCAAAACTCTCTCTCCTTAACTGACAAAACAAACCCGAACACTGCCTCTCTCTCACATTTTTTCCTCTCTACTTTAACCTCAAGGTCTTCAACTAAAATTCTTGAATTTTTTTTACATGAATCTCCTTTTTCTTTCAAATCTTCAAATAAAATGATCATCTCGCCTTAATCTATCGACTGATACCCGTTTTACCTTTTTTAAAGATAAAAAATTATCATTCAAAACCCTAGAATTTGGGGAAAAACTCGTGTGTTGGTGATTCAAAATCGAAAAGTTGTGTGTTCTCTTAGACTCCAGGTTGTTTCTTCTCAAGATTGAGATAGAGAATGCTTCAAAGGCGTTGACTTCTTGGATCGAAATTCTTCAGATCGAACAAAAACACGAATTCAGATCCAATAAGAAGTTGAGAATAGAGAAAGCTTGATGTTCATAACTATGGTGAAACTCGGCGAAGTTCTTCTTCTTCGAATCATCCTCTTGAATCTCCTATTTTTCGCAGGTTTTTCAAGTTAGGGTTTTCATTTTGCGTGATTTTCTTGAAATTATATGATTTTGATTCGAGAATTTTGGATTTGTTGTTAAATTGATTGATTTGATTGTTGATTTGGTGAAGGAATTGGAGGCCTCATCGTCATGGACTCTTGGAGAAGTAGATTTGCAATAACCATGTATAAGTTAATTTGATTGAAGGCGTAATTTCCTTGAAATGCTAGAAGCATTTGCAAAAGACAGTGGTGGTGCTCACCCTTTTTTTGCCGCCTATTCTGAAGTCTTTTTTAGGTAACCTAATTCTAATTTGACCTTTAAAATTTTTTATTAATTGCTTGTTGTTGAGTACTTGATTATTTGGCGTAATTGATTATTTGGTGAATTCATCAAGTTTAATCTATATGAATTATAATTTGAAGATGTTTGGAATCTATTATTTGTTGTACAGAATTAGGCTCTCGAATGAATGTTGTAAACTTATAATTAGTATCAAATTATTTGAAAATGAGGATTGGAGTTTTTTTAATTACTATTATTGTTTATTAGTAACAAATGACAAGATTTAGTATTTTAGTATTGTATTTGATTTAAAAACTGATTGAATCTTTGATAATTATCATTTATCAAATCTCATAGTTTGACAAATTGCTTGTTTAATCTAATATAAATTGCAATTTAAATTTCGGAAGGAAAAGAAAAAATACGCAACATATTTCATGTTTTTCTACTAAAAGTCGTCTTGAGGAATATAATAAGTTCTAAGTACCATTTGTTTCATTGGATTTAAATATGGATATTTGTTACTTTGAAAATGGAACTTTTTATGATTTTTTTGTAATGCACTGTTTATAGTTCTAATATGGTTGGTGGATGATGGACGGTGGAGTGACCAACCATTCTTAAAATCCTAGATCCACCACTGGATGCATATCCAAATGGTGTTTTTTATTAAAGTCATCTCAATATTTCCACTAAAATTTTTAAATATTTATTCGATGCATATCCAAATGATGTTTTTTATTTAAGTCATCTCAATATTTACACTAAAATTTTGCATATGCCATCTCCTGTTTTGTGTTTGTAGTCTTTTTTTGGAGATAAAAAGGTATCGTAGAGGTAGAGATAGAGATAGAGATAGAGACAAGAAAAGGAAAAGGAAAAACTTTGTATTGAGTTCTCATAAAAGAGGCATGAGGAGGAAACAAGAGAAGATCATTACAATATATAAGAGTTTTCGCTATTCATCGTCCTGCTTTTTCATAGTAATGCTCTGTATTTTAGTATAATAATACAAGAGTTTTCACCTCATTCTCCAAACCTTCCTTTCCCTTTCCTTATAAAAACCCCACCATGTAAAACACATGATAAATATTTTAGTCAATTCGTTATATTTTCCTTTCCTAAAACCCCATCAACACATCTGAAATATTATAGTCCATCCAATATATTTGTCATTTTAGTCCACTTTCTGTAAATCGGTGTTGACCACCATTCAACAACCAGCGGACGTCGCTCACAACCAAGTTTAGCATCATGGTAGCCAATGTAAGTTTTGTTTTCACCTGAAAACTAAGCTAGCTTCTAATGTGGAGTGTGGACACTTTACTAAAGGACCAAGTGTTCACATTAGACGATTGACCATGTGGTCAGGCATCCGCCCTAGACGCCTAGTCGTGCGATTAGGCGCTTAGGGTAGAAGCCTAACCACAGGACCAGGCATCTAAGTTGGAGGCCTGTGTTAAAACCTTTTTTTTTGCCTTTTATGTGAATATGATATTAATGCGTATAGTTTGAATGAAGTAAATTCTTTTCATGATTTATTGCTTTTATAATGACATTTTTTGTTTTAGATGTATAAAGGATAGGAATTACTTGTGAATTTTTGTTATTTTATTAATGGATTTTTTTAGTCTCTGATTTTGATAATTTATTAGATGTAATACTTTTTATTAGTTGAAAATATAAGTATATAATAGAATATATTTTGATGTGCATATATCTTGAATAGTTATAACTTTTGCCTGAAAAAAATTTGCACTCATTTTTTTTTGGCCTGAAAACCAAGCAAGGCATCCACTATAGACGCCTGGTTCTATGGTTAGGCGCCTACGACAGACGCCTGACCACAGGACGAGGCGTCTATGATGGACACCCGACTTCAAACCAAATTAATTTTTTAACCTATTATTTCAGTAAATATGATATTAATGTGTCTAATTTGAATGAAGTAAATGCTTTTCATCTTTTATTGATTTTATAATGACATTGTTTTGTTTTAGATGTATACATGATAAGAATTACTATTGAGTTTTTGCTAGTTTATTGATTTTGTTAGTCTCTAATTTTCACATATAATATATTAGATATAATTATTATAAATAGCTAAAAATATATGTAAATGATAGAATATATTTCGATATTGATTAATAGGTTCCATACTCGAGTAATGATGGAGACGGGGTTAATTATAGTTCTAGATTTAGAACAAGGGAAGATTTCTTGATGTTAAACAGACATACAACTATGTTACCCAATTGCAATTAGCATAGGACTTGAATTAGTTAGAGACACGTACTATAATAATATTGGGAGTCCCCTTAGGTTGTATGTGAAACATTTTCGGGGGACAAGATATAATAGACATAAAGCGGACTCAGGTACTTTGGATGTCCATTTCGGATTAATTTTGTGTAGAAGAAAAACTCCAAATGAGTTGTGGCAAATCCTGATAACCTACAATGTGGGTTTCACAACCACGCGTTCGTAGTATATGACGAAGGTCACAGGCGGACTAGTGGTCTCAATGATGATGTCAAACAGATGGTTCGCCAAATGGTTGATGCTGAGACGGCGCCTAGAAACATACAAGCTGTTATAATATAGGCATACCCACATCTTCACCAAACGATCAAACATGTTTACAACGAAAGGTACTTTTACAAGATGGAAGGGTGTGAAGGACGGACTTCAGTTGAACAATTTCTACACCTTACTAGGATAAAAAAAATTACGTGTCATGGATGTTAGAGGACAATAATCATGTGATTACTCATGCTTTCATAGCTCATCCTCTTCATACTAATGCAATTCGTACATATCCTTGGGTAGTTGGTAGCAATTTAACATATAAACGAATCTGGGTGATATGTCATATTTATATATAGTTTTTAGGTGCATTTAGGTTGCATTTTAGAGCATTTAGATTCATATTTAGGTTCATTATTGCATCATATTCTTAAGTTATGTTATTCTACTCCTATTCGTTATGTTTTCTTGTTTTTGATGAATTTCAGTAATGAGAACGTATTTGGAGTATATTTAGCTAAGCTTGAGGATTATGAGCACATGGAAAGAAGCTACGATGCATAAGGATCGTATGGATACGTCATAGTACGAGTTTGAGCGAAAACGAAGCGGAAAATCATTAGAAGAAATGTGAAAAAGGAGTCATGTCTACTCTTCTGATCATAACTTTTGATGTTCTTATTAGACTCAAGAAATTCCATTTGGGATGGAAACTAGACTTGAAGGGATTTCCAACGATAGGTCACATGTCCCAAATGGACTTCTGGTTTAAAAGATACAGCCTTCGCAAGTTGACGCAAAATCGCAGTTTTCCCGCCCGGTCGACCGGGCGAGAAGAAATCTTCTTCAGACTCCAAGGCATGTCCACCCGGTCAATCGGGCGAGAAAGGAGCTAAAATCGTTTGCGCGCCCGACTGGGCAGCCTTGCCCGGTTGACCAGGCGAAATTGTTCCTTTGCTCGTAAGTTCAAGACAACGTCGCCCGACCGGGCGGTTTTTCGGGAATGTTTATTTTTGCCTTTTTTAGCCAGTTTTGTAAAAACTATAAACAGGTCTTGTGTCTCTCTGCCAAGACTCCTCCTTTAGACGTTATTTCTTAAGTTTTAGTTTTTAGGTTTAGTTTTCTTCTCTTTCTCTCTAGTTTTAGTTGTAAACCCTAGTTTTTATTCTTCTTCATTAATTCATGATTTCTATTAGTTTCTTTCATTGATTTCTTTAATTATGTTTTCTTTTATAGTTTTAGTTTTTATTCTTTGTTTCATGATTGAGTAGTCTTATTTTCAAGGGTTTGGGAATCCATGTTTATATGCTATAATTCTTGATGGATGTTTATTGATGGTTTCATTAATCATTGTTAATTCTAATTGATTAGTGTTTTCATTGTTAATCTTGCAATCTGATCAATTGTCTGATTAAATATTGCTAATAATGAGTCATAGATCGAGAGATAGTACTTTTTAGAGGCTTATTTACAATTAGCAAATCTGATTATGTTGAGCGACCGTACTAGCATATGTTGATTTGAGAGCGTTAAGGCCCGACCGTAGGATTAACATGTGCTCTAGATATCTGATTAATTGAACCATTGATGATATTTTGATATATTATAGTTATAAACATGGTAAACCATTACCCTAGATCCTTTTTAGTTTGATTTTCGTAGTTTGATTAGTTTAGAACTTTAATTCTCATATTCCTAATCTTGTTTAGTTTCTCTATACCTTAGAAGCTAGATTAAAACAACCATCTCTCTGTGGATTCGACCCTACTTACCCTACTACATTGTAAGAAGGTTTGTTAGGAATTATTTTTGACAGGTGTACGACAGCCTATCACTGGGTTATGTCTTTCGTTGAGTTGTTGGGTGTGTCACCACAAACATGAACTTTCTCATCGGCTACGCCATAATGAAGGACGAGACTGCAAAGATTTATCTTTGGGTGTTGAGTGCCTGTAATCTAATTGGTCACCACGTGAGCTCACATGTCATATTTACTAATCGTGAGTTGGGTTTGGTTGGGCCCGTTCATGCTATTTTTCCATATTATGCCCATCTCCTTTGCACATGGCATATTAACCTAGATGTGGAGGCACGAGTTACCAGAATATGTGGTTCCAAGTCCTTTGGGGAGCGTTTTAGAAATGGTTATTGGTGGAAGGTTCTTTATGCAGACACAAAGGATGAGTATGAAATCGCATTGGCAGCATTGAAAAGCGCTTGCGTGGAAGCCATATGTTATTACGTATGAGACAACGTGGTTGAATCCTCATAAAAACAAGTTTGTGAAAGCATGGACCAATAACGTGCTGCATTTTGAAAACACAACCACGTGTAGGGTTAAGAATGCTCATTCGGCGCTGAAAGCTTGGCTACAAACTTCTACTTTGGCATTGGATACACCATGGAGACGTGTTGATTTGTTCTTAGATGGCCAAATGATCAAGATTAAAGACAACTTAGAGAAATCTAGGTGCAAAATTGGTAGGAAGCATATGATAGAACCTTTTCAGCATTTGGTTGGGCGTGTTTCACATTACTACCTCGATTTGCTAAAGAAGAAAAATACTAAACAACAGAACTTAGGAGCTGGGTTTTTTTAATATTGTGGTTGTTGGCTTTTGTCTACGTTTGCTATACTATGTGCATGTGCCATACTGAACACTTGCAACAATTATGGAGGCTTGTACCTTGAACATATCCATCCTTTGTTTAAGACTTTGGTCATGGGAGATGGTGTAAACGCGGTAGATGATGTTAGTCCATTGTGATCAGGATATGGAATACCTTCAAGACTTACTTACCGAACTATCTGAGTGTGATCTGGCCATTAGGAGAAACATCTCAAACCTTATTTGTCAGCAGTTACACCCGGAGGATGGAGGCGTTCAGGAGCCTAATATAGTTACTTCTAAGAGGACATGGTCATGCATATACGACTCAACAATATCTAAGTAACGTAGCTGACACCGGACAGCCAACTCAACAATACGTGCTCCGAGGAACAACCGACACTGGACATGCACCATATGGTAACCAATCAATCTACATGGTACTCATACAATCTAATGCTCTACATATATGTAAAAGATTATCAAACCCCTTACCCTCAGGCCGAACATCCCATTAAATTGCCGAAGATGATTCCTACAGCTGCTCCTGTGGGAATTATTCTCCTAATACGGTAAAACCGAAACTAGGGAAAATGCTCACAAATCTAAGCCTATAAGAGCGTGAGGCAACCACGTATTTGCTGAATCAGCATGGCTAGCTACACCAAACTGCATGTATAGGCACGCTAATGTAGTCGCTCCACAAGAATACCAACCCACATCCTTGGGTGAATCAGAGAAAAACGGCAGAGGTTGAGGAGGAACTCTGTTACCAGTCTTATCAACGAAAAGGGTAGCACCTAGGAGTATGAGAAGCAAACCTCGTAATGGGTGGACCTCACTTCGATCAGGGTTCAAACATCTCTCAATCAAAGAATTTATGAAAACATCACTACCAGATCAGTGAGCCTTCAAAAAAGACGTTCCTCTCCATCCAAAAAGCTCTACACATGACCTCCTCAAGTCCTCCTGTAGACACAAAATAGTGTCTCCTCATGTAATACTCAATGATGAAACATAATGTCGTCCTAATTAGTCCGGTCCACAAGAAGAGCAATTTGAAAAGCTAAGCTCGAAATCGTTTTAAGAAACTAAAGTTTATTTATTAGTTTAAATAACTCTGAACCCACTTTTAAGAGCCGAATTAATTATTCATGATAAGCAATTGTATTTTCAAGCCCACTTTCATCAAGGCCAATTAATTATTCTTGAAAATTAATAAATATTTCCTAAATTCAAAGATATTTCGAAAATCAGATTTTTATTCCTAAAGATAGCTGATTTCGGACTTCAAAAGATAAATTTTATCAAAGATAAAAAAAATGTATCTTGTAATTTAGACAATTGGATTAGGTTTCTTGTAATTTGATTACTTAAATAATATGTCACCAAAAATTAGTCTTTTGCATGTTTAATGAACCGACAAAAATTAATTTACAAATTGCATAAACATATTATGTGGTTGTTAAATTGCATAAATATTGACATAAATCGTATTAAGTAGAGGCCAACAATGAACGAATTTGATTCCTTATCATATTCGTACCCTCTCCCCTGAACTCAACCTTTGGTTCATTGACCAATTATGGAGTCATGACGGGGAAATATACATTGGACAAGTCCCTAATTTGTCCCTAAAATTTTCCAATACCCAGTTAGGTTTGTGAGCCTTCCTTTAAAGACTTGTTGGTGACTTCAAAATATTTTTCAATAAAACCTTTTACAATGAGGTAGTCAAATACGCGCTCATCCCACATAGGCAATAAAAACACGCCTACACATCCCATGTACCAAAGTCAACTGGAATCACTCCATCTGATGGAATCCCAAGGATAAAACTCACATTGTGTTACAGGATGCTATCTCTCCTAAAGGGAGGTGGAAAGTGTTTGTATCCGGTTGTCACCTCTCAATAATCACACATAATAGTGGCATATCCAAATGATCGAACATAATATCAGGCAGGTGACTCAACCTGGTAGCCTATACCATCCCCTGGACAGCGGGACTTATACTAGAGTACCACGTGGAGAGATGCATGCAGGTCTTCTCCCAATAATGACACTTCAACAAATTGCGCTCGTCCCCTCCAGCTCATCTTTGATTAAATGGAGTAGAAAGTTTCATTAATATTAATTATTTCAGAAGGAGATTCACTAATATTCAATAATTCATTGGGTTAGAATTATTTTCTATCAAATTTTTAATTACATATCAAAATAGATTTAATTCAAATTAACATCATAATGGCAAAAACTAAATTTTCTAAATTTTTAGTTAATAACATAATTTTTCTAACATATACAATTTACTAACTTAATTCACCATCACAATCAAATTTTCAAAATTTTTAATTAACACCATATATTCTATTTAACTGACACCATAAAGGCAAAAACAATTTTTTCTAAACTAAACAATTTAAGTAATATATCAAAGAAAGTTTTAAAAAGATCTATAAAATTTTCCTTATCACGTCTCAGGCGCCTAGACCTGTGGTCAGGCGTATATGGTGGACGCCTGAGTCGTGGTAATTTAGAGATTTGCACACAACTTTTCACATCAATTCAAATTCTGATTCTCACACAAATATTCTCATTTATGCAAATTCACGCTACAAGCCAAATTCTCAAAAAAATTTCTTAATTAAGTAATTGAAATGCATTCAAATAACATAATTTAATTAAATTGAACACATATTTACAAGAAAATTAAATTGACAATCATCATAAAATGCTAGTAATTTATTCAAGAAAAAATAAGATTAAAGTAATAAAAAACCTCGTGAACCAGTGGTTGGGCGCCTGTGGTAGACGACCAACCACAGGTTTTGTCGCCTACCATAGTCGCCCACACCACGGTGGAGACGTCTTTGACAGTGTGCCGGACATGTGGTCCTAGCGTCCATGGTAGATGCCTGGACCACTTATGGGCTATTCCAAAACAAAAAATTGAAATTACACTAACCTTGGTTGCCAGAGGTATATGTCGAGGTCATGCGGATAATAGAAACTGGCTAGAGAAGTGGGAAAGTGATGAGAGAGAGAGAGAGAGAGTGTGTGTGTGTGTGTGTGTGTGTGTGTGTGTGTGAGTTTCAGAGATTGTGTGAGAGGGAGAATAAATACATGGAGGTGGGGGCCATAGTATGTATGTTGGTGTATTTAGGGCTTTAATGGGAAGAGCTTGCGCGGAGTTTAGTCATTTAGATATTTCTACATACGTTGATTTGGCAGGTTCAGTTTAATATCTTGGTCCTATTATAACGAATCCATTTTCAGTTACCTAATTGTCATCCGAGCTTTGTTTTTTAAGTACCAAATTGTCGTCAAATGTCGCCTAAGTTTTTTTTGGCACAAAAATTTTTGACGATAGTTTGTTACTTAAAATTACACGATATTTTCAGTGCAAAAACTAAATCGAGCCTACATGCATACCAATTTGTGGAATTATGACCAATGTGAATAAAAGTTAATTATTTTTTTCAACATTATTGCGAGATTACCGATCCTTTCTTCCTTTACTCTTAAAGTTTTTCATTATTATTTTCGGGGGCCTACCTAAAATCAAAATCATTGTAATTTCATACGAATTTTTTTTGTCGGATGGACCTTTTAAAACATTTTGGTTGTAGGCTGGTACCCAAAATAAAATTATTGTGAACAGATACCCATTCACCAACTTTTTTTGTCGTTTAACACCCAATGGCCTAATTCCGGCAAGAAAGTCAAATTTCCAGTCTTTGACTTTGTTTTCCCTCCTAATTTCACGCGTGTGATACACGCTCCCCACTCTCCTTCTTTTCCCCTCAACTCACCTGTTACCCCCTTCTCTAAATTTTTCGAACATCCAAAATCAAAAAACCCTAACCCTTGATTTCCTTTTCCGTGAAACTCCATGGAAGCTTCCTAGTCCATCAGCATCTTTTTCTCTCTCTCTCATTCTTTGTTGTGTTGCGCTATTGTTGACGTGGTTGTAGTCAGAAGAATCTTGGTCGAAATCTTTGACGAATCTGGGTGAGTTTCAATGAAAAAGCAATTTAACTGTACTAAAGCCTTAATTTTCTAATTTACTGATATCATAGGTTAGTTAATTGTTTATCTTTTATGATTATGTAGAATTAGGGTTTAATTGCTCCTTTAATTAAATTGGTGACCTAGTTACTGAGTATTTGAATTGAAGCATAAATGTTGCTACTGTTAACTATAGAAACGGGGAACTTGTAATTGGGTCTTTGACATGGTAAATAAGATGTGATTATTGGGTTATTAATGTGGTGAATTGCTAATTTTTTCATGCATCTTTGATTGAATTAGGATTTCTGTATGAATAATGCGTTCCAAAGTAGCTGCCTGTAAAGCATCAATCTCAAGTATGTTGGTTCATCTTAAGATTTATCATGGGGGTTTATTTGTAATGAAGAAGAACAACTTAATTAGAATAGGTTGGGACTAAAATTTATATGAAAGAGAGAGTTGATGAACTGTGCTACTTCAATGTTGCGTATATTTTGAAGCATGAACTGAACTACAAAAATGAGGGGATCATTTGGTTTAGGAGAAAGGGGTTGAGCTTGAAAAATGGGAGACAACAGTTTATGAGTGACAAGGATTTACCTGAGCTAGTGAAGACCATTGACACGAACAATTTCATAACTTTGTATGTCGAGCATGATGAGGACTCGCTGGTGATGATGATAGGGTGGGGAGTGGAAGTATGGACTGGCAAAGAAAAGATGGTGAGAACAATGAGTATTCAATTTGTTTTGATGACATATGGGAGCCTTTGACAACAATGACAGTGAGCAATTGAATAATGAGCAAGTAGGTTCGTCCTCTTCTTAGTGTGGTCCCTCCTATTCTTTGTGTGGTCCCTCCTCTACTTTATGTGGCCCCCTCTGCCAGCCCGACCGTCCACCCAAAAAAAAAAACCTAGGCGTTTTTCAACCAAGTCCCCAAATATTAAATGCTAGTAAAAAAGGCCTCCAAAACAACCCTGTTAAAAGGTCAAAAAACCCAGTTGTAGGCAGCCAAATGTTGGATCCAGTAGGAGAGGTTTGTGAGCATGATTTAAGAGGGACTCAATCTGGTATTGAAGATTTCAGTGAGTTATTCTTTGAGGGTGGCCTCCAAAACAACCCTGTTAAAAGGTCAAAAAACCCAGTTGTAGGCAGCCAAATGTTGGATCCAGTAGGAGAGGTTGGTGAGCATGATTTAAGAGGGACTCAGTCTGGTATTGAAGATTTCAGTGAGTTATTCCTTGAGGGTGAATAGGATGAGGATGTAGTGTTAGGTGATTTGTTCTCAGGAAACTTTGTAAGGGAAATCACATATCAAGTCAATAGGACTTTGACACCTTTGCAAAGAAGTGAGGGAGCTACTTCTGCTGCCACTGAGGGTTTTGAGTTAGATGAAAGGCTTCAAAGAAAGCTCTGAAGAGGAAGAAGAAGATGAATCTGATGTTGATGGAGATTTAGATTATAAGGAAGAAGCCCTGGATGAGGATTCAACTGAGGAGGGCAGTTTGGTTGGATCTGATGATGATGAAACTTATTATAGTGTAATCAATCTTGATGTTGACTTCAAGAAACCCATTCTGTTGTCAGTTGGTTTATAGTTTCCTTCTTCTAAGGTGCTAAGCGAAGCCATAAGGAGTCATGCTGTGGAGAACAAGTATGACTACTATTTTCTCCACAACAACAAGAAGAGAATAACAGTTTACTGTAAATATAGGTGTGAGTGCTCTTGGAAGGCATGAAAGAGGTAGCATGCACGTGCAACAGTAGTAATACGTGCCCATTTAGAATCAATGTTGGGAAAGTGAAGCTTGAGGAGACCATTCAACTGAAAACATGAATCTGAAGCACACTTGTGGGTTTAAGAATGCTGAATCAAAGATGACTTCTCAATATTTAGCAGAGAAATATTTGGAAGATTGGAGGGCAGATTGCAAATCGGAGTTTAACATTTTCTAAGAACAAAATTATGAGGGATGCAGGGGTTGAGATTGGGTACTATAAGGCATATTATGCAAAGGTTATGGCACTGAAAATGATACACGGGTCCTCAGCTGAACAATATGCAAGGGTCTGGGATCATGTGGCCACAATAATGAAATTCTCCCCTAGTTCACGAGCTTATGTGAAGCTTGGAAGGATTGAGAGATCCCCTCCTGTCTTTGAAATGATGTACATATGCCTACAACCTTGCAAGGAGGGATTTATTCAAGGTTGTAGGCATAAAATAGGGGTTGATGGCTGTCATCTAAAGAGACCATTCCCTAAGATTTGCTTGACAGCAGTTGGGAAGGATGAAAATAATAATCTATTTTAATTGGCTTGAGCTGTGGTTGAAGTAGAACACAAAAGTAGTTGGACATGGTTCTTGGAGCTGCTAAAAAAGGATTTGGGCTCTGTTAGTGAGTCAATCACTTGGCTCCATGAGAATGAGGATCTCACCATCATGTCTGACAGGAAAAAAGTAAGCTTCTTCTAATCTCCGCCTTCACTTATCAATTTAATTTAATTTTGTTTTGGTCCACTTTGAGTAAGCTTGGATCTAACAAGGTGCATTTATGGTAGGTTTTGCTCTCTTCCTTTGCCACAGTTGTCCCTCATGCAGATATTAGGTACTCCTATAGGCACATTTAGCCTAATTTCGAGCAAACATATGCTAAGGAGGCTTACAGGAAGACCTTTTGGGTAGCTGCAAGAGCATCCACTAAGATACTTTGTTCTGTTTTTAATTTATAAGCTCATTGTATGCATTCAATAATTACATGTTCAGTTTTTATCTTAAAGTTTGAGTTTCAAGCTGCAATGGAGGCCATGAAAGGTCTGTCTACTGGTGCACATGAATATTTGGCCAAAATCCATGCAAAGTATTGGTCAAGGCATGCATTTCCAAGCAAATCCAAGTCTACCATGTTGCTAAACAACGTGTGTGAACGCTTCAATAATGTGCTAAGGCCAGCTAGAGACGAACCTATACTAACCATGATGGAGTGGATGAGGAAGTATGTAACACCCCGACAATCCTCTATTTTCCAAAATACCTTTTTAATATAAAACTTAGAGAAATATCAAAGTAATATCGCCCGTGTGATAACGTATCGGCTTATTTAGAATTTTGCAGCGGAAAACAATAAATAACTTTGAAAATAATAACTTAGTCAACCATAAGTCAACTCCAAAACCAAACTAAAGTCAAACCAACATAAAGTCAAACTCAAACCATAATTAAAAGTAAACAAAAGTATTAAGCTAACACAAGCTCTCCACGAATCCCAAACCCATGATGCATCATCGTCAAACCGTACCTGAAATGGACGATGCACTATTGATCCCGAGAGACTGCTCACCAAATGGGTCATCACAGGATTAATAAGGCACATCCATGATCGACATACACACAAAAGCACGTAATCAGCAAAGCTGAGTACTACATAATAATAAATAAATCCTAACATGATACTAATAAACATTAAAGCAAAGATAAATAATATTATAATAACATGACATACTAACTTTACTGAACTTAACTCAACAATCAACAAGTTAATTAAATTTAGATTGAATAGGCAATGGAAAGAGTTGTCCAAACCAAACCAGTCTTCAATTTAGAAGACGAAGTACGGGCGCGACTCTGTACTCCCATGACCAACGATATCGAGGTACTAATTAAATAAAGGGATATTATCTCAGATAACCCTGACATATAGGCCTTTTTCCCAAATAACCCCGACATTTTTTTTTTTACCCAGATGACCCTAAACTTGTATTTTGTCATTAAACCTGACGGAATTCTTAACGGCGTTAAGTATTTTCACACCAAAATACTTACTGCTTTTTTAAAAAAAAAAAAACCAAACTCATCTCTTTCTCTTCCTAGTTCTTCATCTATTCTCAAGCATTCATCAATGGTTTTCACCACTTACTCCAAAATTTCTTCCTTTGTTTTGTTTTCGGCAACCAAACTCGATCATCTATTGAATTGCAATGAAATGAATTACAAATCCCCAAAATTTCTTCCTCTTTTTTGTTTTGAAAAATTGCCATGAATGTACAAGTGAATCTGGGTACCGGTAAGATTCACCATGAACCACAACAGCAACACCAACATCATCTTCGACCACCATCACCCACCAACTGGAACCACCACCCCTCCAGATTTTCTCTTTCTCTTTCTTCTTCCAAGTGACCAAACCTCAATTGTTCACCTTGAAGCTTCATTTTTGTCAAATAATTTCAGATTCCTTCACCAAAAATGACAAATTTTCCCAGATCTAGACTTTGAGAGATAATTTAGTTCGTTTTTCAGCGTTTTTCCCCCTCTTTTTGTATCTTTGTATCATTTCTCCCAAATTGGCAAATTCCCCTCATAATCTGATAATTTGTTGTTTCTTTTTTTTTTAGAAAAGAAATACTATTTTGGGTTTAATCCAAGAAAGAATTTTCTAATTTCATTTTGTATTGTAAAGTTTATTTAATTTTGGTATGATATTGATATAGGGCCGAGTAATCATCATCATCTCCTGCATCCATGTGTTTCTATGGTTAAATTTTGATGAGTAGGAAAGAAGGGGGTGCTGAATTAGTTTGAATATCGGCATCTGCTATTGCTTTTTTACAGGAGTTCCAATTTAGTCCTATTCCGTTTTGTGCTGAAAATTTCCAGCAAAAATGACAAATTTTCCCAGATCTAAGAGAGTGAGAATTGAAGAATAAAGAGATGTATTATGAAATTTAAATTGAAGAGTAACAAGGACTTGAAGAACAAGAGAGAGAAAGTGGTGAAGGACAATAGAGAGAGGATGAAGAACACAAAATAGTTAACGCCGTGTCTAATTCCGTCAGGTTTAATGACAAAAATCAAGTTCAGGGTTATCGGAGACAGGGCTGCCAAAGTCGGGGTTATATTGGAAAAAGGCCTATAAGTCAGGGTTATCTGAGATAATATCCCTTAAATAAAATAGGACACAGTGATCAATCCGGTCCCAAGAAAGCCATGGGCTACCACCATGTACTCCAACTCATACTAGTCCAACACTTCAGACGTGCACAAGTCTAAAGCTTATTGCTATTCACTTTCTACTTTATGTGATTATTAAATTATTTACTTGTTATGACTCACAAAGTAAGACAAACAATATAATCATCAAGGATACATGATACTTCCATTTTTATCTTAGGATTAGGTAAGGTGATCAGCAACTTTACAATCCAAGAATAAATCCATTATTAGTTCCATAACCATTACTTATTTATTGATCTAAGTCAACAATCAACCAACCTTTCATAGGTGAATAACCAACTTACCAAATAAGGCCATCGGTCCTCATAAAGTAAATAAAATAATCCAAAGGGAACAACATGATCCAATTCATGATCCAATAACAACATAAGTATTAATCCCTCATGTGAATTAATAAAATAAAGTTTCCAATCCCATATGTTTGCATCAATCATCCATACAAACATAGTATAACCAACATAAGCAACATGCTTCACACAACGGCATAAAACGTGCAATTCCACTTGAATATAAATCACATATGAACCATAAATAGTTCCCTATACATGATACTACATCAATCCTAATCTTAGGACATGATACTAGTCTACTAACACATATGTATGTACGTACCTTCTGTAGACAATATGCGATGCCACTTTAACAACCTTAGAAGTCGCCTAAAGAGAATTCTCCGCCAAAGAGAGGAAGGAGGGGAAGCACGACCGAGAGAGAGAGAGAGGCGGGCGGCTGGCCGGGGGGTGGCCGCCGCGCCGGGCCGGGCGGTCCGGCTGGTGGTGGCAGGCGGCGTGGCCGGCCGAGAGAAGAGAGAGAGAGAGAGAGAGAGAGAGAGAGAGAGAGAGAGAGAGAGAGAGAGAGAAACCGTGGGGGAGGAATGAGAAGAAAGAGAGGAGAGAAAATTTAAGGTGAGTGCTTGTATGGGAATTTTGTGTTTTGTTGGGTTTATATAGGTAACCCCTTGTGGGCTTAGGGAAATGTATTTAGGCTTTTAATAATCATTTAATGATTGGGTACTTGAGTTGAGTTGGGTTCCTTTAATCCATTTTAAAATCCTTTACACTACAATTCAAAGATGTTTAAACTATTAAATAATTTTCAAAATATGACTAAATAAAATATTTGATTACTTAAAATCATTAAATAATCCTTTTGACTTTCAAATAGTCAACATTCTAAGAAATAAATTATTTAAATACTAAAATATATATAAATATACATTAAAATATATTTATAAAATTCAAAAAATTATGGGGGATTACAAAGTATGTGATGAAAAGAGCTCACACAAAGAGGCAAGGGTTGGCTGAGTACAAGGGAAGGACATGCCTGCAATTATGAAATAAATGGAAGCTGCAATGGAGGAAGCTAGGAATTGTTTTAAAACCCCACCAAGTTGTGATGAGTTTGAGGTTGAACACAATGGGGAGACATATGTGGTGAACTTGAAGGAGTGGACATGTGTTTGCTACAAGTGGGATTTGAGTGGAATTCCATGTTGCCATGCTCTGAGATGCATTACTGCCAACAGGGGAAATCCAGAGGATTTTGTGAACATACACTAGGGAAGTGTATGCTTTGACTTATGCACCAAAGTCTCATGATATGCCCGGTCCCACACAATGGGAGAAAACCCAACATGTCAAGCATGATCCTCTAGAGTTTAGAGTCATGCCAGGAAGAACATCAAAGAAAAGTAGAAGGAAGGAAAGGGGTGAGGGACATGAACCAGTGGCATTGGAGGAGGCACTTGTTGCAAGGAAGAGGAAACCAAATAAGTGCAGCAACTATGGAGGTTATGGCCATAACAAGGCAAGGTATGCACAACCTTCAAACACAACCAACAATCCTCACCCCCCCTACAGTTACACCCTCTGATTGCCAACCAAAGAAGAAAAGAGGCAGACCCATCAAAGGAGATCAAGTTGCAAAGGGAAAACATGCTTCATTAGCTTCACAAGGTGTTGGTTCTTCAAATGTTATCTCCAAGACAAGACAAGGAGCAACCAAGAATTCACAACCACCCACCAAGCAATCCATGGCATCACAAACCAAGAAAGCACCAGCACATACCAAGAACGTAGCAGCACAGACCAAGAAAGCACCCCCCATCCACTCAAGAAGCATAAAAAACTTGATTATCCTTTTTTAGTACCTAACAGTGTGGTAGGAGATTTGGATGTTATTTAATTAGAATTTGTGGTTGTGTTACTTTAATCTACAATGTGAACAGTTTTTGGATGATTTATGTTTTGGATATGAATGCAAGTCCTGATTTCATACTGCTCCATTGATCTGTTTTGGTTTGGTTAGGTTAGATGTATATATGAGTTGAGTAACTTATAGACAAACTAAAGTATTCCAAAATGTATTCATTCATTCAAAAGGAACCATTTTTCATTCATTCATGCATACATCATAAGTAAACAAACCCAATATTACACCTTTTTCATTCAATAACAACCTACATAATGAACTTGCTAACAAGAACATTTAGAGTGAAAATAGCAAACAACAATAGACCTATGTCTAACTTAGAAATTCCCTTGTAGTTCTTCCTCATCCTGACTTTTTCCTCTTTTTTGGCAGCAGTCGCCAAAACCCTATTATGCTCCCCCATCATCAATAGATCAGCCTTCAAGTGGTTAATCTCATTGGTAAGAATCTTCTTCTCCATCACCAATTGATTTGTGACCACCCTCTGCCACTCTACAATATCATCATCAAGCCACTTAAAAAATGAACAGCCCCTCCAATTAGTATCAAGTTCATAAAATTTGCAACACACATATTTCGTCCCAGGATTAGATGTTGTCCATGATGTCCTATAACCAATTGGTACACCATAATGGCAATTCTCTGGTAGCACATCACCCCCGAGCTACATCCTTCTACCTTGACAGACATTCTCCCTGCAAAAAAAAATCATAATTGAAAGAATTCAAATAAGTAATAAAGGCCAGAATTTTATGAAACAAAATTAACACTTATTACTTCCTTGATTTTGATTTATTGCCATTTCCCTTTCTTTGTTCCTTCCTTTGTTTCCTCTATTGAGGTGGTGTTCTACAGACATGGAGTTTTGATAGAAGAGGGAGAAATACGACCTAAATAGAAGAGAGAGAGAGAGAGAAGGGGGTAACAGGTGAGTTGAGGGGAAAAGAAGGAGAGTGGGGAGCGTGTATCACACGCATGAAAATTAGGAGGGAAAACAAAGTCAAAGACCGAAAAATTGACTTTCTTGCCGAAATTAGGCCATTGTGTGCTAAACGACAAAAAAAAGTTGGTGAATGGGTATTTGTTCACAATTAATTTTATTTTGGGTATCTACCCACAACAAAAATGTTTTAAAATGTCCCTTTTGACAAAAATTTATTTGATACGAATTTCAATTGTAAATCTTTGGGCACAATCCAACAATAAAATTGTTTACACTTTCTTTTTTTCCTTTGTATTTTTATAGCATGTTTAATTCAACATTATTGTGCTCCAAGATTCGAATCAATTACTTATTTCATTTTTTTCTTGTTTGGTTCAACCCCTCCTCAATCCGTTACATTACTTAGTGGCAATGAGATTCCTTAGTTTGTATGGTAATAGTTATCATTTCCTTTTCATTTCATGGCTTAAACCATATAGACAAATACCCAATAAAGGTAATAATTTTTATTACAATTTTTCTTCTCTCTATCTCATTCATTCCAAGCTATCCTTGTGGACTTTGTCTCATTTTTTTATATTTCCACTTCACGGCTTGAACCAAGCAAGCACTTAGTATTTGTTGGTTTCAAGTTATGGAACAGTTAGGGAATGAAATCAAATACAAGAGAGGAAGGATGATAATTAAAATTGTTTCCTTTATTAGGTGTTTGGTTGAAGGCATGAAACGAAAAGGGAATATTACTACCAAGTACATAGATTTTCTTATTTGCGGGGAAAATAAAGGTAAACTAGGAGAGTCAATTACCATCAAGTAATAATAATGGATTAAATAGGGGTTAAACCAAACAAGAAGAAAGGTAGCAATAATTAATTCCATTTGTTAGAGGCTTAGAGCCTAAAAAACCAAACACACTCCTAAAATTTACACACTAATAATTGGTCCAAATGCACATAGTTTGGCTCTACATATGGAACATCCTATATATATTTTTTTAGGGGAAAGGTCCAACTCCGCCAAGGTTATGATACCTTGCGGAACATCATCAACAAACACTTATTCAATCCCGTTAGAGGGAGTAAGTCTAGCAAGTAAATGAGTTACAGTATTCCCTCCCCTTTTAACATGAGCAATAGAAAAATCAACAAAACTAGAGCCTAGTAAAACAATATCTTCCACCATCAAATCCAGTGGAGAGCGCCCATAACTCCTCAACTGAATAGCCTTGGTTAGGTTGTAAGCATCACATTCCAGTTCGACTGCAACACACCCCGCATTCTGAGCTATCAACATACTGAACTTCGCCGCCATTGCTTTAGCTAACGCCACACTCCATCTCGCTCGGTATCTGTGCACCGCAGCCATTACAATCCTTCCTTGCGCATCTCTAATCACAACACCCACTCCCACAGTATTATCCTCTAACATAGCTGCATCAGAATTGATCTTGTAGCAGCCCGCGCGAGAAAGCACCCAACTGGACCGAGATAACACGGGCAATGACACAGCCTTCCCTTGAGTTTTTGTAACATAACCTGAATAGTCATGAACAAGCTTCAAGAAGCCCATAGCACTGACCTCCACGCTGCTCCATGGTTCGTTATGCACCACCGAATTGCGGTAGGACCAAGCAGCCCATGCGAGGGACATACACGAAAGCAATCCTTGATTGCCCATCTTAGATTTTAGCCATGTGAAAAGCTCAATGAATGAAGTGGTCGGGCCATCCGCTAAGTATTGAGCAAAGGCCAAAGGGTGATCTTTCCCATATGGGTTGCACAAGGGTGCAGTGGAATATGGCATGAATAATTGTTTCACAATCTCCTTGACAGTGGCTATAAGCTCCATCTTCGATAATGTGCCGCTCTCTTAGTCTATCCTTTGTAGCTAGAGCCCCCGAACAAGCTCTCCATATGAAGTGATTCGGTTTAGGAGGCCCTCCCAAATTCCATACCGCCCTCCACAACTCACTCCTATCCCCACCAAATCGCTCCATCCAACCTCTAATATGACCGAGCCTTCCCAACCAATACCCCGATTTAGTAGTATAAATCCCATCCGTGTTAGGCCACCAATAAAGAACCTCTAGCGGTCACCTAGCACTAAGTGGAATTTCGTTCACCAAAATCGCATCCGCATCGCAAGGTGCACAACCCACAGCTGACCTCGTCCCACCCTTCCTCTTCGTTCATTAAGTCCGAAACTCTCAACTCAGCATCACTCTCGAGGTTTGGAGTAGGCACCACAGCAGACGACTTCCCAGGATGCCACGCATCCTCCCACACTTTTATAATACTTCCATCTCCCACACGCCACTTCAATCCTTCCAATAACAATGCTTTGGCTCCCCAAATGCTCCTCCAAACAAAACTCGGGTCAAAGCCCTATCTCGCCTCCAAGAAAGTCGAGCTTGCATAGTAACGAGCACTCATAACTTTATGGACAAGCGAGCCCTCATCACACACCAACCTCCACCTTGTTTAGCAAGTAGAGCCTGATTGAATATTTTAAGGTCCCGGAAACCCAAACCACCATAAGACTTCGGGAGACATAGCTTTTCCCAACTCAACCAATGCATCTTACGCTCAGTACCTCTAGCACCCCACCAAAATTTTGCACACATAGAGTTAATTTCATCAAGAATCCCATCCAGAATTGCAAACAAACTCATCATATATGTGGGAATAGATTGAATGACTGGCTTTAGTAACACCTCTTTGCCTGCACGGGACAATAGCTTCTCTTTCCAACACTGTAATTTTTTCCACACTCTCTCCTTCAACACTGCAAAAACCATCTTCTTAGATCTACCAATCACTGTCGGGAGCCCTAAATATTTTTCATGCCTCTCCACCTCTCTAACACCAAACAAAGCCTAATTTCCGCTCGTCTGTTACTTGATAAGAGGTTTTTAGTGTGTCGTTAAGGCACCAAAAATCGCTTCTCAAACAATATTTATAACACCTAACGAGCAATTACTAAGAACGTAGTAAAGGCAAGTCAAGGGTCGATCCACAGGGAAATTGGGATTAATTAAAGTCTAGCAAGTCTAGACTGCCTAATTGAGGGGTATTTGGGGGTTTGAAAAGATTTGGTAACAACTATATCTAGCTAATAGCAAGAACTAGCAAATAACTCGAATTAATTAATCAGATAGGAAGACACTAGAGTTGAGGTTACTAATATGAATAAGAATGGACAATGAATGTTAATGCGATTGTGAAGTAACGGAGAAGATTATGCAAGGTTTAGTTTTCCTCTAAAATACTCGAGTCCTCTCTCGAATGGTCCTCGAGAATGATCGCTTAATCAATCGACTAAATCCTCTCTCGAATGGTCTTTAGTCAATTGATTAAGAGATCCAATAAATTCGGAAAACCCCTAATAAAGGATCCCCTTAATTTCTACCCAATATCTTGGCCTAGAAATTAAGTTGATTCTTGGGGATGATAAAAGAGTTCAAAATTCGATTAAGAACATTGAATTCAAAATACCCAAGCATAAATGTGATCAATATCTATCCTAAGGCCTCAAAACACCAAGATCAATGCATAAACTTCTTCAAACATCACAATCACATCAACAAAACATTTAAACCCAAATCCATACTTTCACCCTAACCCTAGATAGGGAACTACTCACTAATCATGGATTCTAAGCAATAAAACATGAAATCTATGACTAATCTAGGGCAAAACATGATTAAGAGATAATTAATCTAATGAAAATAACAACTATGAAACTATAATAAAGTACCTCTAATAAAAAGGAAGAACAAATAATAGCAATGAAAAGAGATAATAAAAACTGAAACTTTGCAATTAATTGAATTAAAAGTACCTTGGATGTGTGGAAATCACAAACTTTAATCTTAAAAACTCCAATCTTAGACAAAACTCAAGTGTTTTTCTCTCTAATACCAGCCCTAATAATGTTCTCTAAAAACTAGAAATAATGCATAAGTTCAAAATAATAACCTCTATTGTTTTTAATAGCCACGAGCATTACAAATTTCTGGCGGAAAAAGGTGGTGCGGGCGCACCAATGAAGTGGTGCGGGCGCACCAATGAAGTGGTGCGGGCGCACCAAGGCTACTGATTCTTGTGGCCAAACTTCGCAGGAATGGTGCGGGCGCACCAGAGTGGTGCGGGCGCACCAGAGTGGTGCGGGCGCACCAGAGTGGTGCGGGCGCACCATTTCTTCTGCTCTGGTCGGACAGTTCAACTTAAAACGTGCATAACTCTTTCATTTTAGATCCAAATTAAGCTTATGACCAGTCGTTGGAAAGCTATTGAAACAAGCTTTCACCTCCAACTGGAATTTCCTTCATCCGATTTGTTGTTTGAAAGTTATATCCATTTTAAGTTCTATGTTCAAGATTCTATTGCGCAATGTGCTCCTTTGTGCGAGCGAACATGGGGCATGGTGCAAGCGCACTATTTCTCAACGTGTGCTCTATTTTCATTGCTTCCTTTGCCAACTCTACAATGCGTAGCCATGTTAGTAGTTCCACCTATATTAAGAACATGGCAAAACAGTGTGAAAGCAAATGTACTAGAAATTCATTCAAAAATGAATGAAAATCTAGTAAAATGTCACTATGATCAAGAATGATCAAGTGAATGAAATAAAAGGGCAAAGGGAGAAGAATGAGGGAAGAAAGGGGAGAAAGAGGATCAAAATGAGCTAAAAGGAGTCCATAAAGTACATTTGAAATGCACTTATCAAACTCCCCCAAGCTTAGCATTTTACTTGTCCTCAAGTAAACCAAGAATGAGAAAAAAGAAAGAGATGAAGTGAACCAGAGGAAAAAGAAAAACCATGCAACAAACTAACCTAAATGCTCTATAAGCAAAGCTACAAACATGACATGCAAGCTAAATGAGTTCATAACAAGATTTAGGCGACCAACCAAACACAAGAGGGAAGATGATTAGGAAGCACAAAAGTGACTCAAGGGGATTCAATCCACCGATCAACCGAGTCTCCTTGAAAAATAGGCTTTCTAAAAGTGATTTCTCACTCCTCTCCACTTCCAAGTCCCGAATTTGACTCCCCCCTAGGGATGCTCAACCATAGTAGCTCGCCTCTACCACATTTTGATGACCCTCATCATGACTTGCACAAAATCTCACCCGCCACTATTAATTGACCAAGTCCAATCTAGAAGTCAAAAGGGACTTTATTAAGGTTATAACGGGGCTAGGTTAAAGGTGTTGATAACAATTTAGGAATGTGGTGCAAAAAGGGTAAAGTGGAGTACACACTAGGGGGTTAAAACTCCCCAAGCTAGTCCAAACACCAACTCAAATCAAAATCTCACACATCTTTGATTCTCACTTTGATTTTTACTTTTTGAACACATTTTTTTTCTCAACAATTTGCTCTTTCTTTCTTTTCAATAGAAATCCAAATGAAGCACTAAGAGCATTCTTTCTTTCTTTTATTTCTTTTTTTCTTTCCTTTCTCACAATTTTCCTCAACTTTTGCAATTATACACGCACATTAATTTACTTTCAACCAAATACTTAGTATCAAAACAACTCAACTCAACACAATCTAGACATGTACTCTACTTTGGGGAAAGTTTGGCCATGACTTATTACGAGGGTTAAGCAAAAATAGGATAGAAAGGCTCAAATGGGTTGAGAAGCGGATAATTATGCCGGTATAAAAGCTTTTTGGCTTTTGAACTCCTAATTCTAGCAAAATGAAACGCCCTAAATCATCCTTCTATAGGCTCGGTCTTATGCAATCTTGGGGAGCTAAAATGCAAGTCACAAGTTAGGCGATCAATGGTGAGGGTTGTAAATGAGTCTTACGAGGTTTGTGGCCCTCCTTCGGGGTTCATTGCACAAGGGATAAGGCAATCCAAGCAACCAACTCGCCTATTTTCAAAAAGACTCTACCAAAAGTTACCGATCTCAAAGATCACCTAAAGTCACAGCGAGGCTTCCAAAATCATCAAGTCAAATGCAAAGAAGGTCTTCCAATCAAGTTATGAACACTCTTAGCAACATATCATGCATGAAACCAAACAACTCTAAATGTAGAAAAGAAAGAAAGAAAGAAACAAAAATATTTTTGTGGTTTTTTTTTTTATGCAAACCTAACATGCAAAAGCACTAAAAAGAACATAAATACAAAGGGGATGAAGAAAATGTTGAGATGGAGAGAACACATGCTAACTCCCCCAAGCTTAATACAAACTCCGTCCTCGGAGTGTACAAGCAAAGAGAAAGTAAGGGATGAGGTAAGGGCACAAAGTCAAGCAAAAATCCTAACCAAGTAAGATAAGGAGAAGGGTCTCGAATACACCGCCAAAAAGAGCTCTTTTAGGATCATTATCTAGACCTTACCACTAAATAATTTGACAAAGATCTCAATAGTTTGTCATAAGCATTAGCACACATTTCACAAGTGGATCAAATAGGTATGACATAAACAAAGAGTATGCACAAATTTCAATGGGTCTATATGCTTACCAAGTGATGAGTGTCGAAAATAATGAAATTTCCGAGAGAATCCTGGAAAGTATGAAGAACAAACATCAAAATTCAAATAAAAAGAACAAAACAATGAGTTCTCCTTTTGATGGTCCTTGCAACTTTTAAGCTCGATCCCGTCCTCTATGAATTCCATTTGAGTCTTGTGAAGGTTTGAAGAGGACAAAGGCTCTTCCAATGATGAAACTTTGAGGAGAGGGAATAAGATGGGGAACGAAGGAACTAAGTCGAGTTTCCTTGAAAAGGGAATATGAAGAGGACAAGTAGAAATAAAAGTCTTATCAATTACTTCTTCAACATCATTAGACTCTATAGTGTAAGCTTTCTCAACAAATGATTCCTCTACTACGGGGTTCTCATCCATATCCCAATCATCATCATCTTCATTGATTATAGTCATGCAAGAGTGATTTTGATTATTGATAATTCGACCCAAAGTTTCGATTGATCTTTTGCTAGATTCGACAAAGTTTTCCATCATAGAATCACACCTCTTTAACAAGCACATATTTTCTTTGAGTGAATCAAGAATTTCAGAATATATATGTAGTTCACAACTAGAGACATCTTCTAAATTTGAGAAAGTAGTATTTCCATGGTCCCACTCATAAGTGTCTCTAGATAGCCACCCAAAGAAACCCCATGCTTCATCAAAGTGTTGGCATCGAAATTCACCATTAAACATAGACTCCACCAATTCTCTTGTATGCATATTTAAACCCTCATACATCACCTCACACATCTCCCAAATCTCAAGTCTATACTTAGATAGAAGAGTGTTCTCAAATCTCTGATAATAGTTCCAAAATGGTTCATCCTCATATTGAGGAAAAAAGAAGTTTGCCATTTTTTTTTGGAATTCTCATAAAAGAAAAAAAAATTATATACAAATTCCTAGACTCATATAAACAACACTACCACATAAAATAAAACAAAATAAAATAAATAAGCCAATAAAAAAAGTAAAAAAAAAAAAATCAATTAAGCGATTTCAAACTTAAAAGAACTTCAATCAATAGCACAATTTCCCCGGCAACGGCGCCATTTTGATAAGAGGTTTTTAGTGTGTCGTTAAGGCACCAAAAATCGCTTCTCAAATAATATTTATAACACCTAACGAGCAATTACTAAGAACGTAGTAAAGGCAAGTCAAGGGTCGATCCACAGGGAAATTGGGATTAATTAAAGTCTAGCAAGTCTAGACTGCCTAATTGAGGGGTATTTGGGGGTTTGAAAAGATTTGGTAACAACTATATCTAGCTAATAGCAAGAACTAGCAAATAACTCGAATTAATTAATCAGATAGGAAGACACTAGAGTTGAGGTTACTAATATGAATAAGAATGGACAATGAATGTTAATGCGATTGTGAAGTAACGGAGAAGATTATGCAAGGTTTAGTTTTCCTCTAAAATACTCGAGTCCTCTCTCGAATGGTCCTCGAGAATGATCGCTTAATCAATCGACTAAATCCTCTCTCGAATGGTCTTTAGTCAATTGATTAAGAGATCCAATAAATTCGGAAAACCCCTAATAAAGGATCCCCTTAATTTCTACCCAATATCTTGGCCTAGAAATTAAGTTGATTCTTGGGGATGATAAAAGAGTTCAAAATTCGATTAAGAACATTGAATTCAAAATACCCAAGCATAAATGTGATCAATATCTATCCTAAGGCCTCAAAACACCAAGATCAATGCATAAACTTCTTCAAACATCACAATCACATCAACAAAACATTTAAACCCAAATCCATACTTTCACCCTAACCCTAGATAGGGAACTACTCACTAATCATGGATTCTAAGCAATAAAACATGAAATCTATGACTAATCTAGGGCAAAACATGATTAAGAGATAATTAATCTAATGAAAATAACAACTATGAAACTATAATAAAGTACCTCTAATAAAAAGGAAGAACAAATAATAGCAATGAAAAGAGATAATAAAAACTGAAACTTTGCAATTAATTGAATTAAAAGTACCTTGGATGTGTGGAAATCACAAACTTTAATCTTAAAAACTCCAATCTTAGACAAAACTCAAGTGTTTTTCTCTCTAATACCAGCCCTAATAATGTTCTCTAAAAACTAGAAATAATGCATAAGTTCAAAATAATAACCTCTATTGTTTTTAATAGCCACGAGCATTACAAATTTCTGGCGGAAAAAGGTGGTGCGGGCGCACCAATGAAGTGGTGCGGGCGCACCAAGTCTACTGATTCTTGTGGCCAAACTTCGCAGGAATGGTGCGGGCGCACCAGAGTGGTGCGGGCGCACCAGAGTGGTGCGGGCGCACCATTTCTTCTGCTCTGGTCGGACAGTTCAACTTAAAACGTGCATAACTCTTTCATTTTAGATCCAAATTAAGCTTATGACCAGTCGTTGGAAAGCTATTGAAACAAGCTTTCACCTCCAACTGGAATTTCCTTCATCCGATTTGTTGTTTGAAAGTTATATCCATTTTAAGTTCTATGTTCAAGATTCTATTGCGCAATGTGCTCCTTTGTGCGAGCGAACATGGGGCATGGTGCAAGCGCACTATTTCTCAACGTGTGCTCTATTTTCATTGCTTCCTTTGCCAACTCTACAATGCGTAGCCATGTTAGTAGTTCCACCTATATTAAGAACATGGCAAAACAGTGTGAAAGCAAATGTACTAGAAATTCATTCAAAAATGAATGAAAATCTAGTAAAATGTCACTATGATCAAGAATGATCAAGTGAATGAAATAAAAGGGCAAAGGGAGAAGAATGAGGGAAGAAAGGGGAGAAAGAGGATCAAAATGAGCTAAAAGGAGTCCATAAAGTACATTTGAAATGCACTTATCATTACTCCCCACATTTTTACTAAAAGACACCTCAGATTTACTGAAATTAATCTTCTGACCAGATGCTCTTTCATACGTACTGAGAATATCAGCCACAACAGAGCATTCCCGAGGTGTCGCTCTAGTAAAAAAGGATGCTATCATCTGCAAAAAATAAATGAGAAATACGAGGAGCAGTACAACTAACTCGGGCACCCTGAATCAACCCATCATCAGCAGCTTTAGACAACAGCGCCGAAAAAGCTTCAGCACATAGGAGAAATAAATAAGGGGACAACGGATCTCCCTGCCGAAGTCCCCTCGATGGTATAATGTTCCCCTCCACTTTTCCATTCAACTTAAAAGAGTAAGTCACACTAGATAAACAAGTCATGATCTTGCTAATCCATTCACCACAAAAACCCATTTTAAACATAACTTTCTCAAGGAAACACCATTCCACCCTGTCATATGCCTTATTCATATCCAGTTTGAAAGCCATAGTCCCAACCCTTCCATCACCCCTCCTATTCATCCCATGAAAAATCTCAAAAGCTACCATAGCGTTGTCTGTAATCAATCTCCCCGGAACAAAAGCACTTTGATGCTTACAAATAGTATCAGGAAGGAAAAGTTTTAGTCTATTAGCCATCATCTTAGAGATCATTTTGTAAATTACATTACACAGGCTAATTGGTCTAAACTCACTCATTTGCTCAGGATTAGCACATTTAGGAATTAAAACAATACAAGTCTTGTTCAGCAACTCAATATCTGCCTCCCCCTTCCACTATGCTTTTATAAATGCTACAATATCCGCACACACAATATGCCAAAATTTTTGATAAAATAAAGCATGCATACCATCAATTCCCGGAGCCTTGTTCGGGTGTATTTGGAATAGAGCTTCTCGTATCTCTTCGGCATTAGGCTCGGCTACAAGTAACACATTTGCCGCATCAATGATCTTCACCGAAATCCCAGTGAGCGCATCATCAAAATTGTAGGGAAGAGATGATGAAAATATTCCGGTAAAGTAATCCGAAATAATTTTCCCCACCTCCTCTTCATTCGAACTCCACCTCCCTACATCATCTTTTAACTTCAAGATCATATTGCGACGTTTTCTTTGACTAGCATTCTGGTGGAAATAAGTGGTGTTCTTATCTCCATCCCGCATCTCATTTGCTCTAGCTCTAGCGTGCCAATACGACTCATGGAGGCGGTGCAACTCATCCTACTCCATCACAATCTCCTTGCACTTTGCCATCATCAACCCATCGAGAGCTTTGCTTTGCCACAGCTGTAACTCTTCTTTTTTCATCTTTATTCTTTTTTTCACATCCCCAAAAGTAGACGAAGCCCAACCACTTAAAGCCATCGCACATATCTCCACCTTTTCCCCCACACTCGCATTACCCATTTGCCCCCAGCCCTCTTGGATCACCCGTTGACAGTCCAGGTTAGATAGCCACAATGCCTCGAAGTGGAACCTCTTCTTTCTACCACGCCCCTGCTGCATCTCTTAGGTCCCAAGCAAAATCGAAGCATGGTCACTCTTGTACATAGGAAAGTTTCACACCCAAGAATGTGGAAAAAGAGAGCTCCAATCATCACTAGCCATGAACCTATCCAACCTTTCTCTAATCATCGTACTCTCCTCACTTCCTCTCTTCCATGTATAAGTGCTCCCTCTAAACCCCAAATCATGAACTCCACAAAGCTCAACCGCATCCCGAAAAGCGTCTATCAAACCCTCTCTCCTAACAGCTCCACCCTCTTTTTCAGAAGCATGGAGAATTTTGTTGAAATCTCAAAAAAATATCACAGGACTCGAATGTAGTCTCCTAGTGTCTTTCATCAAAGACCAAGTGAGGTGTTTATTTGCGGCCTCGGGCCATTCATAAATACCCACAGCAGTCCATAGAGTAACATCATCATCATCACGCACCTCAACAACTACATGATGAGCAGAATAAGAGATAACATGAACATTAATGTCACTCCACCAAAACCCAATACCTCCCGACAAGCCAACACTACTTAAACGCAACCCTCCGTGAACCCACATTTCTCCTTAACTAACTGAAGTTTTTTTGAATCAATCATAGTTTCCATCAAGATAACTATGTTAGGCCTCTTTCTCCAACACCATGATTGAAGAGTTTTAACTGTCCTAGGGTTGCCCAAGCCCTGGCAGTTCCAACTGAATATTTTCATTGGCCTTCGCGGGGTTGGTGAACACCAACCTCCGCTACTATCAAGAGACTTCCATCTCCACTCAATATTGTCACCAATCTTCAATCTCTTCCCTGAATCATACACATCTCCCATTGTCACATCCTCACCATCCGGCCCGGAGTCGACATCCATAGGCATCTTCCTCTTCTCCCCCTTGAAAACACCCTCCCCCCCCCCTTACCACCCTTTGCATGACCGGACACTACTTTCCTCCCCACTTTCTTCTGTTTGCGAGGGGAACTCGAGCTATACCCAATTGAAAAAGAGAGGGTGGATTATTATTCACCACCACATCTCCTTTGATCACGACGGGCTCATTTACATCCTCCCTCTCCCCTAAACCCACCCCTTTCTCCCGCACAGCTTTCCTTGTATCCTGCCCTTCCTCTCTCGTGTCATCACTAGCCCCCTTCACCTCATTTCTGTGAGCCTCCTCCCTACTTCAATTCACCTCCCTATTGGCACTGCCCTTACCAGCATCCCCCTCTTCCACCACACTACTCTCCTTCATGCCTACTTCCCTCGTTCCCATATGCACCAACGACCCATGCACCTCCTCCTCAAGGGCCCCAGCATTCTCTCTACTCTTTTGTCTCGGCAGCTCACTCCCCATACTCACTCCCAAGCCACTTTTCACCCCCTCTCTATGCACTGGACTCGAGAATTTGAGAGCCCGCGCACAAGACAGAAACTTTTTCACCTCCTCCATCTTCTTCAGGCCTCCCCTACGAGGTGAAGCCTTAAGCCAAGCCCCACATTGTCTTTCACCTCCCCGTTCCTCCTCGCACGTAGCCAAACAATCTCTTTCCATGTGGCCCAGCCTTTCACACGCATAACAAAAAAACAGGTAGCCTCTCGTATTTAACTTCAATCACCACAACCCTCCCATTACTGCTGCGGGTTTTAATTATGCGTCGCAAAGGTCTGGTGATGTTCATCATAATTCTAACTCGGGCAGATTTGTCCCACATTATACCATCAGATTCAACCTTAATAACACGTCCAAGATTATCTCCAATCATGCGAACATGGTTCTCGGATCGAGAGTCAAGAGGTAAATTGTATAATATGACCCAGAATGGACACCAATCCAACGCGATCTCCGACGGCTGCAACCCTCCTTCTATTTCATGCAACCAGGTGTTGGTCGAAGGTCCATGGTCGTAGCAAATTGTAACACAAAAATCCCGTTTTCAATTGTGCGAAACAAGGCATCTTTGGAAATCGCCCAGATTTGATTCATCGTACATTTGAAAGCCTCGAAATTGCAAGGTCTCATAGTCATAACTAGGGGTGGGAATGAGCCAAGTCTGCTCGCGAACTATTCGAGTTCGGCTCGGTCAAAGCTCGGTCAAAGCTCGGCTCGAGTGGGCTCGACTCGAGTTCGGGTTCGGCTCGATATATTAACGAGCCAAGCCCAAGTCGTCTATGGCTCAGCTCGAAAGCTCGTGAGCAGGCTCGAAAACTTCTTACTTAGGTAATATTTATGCAAATTATTAAGTGTCCCACATCAATTTCAAAGACAAACAACACCCTTATTTTCCCTTACTTATTGTTTGCCATGTCTAACTTTTCTTGATGAAGGCTATTTATACTTGACAACATTTGACAATTTATAGGCTGCACAAATCTTATAAGCTTCTAACAAATAATTTAAACACTATCTAATTATTATGCAATATAAAACTATTAAGATCCACTAAGGTAGCTGGAAAGTTTGTTTTGGAATGGGTGGTGGGGATATTTTACAAACTAAAGTAGTTTACAAATCCTCCAGGCCAAGGCTCGTAGCTGGATGCTTTTGCTTTTTAACCTCCATATGTCCCACATCGAAGGAATAACAAGTGTATTGGGAATTCAGCATTATAAATATGGTTGTATCTGCAGATGTATAGATAGTTTAAGATGTTGGGCCTAGCTTAGTTGTTGGGAATGACTCTTCAGCATCTAAATCTTTAATGAATAAAAGATTTGAGTTGACAAGATTAAGTTGGGCCGTAAAATTTTAAAGCCTGATTTTCTAAGTTCAACCAAGTCAGTTTCGAGCCGAGCCTCGAGCCTAGTCCAAGCTCAAGCCGAGCCTCAAACGAGCTCGACCCGAGCCTCACATTCAAAGACACGAGCCCGAGCCGAGCTCCATTTTTAAGGCTCGACGAGCCTTGAGCTCGAGCCGAGCCTCGTTTTCGAAACTCGAGCTCGAGCCGAGCCTAACACTATTCGGGCTCGGCTCGGCTCGGCTCATTCCCACCCCTAGTCATAACCTTGCCCACAATAGCTAATTCCATGCTAGGGTTAACGTCATCAGTTCTAATGTCATCAAGTGTCACAATACTATCTTGGTCCTCTGTTATTTTCAAAGCCGAACAACGAACAAGAATTTCATCATCCATAGTGGAAAATTCAATAAAAGATCCCTCACCAGGGACCAAGAACTCACCTCAAGAGAAGAAAAACTCGCAAAACAAGATTGGCACCCTCAAACCCTAGTTTTCGCCTACGGAGGAGACTTGAGAATTTAGACAATTACTCCCTCCAGTCTTTATTAGTTTACCCGTATTCCTTTTTGGGATGTCCCTTATTAGTTTACCCATTTCTTTTGTTTCTATTTTTGAAATGGGACCACCAACTTTTCCATCACACACATTCAACTTTAATATAAATTAATCTTTTCTCTTTCTTTCTATGTCCCACAACATCATTTCTCCTAAAACTCCGTGCAAAAGAAACGGGTAAACTAATAAAGAACGGATGGAGTATTTCATTACTAAAATAATGGCATTTCTTTTTTGAACATCCTATATAAATGAGTAGGACTTTGAATCATTCAATTATATATATAGTTAAAATCAATTGTGTAGAGCAAGAAAAAGAAAACATAAAAAGAACTCGACAAGAAACACAAAGTAGACCAAGATGGTCATTACACAATTACTTTACCGGAAACACGACTAGTTCCGAGATGGAACAACTTTCTTTTTACATTTTTTTCTATTCCAAGTAAACAAAAGAAACAAATTATATATGAAAAAACCTTCCTACAATTACCAGCACCACCCCTAACAGTATTCATGTATCATCAGTTGCTACAACCCATCCGACTACTAATTGTGGATATATTGGGCATGTTAAATGAACAAACATACAACTAATACATTGACTGTTACACCCCTGGATCCTTCAGAGCATATTTCTTAGTTGCTCAGAGCCCTGTTAAATATGAAATGATACAACGCAAAAGAAATACAGAACTTGCATCTGCCTTTACAATTGCGGTTAAGCATAACCCCCTCGTGTAAAATGAGGGGTGTGGCTGAACTTGCTTAATTATGGCTGACTTGTGCTGTTTTGGCAAGCAGCAGCAGTGTAACGATTTAGAAAGAAATCACATTTTGGGGAATGGCACTTAGAGAAGACAGCTCATAGAACACCCTTCGAGGAAAACAATAACCTCACTATCCGGGAAGTTAAAAAAAACATTGTGGCATCCCAACTGTCGATTCTATGGCTCCATGTTTGTCACCATTGTCCTAGTATAGAGAAAATTAAAAACATTACTGAATAACAAAATGGCAAGCAGTCCAATCACTTTACCAATCATATCATACATCACCCTTCTATTGGGTCGGGTGTGAAAATCAGGGACTTTTAAGATCAGTCTCAAAGTTCAAGCACATAGAGGAAAAAACTAACCACTTTAGCTCGAATGCATGCCCAGATGTGAGAGCTAGTCCTCATATTAGCATTCTAAAGCATGTGATGGGACCTACATATGATGTGTGACGCAACAGAATTAGAGAAAATATAAAAGATTAAATAGCCTAATCACAAATCACAATAACAAAATCTTCAGCAACCAAACAAAGAGGATCTTATGCTTTAGTATTGCGGACATAATACAACACTCTGTGTAATATACACATAAGGGAGCGACAAGGAGTTGTTCAGAAACTAATTTTCAGAGATACTCTCACAATTTACCCGGAAATCAGTTTTCTATTGCATTACACCTACCTCAGACATGCTGCAAATATCTAACTTACAGAGTTGTACATGAATCCCCAAACGCTTTCAGCAGTTAGAGCTAGGCATATGGATTCTGGGTTCACGTACAGTAGTTTCTAACACCAACTCTCACAACTTATGAGAAATTTCCTATGGTGAGGGAAAGACACCCCTATATAGCTTTCTGTGAGATAAGACTCGAGAAAATTAATGACCTATAGAGCCAGGTGATTTGCGTCTTAAGAATGGCAAATCCAAGAATATCACATTTTTTTACAGGTTTCCAATCCCCAATGCTATGTCCTTCAATCTGAAAATTTCCGTATCTTCTGTCCAAGTAGTAGCCATTCTTTATTGTTATACCATCAGCTTTGCACTTCTCTTTTTTCTCCAAAATCAATCTACAATATTTACACTTTTATCATATCCATATCTCAGATTACCCTTCTCAGTATGCTTTAATCTTAATCAGCTACCTGTTAAGAGTAAGGCACATAGTCCATGGAGGATGAATTACTAATTTTACTTTTACACTACCTATGAAGTACTGAATCATCACGATACTAACCAACTTGCATTTCAGAAGCATAAAAGCAAAACGTCAGTCAACACATCTCAGAACAGCCATAATATTTCTGGCAGAAATAAAAAGTAAACTCACAACTTACCTCCAGAATCACTCTCCAAAACATGGCAATAATCTCTTAGAATGAAAGAAATTGACAAACTTCCACATCTAGGGTTCATATTAAGGAAACCTATATTTAGAAATTGAGGCATAGATTAATGATGAACAACATTTTAGGATCTTGTTCATCTTGATGAGGTGACTTCCATTCTATGTTACTTGGACTTTCATCCTACGTTAAGTACCTCTGTCAAATCATCAACACTCCACATGGATATAGAAACTTTGGCACTTCATTTTGGGCCAAAATCACAAAAAAATCATAAATTAACCGATTAGGACACTTGGACACGTACTCGTTAGCTACCGAGTACTCGAGTCCGAGTAACATAGCTTCCAATATGTTTTCTTTTAAATTACACATATAGTAAGCTAGTGGTTGGAAAGAGGGAAAGGAAGAAAGTATATGACTCCATGTCTAAGAAAGAGCGTTGTTGGAGACACGACACCCAGGGGTGAGGGAGTGGACTTGACAAAGGAAAGTGGTGGCAAAAGGTAGTTGATATGTTCTATTTGGGCTTTGAGATACCTTTCCTAATTTTCAAACTTGTATCAAATACTTCCCTCTCATTTCCTGTTCAAACATATTCTGTATCTTTTTATTTATTTTGTAAGATATATCAAGTTAATGTCCTGAAATGAAAAAAGATATACATATCTAACTCCAAAGGTTAACACCAAAAGAGTTCAAAAATTCAGAGTTCTGGAATGCAAATTTTTCAGATTTTGTCATTTCCCCTATTTTTGTATCAGTATTCATTTCTGTAATGGCAATGACACTACAATGAATATATATTGAACAAATGCTACAAAACGGTTCATACCCTAAAACTAAAAAGCAGCAGGAAAGATCAACTAGCAGATTGCACCATCCTCACCTCCAACAGATTTTCATCCGGAAAGTAGGAAGCCGTACAGTTCAAGCTAGTGGAGCTATCATAATGGAGAATCCGGAGCTTCCCCTCCTGCAAACAACCAAAAGCATTTCAATAAAGATTTAACAATATAGAAAACGAACTATGACATAATGCATTAATGGTACAGAGAAAGATCCACATCTCTACCTTTGTTCCATAGACAAGACCGCTACCAACTGAAGGATGAAAGCAAGCAACATTCACCTCATCCTCCGCACTAGGAAGGACTCTCACAAGCTCCATATCAGATACTCTGTAGACCTGGAAGAGTAAAACAGTAGTTGATAGAAGTGCTAAGCATAAAGTAGAAAGCTGAGATACATAAAGAACAAAAGGTCACACCGTTGGCAGGCTTGACTCACTCCTTATTTTAGGGAGGGTGGAGGGCTGGGAGGGATGGCATTAAGACAGTATTCTTGTTTTGGGAACATCAAACTAGTGAGTAGTGGACCTTTTCTAGAAAAGAAGAATGGAAAAGGGGGAGGACCAGCCAGAGAGGAAAAAATGGAACAAATAAGAAAGTAAAGCAAACAATACAATATATTTCATCTGTTTCAAAATACTTGCTACACTTCCCTAAAATGGAAATGTCGAATAATTGCTACATACTCCCTCTGTCTTTTATCCTTATCACTTTCCTGTGCACGTCTCCCAATGCGCCTCTTTGAACTTAAAAAATCTTTCATTATATATTAGCAAAAATTATAACGATTGAATATTAATAAAGTACTAATTGAGACGAATCAAACAAGACCCCACATGACTATATTTTTTCTTATAAATTGCAAAAACTTGAGAAGATTCTCTCCATGTATGAATAATGTCAAGATTCTAAGTGAAAAAGATAAAAAAAAAAAAAAAAAAAACCAGAGGGAGTACCATAAATGGACTTCTTTAAACCACCAAAATTCTAAATTACCCTAAAAAAGTTGGTGGTCCCCCACTTTCTCCTTTACAATACCCATACTTCTTCCATAACAAATATTTTTTTATTCAAAAAGTGGTAGTTCCCGCTCTCCCTCTCTACCTTTCTTAAAAACTCCCCACTTTCTCTATGCAGCATCTAAATTGAAACGGATGAAGTATATGACAACATATTTACACGTCTTACACAAGATTATTAACAAATCATAAACTAATCAGGGAGTCATGAGCATATCCAGAACAATACAGGATTGCTGAACGACAACAAATTTTTACCCCAAATTACCTCTAAGATCGTGTAAATGGGGACAGTAGTCTCCCCGTCAAAGACGATACTTTTCAGGAGAGAATTATGACGCCGTCCATAGGCAAGCAGCAAGTGTTCTGACGTAGGTGAGAACTGCAAGGTAGCACATTAAACAGATTACCACAAGCAAACAAAAAAGAAAAAAAAATTAAAAGAAAAAACATGCGCTAAGCACTGTTCCACCCATTTACAAATAGAAAAACCTCTTAATCAGATAATCCAATTCTGGTGCCTCAGTATTCCATATACGAGTCAACTGACAATATGTTAAGATCATATTTATCCAGAATTCCAGACCACTTTACAATTATATGTGTCAATGCTGCTTTCTTTTCAAATCTTCCTTCTTTTTGGGGTTAAATGAGAGGAAGAGTGATAAAAGGAAAAAGTACGGTTCCGGAATAAATATCAGCAGTGGCAAAGGCTTTTTCAAAAAAGAACCTAATCTCTTTTTGTGAAAATTGGGTAGGAGGGAGGGAAGAAGGGGGCTTCCAGCGGTAAGTAGTAAACAATGGAAAGAGAGTCTGTCCATCCCCTCACACGCCAGTCCCAAGTGGAATTGCATTAGATAACATAAAGCAAAAGGGTTTTGCAAAACCAACTTCATGCATAATTTCTTTATCTAGCTTGTTCTGACCTGGTAACAGATCACCAAGATATTTTTCAACAAGGCCTTAAGTTAATGCACTAAAAAAGACAAACGAGTACAACTAGATTGAGTTACACAGAATATCCTCATGCTAAGTTACTGACACCCTTTGTCCTCACTTCAATCACCGCCAGAGGCTAACTCCTTGCCAACAATGGCAGTAAATTTGTTTTTGGTGTGGGGGGGTTATCCGGTGTGGAAATGTTTACAGGTTCAAGCAGCCGGCATATATATTGGGTGTGTTACAAATTTCACCTTGATGGATCACAGATAGTCATGGATGGATGTGGGGCAGTTACAGAATTCTAACAACCAACCTCTCCCCAGCCAACTGGTTCAAGAAAAAGAAAAGGAAAAAGAAAGAACATAAAAGAATCTCAACATGCACGACCTTCAATACAGGTTGAAAGGTCACCAGCTATCCAAAAGTGCCAAATTGCGGGCACTCAACTAACTCTTACACTGCATGACTTTAAATAGCAGTATACGATTCACAAAATACCCATCAGCATAGTCCCAAAACGAATTAATAGCAGATAATTAAAAATCTAGGATTGGAGTTGAAAATTTCCACATCTAAATCCAGAAATCAGAATTCCACACTTGATGCAGTACAGAACATAACCATATGCTTGTGACATTAGGTGACTCACATTACTGTCGCTTATTGACTTGTTTCAGGTTATGTTCACTAAAGGCCCGTTTGGTTGGCAGAAATAAGTGATGGCAAATGGCAATGAAATTTTACTGTAATTTTGTGAGTTTCATCATGTCTATAATCATGGCAATCACTTTCCACCCAAAATTTTTTATTATCTTCATGAAATTCCATTACTACCATTACCAATGTTGAAGGTAGTATTGAGTGTTAATTAAAATCTGTGAAGAACACATGTTCGGGATGGAGTTTCATCATTGACATGGAACTTCTCTTGCCAAATTACTCTAACAATCATTACCATTAACCCCCCTTTATTAGTCCTACCAAACAAACCATAATAGTCTCCTGTTTATGGATTAAATTAATATCATGGAAGTAAGAGTTTCATCAACAAATCGGCCAAGCAGAAAGAAGCCATTCATCATTGAAAATAGCGAGAGTGAAGCTTTCTCAATTTGTTTTATAGTAGCAGCAGTAGCATATGACCATATGGTCAAAGCCACAAACATGAAATACCCTCCATAATATATATAAATTAAATTAATATAAGAGCGAGGGTTTAGAAGGCCTATACATCAGTTATGCCATTAAAAAAAGCACATCAATGACTGACCTGTATAGATGTCAAACAATGAGCAGCCCTTATTGCCCGTGAAGCAAGTACTGACCCAAACCTAAATCATTACAATTGTAAACCCATAAAGATGTGTGTAATTGAACCATAAAGAACGGAGAAAAGAACAATTAATTACAACACATACGTTGCCTCCTCCAGGGAATATATCCTCAGCTCATACATAACTGGTTGAGATGAGATTGGATGCCTTGTTGGTGAAGTTGCAATTCCTGACGCATCATGGAGAGCCTGCATCTGTATTTCAGGTTCACCTTCCGCCTGCGGCAGCATACATGCAACACAAGCGGCCAAAAATCTCCCACAAGGAGAAAAATGGGCACCCATTTCACTGCAAAAGGATTAGACATGACATTGTCACTTATGTCAAAAGGCCAAAGAAAAAAAATGAACATAAAGCACTCAGGTCATCACTGTATCTCAATATACAGTAGACCATTAATGTCAATTGAACAACATTTAATAATATGGGGCTCACCGCACAAGCAGGCAAAACCAATCTCAAGTAATTATACATTTATTGAGCAGGAAGAAAATGCATATAGCAATCTTGTAGCTCACCTGCAAAGGACAGCATGTGGAATAGTCAAACGGCATATCTCTGCATCAAGAGGGGCACATGGATCTTTTATGTCATACGGCCATATCCTAAGCTTCACAGTACATGGTAACTCTGCAGCAGCTGCAGCTGCTAGTGATGTGGCAATCTCGGATTGGATTCTACTAATGACAGGCTGAGGATTCCCTTCATCCTGTGGAACAGCAGCTGCTTCCGCTGCAGGAGTAATAGCTACTGCACGAGAACGTGATGAACGGTGCCGAGAACCCGATCGACTGCTGCCCCTTGTATAGGATGTACCCGTTTGCACGGGTGAGGAAGACACTGGATCATGGTTTAACATCTCGCTTTGAGCAGAAGAAAGCTCCTGTGAACTAGAATTTACAGGGCGTATCATGCGTTGCCCAGCTTGACTCTGACCTATCAACCATCCTTGCAAGAAAGGTAGATCCCAATACGCAGGGTCCCCAAAAGGAAAAATTTGAGTATTTCTCTCTTCAGGCGGTATATCTGATGTCTCCATGGCATCAACAGCTGACTCAGGAGCAGCTTCCATCTCAGCCGACAATCTATCAGGCCTCATTTCCTCCGGAACAGAGGAAGTGTTACTAGATTCTATTGGAGATAATAAGAGCTCATACTGTCCAGATGGGGTTGAATATGTCAGCAACCTAACTGACGACGAGGGACCAAACCTCTGTCGCATACTATTTGTACCTGCATTACCATCTGAATGCTGAAAAGATATTCTTCCATCATTTCTAGAGAGTGGAGGCCAGATCAAGAAAGGAAGGGACATGAGAGGAAGTTCCTCAGCTGAACTAGACCAATCAGAAGCATGGACATTAGCAACATAGACAGTAGGAGGTGGATATCTCACATAACCCTGAGAAGTTGCAAGTGTCATTGACGAATCAGAAGAATCAAGATCGTTGACCTGCATACCGGGTAAGTCATGAGATAACAAAGCAAACTGATGCACAGTATAAAACATCCTCTTATATGAGACCAACCTACCTCAGCTGTCAATAAAAAAGGTGCAGCATGCGGATGGAAGTGAACAGCACGCAACGAACGTCGTGTCTTTAGGACAACAGAAGGAATTGACATTTCTCCTCTTTCATTGTAATGCCATATGTATAGCTAACAAAAAGGATGTTTACACTTCAGTATCACTTGATTGAGCATAAAGCTTTATAAGATTTCACAAACAGAGATGATTTTTACCTTGTGCCCTGAAGCCACAGCAAGCACCTCACCCTGGGCATGGAAAGCAATAGAAGCAATTGGTCGGTCTGTAAAAGATGAGGCGCTCAAATATTAGAAATAAAATGGAATGAAGAGGCAGAATAAGTAAAATTTACGTTATTAGAAGAAAGAACAAGAAAACATAAAATGAGAATGCACTATAAACATTGCACCATAGCAAGGGAGCAAGGAGTAATTACAAAAATCCCGTGACCCAATACATTCTGCTGTATTTGCATCCCATAGTCGAACTTCATGGTCCAGACTCCCGCTAGCGAGTAATCCAGGACATGTCGGATGGTATCTAACCTGAAAAAGGTCCAATAGGCACAAATAAGGGAATTGTTGAGAAATCAAGAAGCGCATACCATAATCTGCATATCCTTAAATCACCTTGAAGACCCAAGCTCAAGAGATAGTTCATATTCTTGTTCCTTAAAAAAAATAGTTTTGAGTATACACTATTCAGTCAGACTTCAATCTTACTCAAGCTGGCAAAAGAGGACCATGACATTTGTCGAATCCGTGACTCCAATCAATACAACCTGACCCCTATCTACTTGAAAGATAAGTGTACAATGCCTAGCTATTACAGGCTTAAAGCTGAACCATAAATACAAAACAAAGACGAACAAGATCTATCCAGCTCTTAAAAGGAGACGTCATGACAACCTATGTCAATATGGTGCAAGCAAAATGGAATTTTGCACTGCAGACATCTTTGCAACAGTACTGCACAGAAAGCATCCTAGAAACGTTTTTCAAAATTCTGAAAACCTTTCTGGGACCCATAAAGCGAAAGGCCTGCAGCATAGAGAAGTTGACTAGGAGTCAGACTGTCAGACAGGGTCAAGTTTCAGAGAGAGAATATCTCCAGACCCCAAAAAGAACATCCATGAAGAGAATTTTGAATTAATTTTGCTGGGTTGATATTCTATAAGTCCACCTCGCTCATGAGAAAACCTCAACCAGTTGAATAAATACTGGATCATTATAAACACACTTTCATGACTCGGCACGCCATATCAATGTTGTTGGTATTTCCACTTTGTACTTCCATCTCACCACCATCACCTTTTATCTTCTCTGCTATATCATCATTATCTGTAGCAACTGCTGAATAACTAAACCCCAAGGTCATGGTCATCTTCTGCAACCCTACTCCAGTGTATGACAATCAGGGAGCTGAGACTCCTATTAGCTTTGGCTTTGTTCTGATATACCACCGTTTTCAACCCCGAAGAATTTCAAGTTTCCATGGCTGTTCCTTGTTTCAATGAATTTTTACTTTCATTTACATTACCTTGCTTGGAAAATAGGTAATCCCCCCCCCCCAAAAAAAAAGAGATAAATTTACACTTCATAAGGTCTCCCCTTTCTATTAGCAATTCTATAAGACCCAGACATATGCATGGTCATCTCTAATCACAACTTACAACCAGTAAAGCATATGTAGGAAACCCATTATTTAAGCTGTTCTTCAGACCTTCAACTCACAAGGACCTAATTCAATTGAAACCTAGCAAGCAGTCAAATAAATACAACGCAGCCTTGAGCAACCTAAGTCCCCACTCTCTAGCTTAACTATATCTGCATTAATCAGTTAATATAATCATGTGATCACAATTCATTTAAAGAGAAAGGGAAGAATTTTAGAGCCATTTGTCCACATGTGGGTGAGAGATAGAGAGCCTCAATTTCTCTACATGTGCATCAACAATTTGAATTAGGCGGAAAGATCTATTATGCAACCTCACGAATTTCAAATCAAGTATTCCAAAAGTTGGATCGGGCAATTGTCTAAGACATGCAACAAAACAGTAGAGTTCACCAGAATAGTAACAACAACCAAAATGCTCTAGTTACGTAAAAGAAAGTAACTTCGAGTTTGTTTAGGTTGTACAAATGGATTCTCAACGCTGAACAATAAAGTTAAGGGCACTAATAGCTGTAGTATTATTTGACTTTTAACCATATAATAAGTGACCATCTGTAAAGGGCCAAAGTACTGAAAATGACACATACATATAATACTTTTTGATAATTATAGAAACTGAAACTCACCACCCAAGGTGTCCTCCGATGCCCACTTAGCACTTTCAGACAGTTTCCACTTTCACAGTCAATTATCTTTACAGTATGATCTCCACTGCATGGACATAAAACTTACCAAGTTAGCAAAGATACTTCCAACTTTGTCTACAAAATTAACACAGGTTATAAGACAGCTCAGTGACTCACTGCGTAGAAGCAAGTGTTTTCCCATCTGGACTGAAGGCTGCTGCAATTGTCGACCTAGGAGGTGGAAGAAGAGGGCAATACTTGGCTGACAAATGACGCAAAGACTCCGCCTCAACCCTGGCATGAAACTCAAATGAGTTATACAAATACATAAAGGTCTTTCAGAAAACAAGCAATCAGATATAGTTCAACATGTTGACTGTAAGCAAGTATCTAGAAACTCTATCAGATGGAGATAAAAGCAAAAGAAACATATACTAGCAGTCACCAAAGAGACGGAGAGCATTACCATGAGATGAGGCCACGTCTTGCATCCCTTCCGGCCTCATATATATGGGAAAGAGTGTCAAAACCACCTTCTGAACTTTCTCCCCACAACCTTTTTGTCGAACGCTTTGTTCGAGGAGTGACCTCTCTACGTGCTAAGAGATTGAAGACATTGTCTCCACTGCTTAATACAAAACAACAGATTAATCAAAATTCACTAGAGATCTAAAAATGCTATTCCACCATGATTCTTGATATAAGTTTATAACTATCTATAGCTACACTTAGAAGGAAGCCTCCAGAATCCCCTTGAATTTGGAGATAGCCCACGGTGACCAATAATGGAATATGAAGTATCTACTAAGGCATTACAGCTTGATTGGCCTGACAAGAGAAATCTGAAACAACACTTGTCCACAAAAAACCAATCAACCGCGACTCTATCCAATTATGAATTTTAAGAGGATTGAATTCCATTTGGCAAGTTGTAACACCACCCAATGCACAATTCAATTGGCTATACCCAATCATCATATTATGTTCAGATATACAAACAAGTCAAAACACTAAATGTATGTACAAATAGAAAGACAGCTCCAGAACGTAGCAGATGAACAGGATCTCTGAGCTAACTTGAAATAAAACCTTGAAAACAATTCGATGCAAGTACCTCAAGCTACCTCAAATCATCATAAACTTCGCAACAGTACAACACAAAAGTCACAGAATATCAACATAACCAAAATTAGATGAAATCCAACATCATATAACATGCAACTTCAATTTCTTATGAATGCATCCAAATATCAAAATTAAGTCCAAATAATCCAAACCCAAATCAAATTCACCAAAATTCAAACAACCCATCATCTAAATCTCCCAGATCTTCAGCTCATGACAAATTCCTCTCCAAAAAAATCAAATAATTCAACTACAAGATCAACAATAAAATCCAAACAAATTCAACAAAAACATTGAAATCTGCACTAAACCCACCTTCGTTTTGGAGCAGAAACAGCCTGCGTTAAAGGGTTTGAAGTTGATGGAGCACTTGCATCATCCACCCACATTGGATCCCTCATTTATATTTATAATTATTACCCACTTCATAAAACAAAAAACCCACCTCAAAATCTCACCATTTTTCCCAATTTCCTCCTCCAATTTGATAATTTAACCGATTTAACGGCAAATTTTCTGGAGGTAGGTGAGATGGGAAGATTAAACTCAAAGAAATTATTTTTAATTTAATTTTTGGGTTTAGAATTACGAATTAAGGGATTAAAATGAAGGGGAGAATGGAAGAAAAGAGAGAATCAAGGGAAGGTGGGGTTGGTGCAATTAGCAGCCACCAAAGAAAGATCGAAATCAACAAACCAGAGGAGAGAGAAAGAGAGAGAAAAGGGAAGGTGGCAAAATAATACTATAAACCTAAAAATTGAATTAGGGGTGACGAAGACGAAGACGTTTAATTTTATTTGTTTTTCTGGGCTTTCATTTCTTGTTCTGGTTGGGTTGGGTTGGGTTTTGGACTGAGCTTGACTTTTATGTTGGATCTAATCTTTTGGTGTAGAAGTTTTTGCATTCAAAGCCAATTTGTTTGAACTTGGTTGATAGTCAAGGTTTTGGTTTTTTTGTCATTATCAAATTGTGTTGTAACCTTGTAATTGTAATACATGTTTTTATTGCATTCACTCCATATGAGGAAATTTAGGAGAGTGTATTGCTATGAGCCTATGAGGACATTATTTTTAGATATGGAATTCATATATTGATATTGGGTCCTTAATTGATATCAGAGGTTGTTAAATTTCATTCTATATTATTAGGCGTTGGCTATTTTTTCAAAAAAGTTCTCAACTTACCCCCAATTAGAGTTTATAAAAATTAGCCAACCTGCTAACCCAACTCGAACCCCAGCCCAATCATAATGGGTTGGGTCGAAATTTCAACCCGTTTAATTAAATGGGGCGACGTGACCTATCCCGTTTAATTAAATGAGTTGAGTCAGGCTGAAAATTTCGACTTGATCTTAGTCCGTCTAATCCATTTATGAAAACAGCTTAAAAAACCAAACTGATTTCACAACTAAAAAAATTAGGCTAGCCAATATACAAAGTTAAAAACCCAAACTCTTCACAACAAAAAAAAAGCAGTAGCCACCCCATCTATTCACAAACCCTAACTCTCATCAGTAAAAACTAAAAAGGTAAAACCCTAAATCTCTACTCCTCTCTCACTCTCTACGCCTCTCTTCGTCTCTAATTCTCTCTTCACTCTTCAGTTTTCACAAAATTCATAAATTTTTCTCACTTTCACTCTTAGCTAGTTTTTGGACTCGTGCATAATGTACGGGATATTTTTTTTATTTCATATAAATCATATCTTATTATATTTACTTTTCAAATCAATTAAATACACTTCTAAAGGTTGAAATAGTGTAATGTGATTATATATAGGATGAATTATTTTATAGTCAAAGCTTTTTTCCAACAATTATTTCTTGTGCAAATTTCTAAATATGTAGTCTAAAAATAATTACATACATTTTTTATGTGAATTGAAGTGAACTAAAGTAATCTCTAGGTTTAATAGTTATCTTATTTGCAAAAATATCATTGAAGTGCTTCTTAATAAACAATATATTTTCACATATATTTAGGAATTATTTAGCCATTATAGAATGTTAGAAAATAGATTTTTTACACATAATCAAAATATTTAACATTGCGAGAGGTCCTCGTGGGAGCCCAATGGTGGGGGTTTTTGATTCTCTCTTCCCCCCAATTTTGGGGTTTTTGTTTAAATGTTCTAACTTATTAATGATGTTGGTCTTCCAATAAGGGTAGTTTGGGGGGGGCGGGGCTTGTTACCAATTATCTTTCCTAAAAAAAAAAAAAAAAAAAAAAAAAAAATATTTAACATTGCAAGACTTTCTAGTATAGTTGCTGTCTTTTTTAATTTTATGGTAATTTTAACTTTTATACTATTTTTGATAATTTTCATCACAACTGAAATTGACATGGAACCAAACCTGAACCCGACATGTTGACCTGAATTGCCACCCCTAGATTTATAGGTATATATGGCACAGTTCATTTGCATAAGTATAATTTAATTTATTTAAAATCTTACATGAATAAATAATTATTATAAATGGTTGTAGTTCCTTAAATTGCTAGATACAGTGGCGGACCTATCCTTGGTCTTAGTTGGTCACGTGACCAACCATTAATTTGAGGGGGGGAATTGAAACTCACAACACGAATGATACGCGTTTTCCTTCTCTCTTTCTCTCAGACAAATGAACCCTAACTCTTTCTCTCTCGTTGAGTTGAGTCTCTCCCCATCCCACGACGGCACGACCCCTAATTCGTCTTCTTTCTCCTCATGCTCCTCCAAGAGCTGTGAAAGTTCCATTACCTTTTTCCATATTTAGGGAGTTCTTGTGCAAGGTAACATAATTTCTTTTTTCCCCCATATTCTAAGTAGATTTATATATCTTGTTGTTCACTTTTCTATCTGGGTGAAATGGTTATCAACTTCGACATGTTCTATTCGAATTTTAATTTTTTATTTGTTTCATGAAATTAGGTTTTATAATTCCTTTTGTTATGATTTTGTTGCTTAATTTTTTGGTCTTGCATTTCCGATTTCTTTAGTTTTGAATTCCATATTTATATTATGATTTTTTTGCTTGCTAATCGTTAATTTCTTCTCATTTCCTTTTTACTGTGATAAGCAATCTGAAATTTTATTTTGATAAGTTTATATGAGTTGGGTTCAAATTAAGTACATGTGTAATTTGCTGCTATCGAATAGCGCAAAGTTTGCTTTTAAAAATCCTATAATCTGTAAATTAAGCATGGTTAAATTACCCTAATGAAGCTTAACACCACAATATGTTGTGAACCGATTTTTGTTAAGGTTAGATCTAATCTTCGATATAAAAGTTTTCAATTTTGGTGACCTATTTAATTCTTCCTCTCAGGTATGTTGTCATTTTGTAGATGTTTCTAATTAGTTCTCTAACTTTTATAGTTAGTTGGCCTATATTTTTGTAACACCCCGATGATTCTCTATTTTCCAAAATACCCTTTTTAATATAAAACTTAGAGAATCATCAAAGCATTATCGCCCGTGTAATAACGTATCGGCTTATTCAGAATTTTGCAGCGGAAATAATAATAAATAACTTTAGAAATAAAACTTAGTCAACCAAAAGTCAACTCCCAAATGTCAAATCATAGTCAAACCAACAATAAGTTAAAAGTCAACTATAAATAACAAAACTCAACACAAGCTCTCCAATTTCCCAAACCCATGATGCATCATCTTCAAACCTGTAATTGACGATGCTCAATTGATCATGAGAGACTGCTGACCAAATGGGTCATCACAGGATCAATAAGGCATAGCCATGATCAACACATACACACAAAGCACGTAATCAGCAAAGTAGAGTACTACATGGTAAATAAATATAAAACCTAACGTGATACTAATAAACATTAAGCAGGGATAAATAATTATAATATAACATAGCAGACTACTTTACTGAACTAAACTCCACAACTAGTAAGTTAATTAATTTAGATGGAATAGGCAATGGAAAGAGTTGACAGTAAGGAGGCTTAAGGGGGTACTGTTGTGCGAGTTGAGAAGCGAAAGGAGGCAGGGGAGAGTGCGGGTGTTGAGGGGGGAGAAGTTGAAAGCAGTGCAGAGAAACGATTACGTGTGGATGACATGATGGATGAGAGCTATGGTTCTTTGACAGTAGCGGAGGTTGGGAAAATCCAACCCCGCGAAGGACAATGAAAATATTGAGTTGGAACTGTCGAGGGCTTGGCAACCCTCGCACAGTGAACACCCTCCGGGAGTGGTGTTGGCGAGATAGGTCAAATATCATTTTCTTACTGGAGACGATGATTGATAAACAAGCGTTGGATAATGTTCGTAGGAGATGCGGTTTTGATAGTGGCATGTGTATTGGGAGTGTTGGCTTGTGGGGGGGATGGGATTCTGGTGGAAGGATATAAATGCAATTGTGAGATCTTTTTCTAACCATCACTTCGTGGTGGATGTTTGTGATGACAATGATGTTGTTTTGTGGAGAGCAGTTGGCGTGTATGGATGGCCCGAAGCGGTAAATAAATACCTCACGTGGCAAATTATGAGGCATTTCTGAGCTGGGGGAGCACTCCTACTGTGATGTTTGGTGATTTTAATGAAATCACTAGCCTTCATGAGAAGTATGGTGGGGCAATTCGTAGTGAAAGACAACTTGATGCGTTCAGATGTGCTATTGACGATTGTGAGATGATTGATTTGGGGTTCAAGGGGAATATCTTTACGTGGCAGAGAGGTAACTCCATGGAAACACTCGTGAAGTAAAGATTGGACCGTTTTCTGGCAAATAGCGGTTGGTGTACAATGTTTCAATATGCGGAGGTGATTCATTTCCCCATCTATAAATCTGATCACGCCCCGATATTGCTGAAATTTGGGAAAGACCGTTCTTGCCATAAGAAAGGTAAACTTTTCCGGTTCGAAGCTCTCTGGTTATCCAAGGAGGAGTGTGAGCAGGTTGTTGCAAATTCATGGAGAGGATGTGGTGCTGAAAATATTTCAGCTCGTGTGGCTACTGTTGCGGGTTCACTTGAGCAGTGGGCAAAATTGACGTTTGGAGATATACAGAAACGTATCATTGCTGCGGAAAGGAAGCTCCATAATCTACAGGAACAACCTCCTGATGGAGTCATCCTTCATCAATGTAACCAGATTGCTAATGAGTTGGATGAGCTACATAGATTAAAAGAATCGCACTGGCATGCACGGGCAAGGGCAAATGAATTGTGTGATGGGGATAAGAATACATCTTATTTCCATCACAAAGTTTACCAGAGAAGAAAAAGAAATGCTATCAACGGATTGTTTGACGCAGAGGGGAATTGGAGGTCATCCAAAGAGGAGATAGAACAAATAATTTCATCATATTTTGATGATCTTTTTACCACTAGCAATCCACGAGATTTTGAGGTAACTGCTGTCGGTATTGAACCACGAGTCACACCCGAAATGAATGATGAGCTGATGAAGGAGCCGAGTAGGGAAGAAATTAGGGAGGCTTTGTTTCAGATGCACCCTAACTAGGCACCTGGCATTGATGGTATGCATGCCTTATTTTGTCAGAAATTTTGGCATATTGTGGATCCTGATGTAATACTTTTTGTTAAAAAATGGTGGGGAGGTGAAATTGATTTGAATGATGTTAATCAGACATGTATAGTGCTAATCCCCAAATGTGCTGAACCTAAAACAATGTCTGAATTTCGTCCAATAAGTTTGTGCGCAGTTCTTTATAAAATTGTGTCGAAAATGTTGGCGAATAAGTTGAAAAGGTGCCTAGGTGTTTGATCTCTGTGAATCAAAGTGCTTTTGTGCCGAAGAGATTGATAACAGACAACGCACTGATAGCTTTTGAAATTTTTCATTACATGAAAAGAAAAAGGGAGGGAAAGGATGGTACTGTGGCTCTGAAACTGGATATGAGTAAGGCCTATGACCGGGTCGAATGGAGTTTTCTGGAGCATGTGATGTTGAAATTTGGGTTTAAAGTGGCTTGGATTCAGAAGATAATGAGCTGTTTGAACAGTGTTTCTTTCTCTTTCAAAATCAACAACAACGTGTCTGGTTCTGTAATTCCGGGGTGGGGCCTCCGGCAAGGTGACCCCATCTCACCATACTTATTTTTACTTTGTGCTCATGCTTTTTCGATGTTGCTCACAAAAGCAACTGCGGAGTATGCTATTCATGGAGTTAAAATATGTAATGGTGCCCCAAGAGTGTCTCATCTATTTTTCGCAGACGACAGTATTCTGTTTGCTAGAGCAAATTTGCAGGAATGCTCTAAAGTTGCTGATATAATCAGTACATATGAGAGAGCTTCTGGTAAGAATGTCATTCTAAGCAAAACTGAGGTGGCTTTTAGCAGGAAAGTTTCTGTGTCGAGGCGAAAAGAGATTGTAGATACGCTTGGAGTGAGAGAAGTTGACAGACATAAGAAATACTTAGGCATACCCACAATCATAGGGCGTTCAAAGAAGGGAGTTTTTGTTGTTCTGAAGGAAAGAATATGGAAAAAGTTGAATGGGTGGAAAGAGAAATTGTAACACCCCGTAATTTTCACCCTTTATTTTTGGTGTTTGTTTATATTAAAATGATATTTTTCGTAAAAATAAATAATTTATTATTTAGATTATTTTGGAACGTGTTGTGAAAATGTGTATATATTTATATGTTGTGATATATTTATATATATTTATTTTAAGTTGTTAGTTATTTATTTTAAAGGTTATATTAGTTTCGTTATTTATTTAGGCGTTTAGGATGCAGTTTTGTCGCGTAGCGTTTTTGTAACGTTGTTGGACCGACTTGGGTGATGAAATGTTGCATCACGTGTGGCATATCATGCTGGCCGAAAATCAGCAATTATGGAGTGGAGGATGAAGAGTTTTGGTGCTTATTAAGCTAACCTTTGAATATCTTGTAACCGCTCATTTAATCCCTCATTAACATTCTCCTAAACCCTTCATTTTTCCTTGCCAATAACTTCTGATTTTTAATAAGAGAAATTCAGCATCATTCTCATTTAACCCACGCCGTTTTCAAGAAAAGAAAGAGAGAAAAGGAAGAGGAAAAGAAGAGAAAGGTTCAACCCGATTTTTCCTGTCACACCTTCACGAAAATGACAGTAGCCGGAGATCTAACCGTTGGATCGTCTTCAAATTTCGACAGCACGTTTATAACATCTTTATCTTCACTTTGACCAGAGAGATTGTGAATCCGACATTTAAATCGCCGGCAATCATGGTCGGAACAGAACAGCACGAAATGAGATTTGTCAACGTTCAAGAAGAAAACGCCTAGTGACTTATTGCTACAATTATCGTTCGTGGAGGACTTGGATTGCACATATTTTTCGTATCTCTTTAGACTCGCTCTCCTCCCCACGTTCCAGGTAACTAGTAGTTATCTTAGAACAATAGTGATTAGGGTATTATTCGGTATTAGATTATTACGCTAGGAATTGTTTAAAATACTTTTTGAGTGAAATTATTGATGAAATTTGACGTGAATATACTTGATGCATTCAGTATGAATATTGTATGCAGAAAAATAATTTTCTTCCGAGTTTTAGTATTTATTCGATTTATTTAGTAATTTATGCGTTTATGGATTATTTGCAAAATAATTATTGAACGAATGTTATAATTGCTGAAATTATTTTTTGTGAAGCATGCTATATGTGTTGTATGTGTTTCATGCCTTGGAATAATTTTTTGTTTACTGTTTACAGGTTAATTTAGTTGGTTTATTTGTTTTTGCATTTTCGTGTCTGTCAGTATATAAATCGTGAATATTATTTATGGAGGCCCAAAAATCCATTTCTTTACATATCATGTATTACCGTGAGCTTATGCATGTTATGTGAATTTTTGGTAATTTTTGGGCGTTTATTTCTATTTTTAATTATTATATTGGCTTTATAGAGTATTCTGTAAATTAACGTTTAAATTACTTGTAGAGTCCGAAAATTAGAAATAAAATTTTTACCATGTCAGTAGAGAAATAATGGTCGTATGATAATTTTTGTGTTATTTTACTGATCGTTTTTATTAGTTTAATAATTTTTATTGTGTTTTTGTTATGAGTTGGATGATATTCTTTTTAATTATTTAAGGGTTTGTTAATCATAAATAATTTGAGACCTTTTATATTCTTGATATTTTCACCCTTTATTTTTGGTGTTTGTTTACAATAAAATGATATTTTTCGTAAAAATAAATAATTTATTATTTAGATTATTTTGGAACGTGTTGTGAAAATGTGTATATATTTATATGTTGTGATATATTTATATATATTTATTTTATGTTGTTAGTTATTTATTTTAAAGGTTATATTAGTTTCGTTATTTATTTAAGCGTTTTGGATGCAGTTTTATCGCGTAGCGTTTTTGTAACGTTGTTGGACCGACTTGGGGTGATGAAATGTTACATCACGTGTGTCGTATCATGCTGGCCGAAAATCAGCAATTATGGAGTGGAGGATGAAGAGTTTTGGTGCTTATTAAGCTAACGTTTGAATATCTTGTAACCGCTCATTTAATCCCTCATTAACATTCTCCTAAACCCTTCGTTTTTCCTTGCCAATAACTATTTAATCTCGTTTACTATTTGTTGTTTCTTGTTTAAATATTTAGTGCTTTCTCATTTCACAGCAAAATTTTGGTTGTTTTCTTTACTTCTTATTTAATTATCTGACTTTAACTATTTTGTTTTATATTCTTTGGAAAGGAAATTTATATACTCGGTCTAATTTTTAAACTTGTTTGAGTTGATATTGAGTTATAATGGGTGATTCCTTTGACTTGTATGTCAATTTGATAAGTTGACACATTTTATCTATACAGTATGATTTAATTTCCTTTTTGAGTTGACATTAAGTTTATATTGGGTGATTCCGTTAAACTTTAATGTTGATTTGATAAGAAGGCTTTCAAATATTGTTTTGTTGATACTAGGTTGCAATGGGTGGTTCCATGCACGTTTGTGTCGACTTGGCAAATTTTATAATTGCTGTTAATAATTTATTACTTTATCGCCTATTTTTATTATTAGTGTTTCGTCGTTGTGAAATTTATTTTACAGTTTTCAATTTATTTTGCGAACTTTAAATTTCATATATATGTTTAGGAGGTGTACGCTCTTATAACATATGTCATGACTTGTGTTCGTAAGTGCTATTTTAATAAAGTAGCTAGCTACTCTTTATTAAAGTGTCCTTATCTCTTTAAGTGGAGTATAAGCCCGTGTGGTTACCTCTATTTAAATTGGTTTGGCTATCTATTTACGAACTTTTTCTTCTTCGTTTCTTTTCTAAAAATATTTATGTATGGTCGGATTTATTCTTTTATAATTTTACGTAAATATTTATTCCTATTTCTTTTACAAAATTACCTATAGCTTATTGTGCAAATGTTTTTACCTCAAACTTTCTACTTGTCTTTGGTTCTTTCACATTTTATAAAGGATGGTTGTTACCATGCTTCTTTACTATACAACTCTTTTTGGTCTTCCAAAATAAAATGTATATTATTTGAGTTATCAAAATTTATACCCGCAAAGCTGTTTAGTTCTTAACTTAAATCCATCAATTTCTGTTTTCTTAATATTCTTTATATAGAGTATTTTCTTTTATCTCTTGGTTGTTTTGAAGTTTCGAGGACGAAACTCTTTTAAGGGGGAGTGATTGTAACACCCCGTAATTTTCACCCTTTATTTTTGGTGTTTGTTTACATTAAAAATGATATTTTTCGTAAAAATAAATAATTTATTATTTAGATTATTTTGGAACGTGTTGTGAAAATGTGTATATATTTATATGTTGTGATATATTTATATATATTTATTTTAAGTTAGTTATTTATTTTAAAGGTTATATTAGTTTCGTTATTTATTTAGGTGTTTAGGATGCAGTTTTGTCGCGTAGCGTTTTTGTAACGTTGTTGGACCGACTTGGGTGATGAAATGTTACATCACGTGTGGCGTATCATGCTGGCCGAAAATCAGCAATTATGGAGTGGAGGATGAAGAGTTTTGGTGCTTATTAAGCTAACCTTTGAATATCTTGTAACCGCTCATTTAATCCCTCATTAACATTCTCCTAAACCCTTCGTTTTTCCTTGCCAATAACTTCTGATTTTTAATAAGAGAAATTCAGCATCATTCTCATTTAACCCACGCCGTTTTCAAGAAAAGAAAGAGAGAAAAGGAAGAGGAAAAGAAGAGAAAGGTTCAACCCGGTTTTTCCTGTCACACCTTCACGAAAATAACAGTAGCTGGAGATCTAACCGTTGGATCGTCTTCAAATTTCGACAGCACGTTTATAACATCTTTATCTTCACTTTGACCAGAGCGATTGTGAATCCGAAATTTAGATCGCCGGGAATCATGGTCGGAACAGAACAGCACGAAATGTTATGTGAATTTTTGGTAATTTTTGGGCGTTTATTTCTATTTTTAATTATTATATTGGCTTTATAGAATTTTCTATAAATTAACGTTTAAATTACTTGTAGAGTCCGAAAATTAGAAATAAAATTTTTAACATGTCAGTAGAGCAATTATGGTCGTATGATAATTTTTGTGTTATTTTAATGATCGTTTTTATTAGTTTAATAATTTTTATTGTGTTTTTGTTATGAGTTTGATGATATTCTTTTTAATTATTTAAGGGTTTGTTAATCAGAAATAATTTGAGACCTTTTATATTCTTGAAAGCTGATGATTTGTAGGTTACTATGGTTATAATTGTGTGTCATTATATTTACGTTTGATTTATGTAAAAATGATTAATTGTGAACGTTTTGTTGAGTTAATGAGCTTTGGTGTTAATCCGTGGTGGCGTCAGACGCACACTGATGCGTCAGACAGAGGATGGATCGTGCGCCTGCACACAGTTAGCGGCGCGAGCGCACGCTTTGTGTTGTATGATTATTCGTATGTTCTTGTGCGCATGTTTTACATGGAATTGGTGATCTTATACGATGCGATTCATTTCTGGTTGATACTATTGGTGATGTAAACTCTTTAATTGTCGTTGTTGTGCTTTGTGGTGCGCAAAGTATTTGTTGTTGAGACATTTGTTGTAAGTTTGTAACTTACTACTTTGAAGAAATTTTGAAGAGATATCTTTTGATGAATTATGGGTATAAGGTCGGGTGACATCCCTTTAAAGAATATTTTTGAGATGAATGATACTTTGATGATATTTATGATTTTATTTTGAGATAAGAACATCCGGTGGGATAGATGTAGTCTCCGGTGAAGAACATGCCAACCACCTGGTTTGCGAACTAGGGTTACACCTGGGTCAATTGTTGTCGTCCGAGAGGTCAGGGAGTTCTGCGTGTTCTACCCTGCATCGGGAGTTTGGCCATTCTTAGACACAGGCAGTGGGGAACGTAAGCCCATAGACTGACCTGGAGATTGCGATCTGACAAACCTTAGGAAGTGAATTGCGATTCACTGGCGTTCAGTTTCTGACTCAATAACTTATTGTACCTTTGCGTTTATTATTATTTAAGTACTCTTGAGATGATTTATTCATTTTATCTTATTTACTTGATATTTACTTTCACTTGTATCACTTGTGAGCTTTATGGATATGAATGCATGTTGTAGTTGTCTTGGCTTTATTATTTCCTTTCTTACTAATCTATGTCTGGAATAGACTTTGATTTCTTTTGTTATGGGAGAACTGCTAGTTACTCCCCACTGATTATGGATTGTTGTTATATATTTTGCAGGTTATGTTGATGGGAATCTTCTTTGGTTTTGGGCTCTGGTTGAGTTGCGAGAATGAAATGATAGTTGTTTTAGGCCTAGACTTCTAGTTAGACTTTTCTCATTTGGAATACTCTGAATTAGTTATTTATTTATATTATTTATTTAAGTTGGTCTCTTCACATAGTTATTTAAATACCTTTGTATTAGTAGTGGCATTCCCAGAAGACGATGTTTCCGCCATCGTCCTATAATACTATTATTATTTCTTTCTTTTTCGCTTTGAAATTCTGGGGTGTTACAGTTGGTATCAGAGCAAAACGCTCCTAAACTCTGAAAAAGAGTTGCTAATGATTCTTTAGAATTATTAGTTAGCCATAGGAGATAAAATTTGTTTAGAATTAAGTTTAGTAGTTTCACTATAATGAGAGTGTGATGGGTAGAGTAAGTAAAGGGAAGGCTTATGGGAATGTGGTGTGCTCTCATGCTTATGGAGCATATGTTATATGTATAGTTACTTGTATTATTGGTGGAATTAGTCTACCAAGTTTGTTAATCTTATTTGCAGGGCCTCTTACATGTAATTTATTTTCTCTTTTATCAGAGTGCGCAGCGAAAGCGAAGTAATTTATAGCCTTCTCCGTTTAGTTGTGTGTTTAATTTGTTTTGTGTTTTGCAATTTTAAAAATAAACTTTTATTTTACTTTTAATATAGTCATGTGTGTTGCATTGCATTAATTTTCTTTGTTGGTTGCTTGATAGTATATGTTATTATGCGCGACGATATATATATTTTCTGTTCTTTTCCAATTAAGTGTTGTTTTTATGTGAGTGCTACGTATCTGTTTTATTATTTTACAAAACTTTCTAGTTTGAGTTTATATTCCAAATTATATTTTTGATATTTGAACTTAATAAATTTCATACCTATATTAGAGTTATTTTCTAACTTTCAAATTTTGTTATTGTTAATATTTTGACATACTCTTTTGAAAAACGTTTAATTTCAATTGTTTTATAATGGTTTGGAAAAAGAAAGGGGTTATGAAATTGTCTTTCAAGATATTCTTCAAATTTCTCTTACCGTCTTTGACCATCTATATTTATAAATATTTCTTTTAATATTTTTATTTTTCATGCTAATCCTTGTTTAGCCTTTAATTATGGTAATAAGTTTTGTAGTCTTTGAAAATAAAAGTACTTTAATGAGTTGTCTTGGTGTTAGATTGAAATGTAGACGCAAACTATTTTGTTTTAAAGGTTAGCATTCAACAACTTTTACTTTACTTACTTTTCTCATTAGCATTATTTTTCAAACTCAAATGCGTGAAAGGATCTCGTTTACTATTTGTTGTTTCTTGTTTAAATATTTAGTGCTTTCTCATTTCATAGCAATATTTTGGTTGTTTTCTTTACTTCTTATTTAATTATGTGACTTTAACTATTTTGTTTTATATTCTTTGGAAAGGAAATTTATATACCCGGTCTAAATTTTAAACTTGTTTGAGTTGATATTGAGTCATAATGGGTGATTCCTTTGACTTGTATGTCAATTTGATAAGTTGACACATTTTATCTATACTTCCTCCGTTCCAAAATAAGTGAAACACTTGTCTCAAAAAGCTCTCACATAAATGAGAGAAGTGTTTCACTTATTTTGGAACGGAGGAAGTATGATTTAATTTCCTTTTTGAGTTGACATTAAGTTTATATTGGGTGATTCCGTTAAACTTTAATGTTGATTTGATAAGAAGGCTTTCAAATATTGTTTTGTTGATACTAGGTTGCAATGGGTGGTTCCATGCACGTTTGTGTCGACTTGGCAAATTTTATAATTGTTGTTAATAATTTATTACTTTTTATCGCCTATTTATTATTAGTGTTTCGTCGTTGTGAAATTTATTTTAAAGTTTTCAATTTATTTTGCGAACTTTAAATTTCATATATATGTTTAGGAGGGTAACGCTCTTATAACATATGTCATGACTTGTGTTCGTAAGTGCTATTTTAATAAAGTAGCTAGCTACGCTTTATTAAAGTGTCCTTATCTCTTTAAGTGGAGTATAAGCCCGTGTGGTTACCTCTATTTAAATTGGTTTGGCTATCTATTTACGAACTTTTTCTTCTTCGTTTCTTTTCTAAAAATATTTATGTATGGTCGGATTTATTCTTTTATAATTTTACGTAAATATTTATTCCTATTTCTTTTACAAAATTACCTATAGCTTATTGTGCAAATGTTTTTACCTCAAACTTTCTACTTGTCTTTGGTTCTTTCACATTTTATAAAGGATGGTTGTTACCATGCTTCTTTACTATACAACTCTTTTTGGTCTTCCAAAATAAAATGTATATTATTTGAGTTATCAAAATTTATACCCGCAAAGTTGTTTAGTTCTTAACTTAAATCCATCAATTTCTGTTTTCTTAATATTCTTTATATAGAGTATTTTCTTTTATCTCTTGGTTGTTTTGAAGTTTCGAGGACGAAACTCTTTTAAGGGGGAGTGATTGTAACACCCCGTAATTTTCACCCTTTATTTTTGGTGTTTGTTTACATTAAAATGATATTTTTCGTAAAAATAAATAATTTATTATTTAGATTATTTTGGAACGTGTTGTGAAAATGTGTATATATTTATATGTTGTGATATATTTATATATATTTATTTTAAGTTGTTAGTTATTTATTTTAAAGGTTATATTAGTTTCATTATTTATTTAGGCATTTAGGATGCAGTTTTGCCGCGTAGCGTTTTTGTAACGTTGTTGGACCGACTTGGGTGATGAAATATTACATCACGTGTGGCGTATTATGCTGGCCGAAAATCAGCAATTATGGAGTGGAGGATGAAGAGTTTTGGTGCTTATTAAGCTAACCTTTGAATATCTTGTAACCGCTCATTTAATCCCTCATTAACATTCTCCTAAATCCTTCATTTTTCCTTGCCAATAACTTCTGATTTTTAATAAGAGAAATTCAGCATCATTCTCATTTAACCCACGCCGTTTTCAAGAAAAGAAAGAGAGAAAAGGGAGAGAAAAAGAAGAGAAAGGTTCAACCCGGTTTTTCCTGTCACACCTTCACGAAAATAACAGTAGCCCGAGATCTAACTGTTGGATCGTCTTCAAATTTCGACAGCATGTTTATAACATCCTTATCTTCATTTTGACCAGAGCGATTGTGAATCCGAAATTTAGATCGCCGGAAATCATGGTCGGAACAGAACATCACGAAATGAGATTTGTCAACGTTCAAGAAGAAAACGCCTAGTGACTTATTGCTACAATTATCGTTCGTGGAGGACTTGGATTGCACATATTTTTCGTATCTCTTTAGACTCGCTCTCCTCCCGACGTTCCAGGTAACTAGTAGTTATCTTAGAACAATAGTGATTAGGGTATTATTCGGTATTAGATTATTACGCTAGGAATTGTTTAAAATACTTTTTGAGTAAAATTATTGATGAAATTTGATGTGAATATACTTGATACATTCTGTATGAATATTGTATGCAGAAAATAATTTTCCTCCGAGTTTTAGAATTTATTCGATTTATTTAGTAATTTATGCGTTTATGGATTATTTGCAAAATAATTATTGAACGAATGTTATAATTGCTGAAATTATTTTTCGTGAAGCATGTTATATGTGTTGTACATGTTTCATGCCTTGGAATAATTTTTTGTTTACTGTTTACTGGTTAATTTAATTGGTTTATCTGTTTTTGCATTTTCGTGTCTGTCAGTATATAAATCGTGAATATTATTTATGGAGGCCGAAAAATCTATTTCTTTACATATTATGTATTACCGTGAGCTTATGCATGTTATGCGAATTTTTGGTAATTTTTGGGCGTTTATTTCTATTTTTAATTGTTATATTGGCTTTATAGAGTATTCTGTAAATTAACGTTTAAATTACTTGTAGAGTCCGAAAATTAGAAATAAAATTTTTACCATGTCAGTAGAGCAATAATGGTCGTATGATAATTTTTGTGTTATTTTACTGATCGTTTTTATTAGTTTAATAATTTTTATTGTGTTTTTGTTATGAGTTTGATGATATTCTTTTTAATTATTTAAGGGTTTGTTAATTAAAAATGATTAATTTTGAACGTTTTGCTGAGTTAATGAGCTTTGGTGTTAATCCGTGGTGGCGTCAGACGCACACTGATGTATCAAACGCAGGATGGACTGTGTGCCAGACACATAGGTTGGCGCTGAGCGCACAGTTTTGTGCTGTATGATTTTTCGTATGTTCTTGTGCGTATGTTTTACATGGAATTGGTGATCTTATACGATGCGATTCATTTTTGGTTGATACTATTGGTGTTGTAAACTCTTTAATTGTCGTTGTTGTGCTTTGTGGTGCGCAAAGTATTTGTTGTTGAGACATTTGTTGTAAGTTTGTAACTTACTACTTTGAAGAAATTTTGAAGAGATATCTTTTGATGAATTATGGGTATAAGGCCGGGTGGCATCCCTTTGACGAATATTTTTGAGATGAATGATACTTTGATGATATTTATGATTTTATTTTGAGATAAGAACATCCGGTGGGATAGATGTAGTCCCCGGTGAAGAACATGCCAACCACCTGGTTTGCGAGTTAATTGTTGTCGTCCGAGAGGTCAGGGAGTTCTGCGTGTTCTACCCTGCATCGGGAGTTTGGCCATTCTTTGACACAGGCAGTGGGGAACGTAATCCCATAGACTGACCTGGAGATTGCGATCTGACAAACCTTAGGAAGTGAATTGCGATTCACTGGCGTTTGGTTTCTGACTCAATAACTTGTTGTACCTTTGCGTTTATTATTATTTAAGTACTCTTGAGATGATTTATTCATTTTATCTTATTTACTTGATATTTACTTTCACTTGTATCACTTGTGAGCTTTATGGAAATGAATGCATGTTATACTTGTCTTGGCTTTATTATTTCCTTTCTTACTAATCTATGTCTGGAATAGACTTTGATTTCTTTTGTTCTGGGAGAACTGCTAGTTACTCCCCACTGATTGTGGATTGTTGTTATATATTTTGCAGGTTATGTTGATGGGAATCTTATTTGGTTTTGGGCTCGGGTTGAGTTGCGAGAATGAAATGATAGTTGTTTTAAGCCTAGACTTCTAGTTAGACTTTTCTCATTTGTAATACTCTGAATTAGTTATTTATTTATATTATTTATTTAAGTTGGTCTCTTCACATAGTTTTTTAAATACCTTTGTATTAGTAGTGGCATTCCCAGAAGACGATGTTTCCGCCATCGTCCTATAATACTATTATTATTTCTTTCTTTTTCGCTTTCAAATTCTTGGGTGTTACATTGTTATCCCGTCCCGACAAAGAAGTGTTGATCAAGGCCGTAGCTCAAGCAATTCCCACATATATGATGAGCGTGTTTCGCATCCCGGATGGATTAATTGATGAAATTCATTCCATGCTTGCAAGATTTTGGTGGAGAGGAAATGGAACGGAAGGAAAGCTCCATTGGCATAATTGGGAATCCCTGTGCCTTCCCAAGTCCATGGAGGGCATGGGTTTTCGTGACCTTAGGTGTTTCAACTAAGCAATGCTTGCTAAACAATGCTGGCGCCTATGTGACGATCCGACATCCCTTCTTCATACAATACTTAAAGCAAGATATTTCAAGAATTCGGAGTTTGTGAAGGCATATAGGGGATTCGATCCTAGCTATACATGGCGTAGTATTTGGGGGGCAAAGTCTTTGTTATTAGAAGGCTTGCATTGGCGAGTAGGTAATGGAGAGCGAATCAAAGTGTGGGCGGATCCATGGGTACTTGGCGAGGGAGCTCACGTAACTCTTACGCCTCCTATTGGTGCTGATCCGAATATGTTGGTCGCAGAGTTGATTGATTATGAAGCGGGAGGGTGGAATGCGGACAAGATCTCTTCGTGTTTTGGAGCAGACGAGGGAGCAAGAATTATGGACATACCTTTGTCGAAATTTTGGCCTAGGGATCGTCGATACTGGTGGCCAAACAAAGATGGGGTATACTCCGTCAGGTCGGGCTACTGGATGGGAATGCTTGGCAAAACCCGATCATGGCAACTTTGTGCTGGGCAACATGAATCTGAGTTGTGGAGGCTCGTTTGGTCTATTGATGGTCCAAATAAGCTAAAACACTTTATATGGAGGACGTGCAAGGGTAGTTTGTCGGCGAAAGAACGTCTCTATTACATACATGTGGTATCTGATAATACTTGTCAAATATGTGGTGAGATGGAAACCATTATTCATGCACTTTTTGAATGCTCTCATGCACGGGAGGTTTGGAAGCATTGTAATTTTTTGGAGGAAGTTCGTACAGCACCTTCATCCTCTTTTGCAGAGCGTTTGTTGTGGACGGCATGTAATATTAACAATGATTACATACGTGCTTTCGCCACTCTTTCTTGGGCTGCGTGGACGTGCCGAAACAAAGAGATTTTTGAAGCATCTCCCCCTTCACCAATTCATATAGCTGCTGGTTTTTGTAAGTTTGTTGAAGATGCTCGTGCTTTCTCGAAGTCAACATCTCCTCAGGTGAGTTCGTCTCTCTCAATCTCCTCAGCTGCGGGATGGAGAAAGCCGAATATGGGCTGGGTTAAGGTGAACGTGGATGCCCATATAATGGCTGACCGTGGTGTTGGACAAGGTGTGATTATACGTGATTGTCAGGGGGTTTTACTGGTTGCTGCAGCCACGAGGCTGAATGTGACGTGGGAGGCTCGTATGGCTGAGGCGGCAGCAGCTAGGTATGAAGTTATTATTGCACGACGCTTGGGTTTCTCGAAGGTATGCTTGGAAGGAGATGCGTTGACAATTACGGCAGCAATTATGAATAACTAGATGGGATGTGCTCCTATTTTCTCTCTGCTTGAGGATGTTATCTTACTTAGTAGTGCTTTTGAGGTTTTTAATTGTAGTCATGTTAGGAGAGCGGGAAACACTATTGCCCACCTTATGGCACGGTGGAATGTTGATGTGAATGCTGAATTTATCTGTACGAACTCTTTTCCCCAAAGTATTGCAACTTAATAATACGGTTCTCGCGTTTCCCCTCAAAAAAAAAAACTAAACTCCACAACTAGTAAGTTAATTAATTTAGATGGAATAGGCAATGGAAAGAGTTGTCCAAACCAAACCAGTCTTCAATTTAGAAGATGAAGTACGGGCGCGACTCCGTACTTCCCCTGGCCTACGATATCGAGGAACCTTTAAATAAAAATAGGACACGGTGATCAATCCGGTCCCAAGAAAAGCCATGGGCTACCACCATGTACTCCAACTCATACTAGTCCAACACTTCAGAAGTGCATAAGTCTAAAGCTATTGCTATTCACTTTCCACTTTAAGTGATTAATAATTTATTACTTGTTATGACTCACAAGTAGAACAAATAATATAATCATCAAATATACATAAACTTTCATTTTTATCTTAGGATTAGATAAGGTGATCATCAACTTAACAATCCAAGAATAATTCCAATATTAAATCCATAACCTTTATTTATTTGTTGACGAAGTCAACAACCAACCAACCTTTCATAGGTTAAATAACCAACTTACCAAATAAGGCCCTTGGTTCTCATAAAGTAGTTAAATAATCCAAAGGGAACAACATGATTCAATCATGATCCAATACCAACATAAATATTAATCGCTCATGTGAATTAATAAATAAAGTTCTCAATCCCATATGCTTGCATCAATCATCCATACAAACATAATATAATCATCCATAATCAACATGCTTCACACAACGACATAAAACATACAAATCCAATCGAATATAAATCACATATGAACTAAAAATAGTTCCCTATACATGATACTACATAAATCCCATCCTTAGGACATGATACTAATACCAACCCACACAAGGTATGTACGTACCTTGTGTAGACAAAGTTCGAGACCACTTTGACAAGGTTAAAAGTCGCCTAAAGAGTATTCTCCGCCTAACAATAATCAACATAACCACAATCAATACTCTTATAAATTTCCAGCAATATTACAATACTTTCAATCCTCTTTAAAAATGTTTAAAAATATTTTCCACAATTACAACTTCATTTATTAATACTCCCTAGTATAGTACTACTATACTAGTTGCTAAAAACCCTTAAAAACTCATACTTTGATCATGAAAACTCCATTATAAGCATAGTTATAAAATTTCCAGCAACTTATAAAGTATTAAAACCCTTGTAAAACATAGTTAAACATAATTAAAATCATAAGAGTACTCAATTTCACAAACTATAATCTACTACTATGATTTCCAACTCACAAAACCCTAAAAATCCATGCTTTGATATTTAAAACCCTAGTTTGAACATAACTATTAAATCTGAAATTTTAATTACTTCATTACATAAACTACATAATCTTAGATTCATATTTAAATCATCAACTATAACTTTAAATATAAACAGATTAAAACAACTCTTAAAAATATAAACTTTGCATTAAATATAACTTGAGGAGGAAGAAAAATAACCAAAACAAAGGAGGAAGAAAAAGGGACGCCGGAGGGGAAGAGGCGGCGCCGGGCTGCTGGTGGTCCGGTGGCTGGCCGACTGTCGGCCGAACAACACGAAGAGGAGGAGAAGAAAAGAGAGAAAGAAAAAGAAAGAGAAAAAAAAGAAGAGGATAGAGCAGAAAAATAGAGGGAGGAAGAGAGAGAAAATAAATGTGTTTTATGTGTGGGGAACTGTGTAATAAAGGGTATTTATAGGTTCTCCCATTAGGGGTCCAATAAGGAGTTGGGCTTTGATGGGTTAGTTTAATGAAGATGTTCATAGGAAAAGCTATAAGGTTTGGGCTCCTCTAACCCAATATTAAATTTTTTTTAATTCAACTCCACTAGTTTAGTTATAAAGTGATTTTTCAAAGTATAACTAAATAAAATATTTGATTACCTAAAATCATTAAATAATTCTTTTGACTTTCAAATAGTCAACCTTTTAAGAAATAAATTATATAAATACTAAAGCATATTAAAATACATATAAATATACATTAAAATATATTTATTAAATTTATAAAATTACGGGGGATTACAATTTTGGTATTGCTTTTAGCGTTTGTGATGAAATTTTTGAGATTTTTAATGTGCTCACCCTTTGGTCGGCCACTGTCTGCAGTATCCCAGTATAGCCACAAACAACAACCAAGAATTCACCAACTAACAAAATATTGAAAAACCCCAACTCAGGTAACCTATTTTAAGTTAAATGTCAAATTTGCTTGTTAATTGCTTGTTGAGTAATTTATTGTGTGATTTACTAGTTTAGTTGGTTGTTTAGTAAGCTTATCAAGTTTTAAATAGATTAATTAACTAGTAATATAACTAGTCTCCAGTCTCCACTCACCACACTTTAGTGTTTTGTTTCAATTTTTGGTTTGTAAGAGTTAAATTGATAAGTGGTTGAGCGAATGAGGTGTTAATTGGGGAATAAAAATTGAGGAAACTTGGGTTCAAGTTATTTGATATGACAATTAATTGAATGATTGATAATTATTATTTATCAAAATGTGATAACTAGCCCAAAACCATTGTAATAGTTTCTAATTACTATTGGTGAATGAACCGATTGTTGGTTGCATTCTGGTTGGTGAATGGTAGTGTGACCAACCATTCTCAAATTCCTGGATCCGCCACTGAGCTAGATAGAAGATGAGTCTCGTTTACAATAAGATTATCCTTTTCCGATTGGTCAAATGATCTTAATAGGAGAGTGATATACTACCTCCATTCCTTTTTAATAGTTACACTTTCACTTTTGACACTGTTCACAAATTTTCCTTTGACTATCATTTGTGATTTATGGTTAAGAGAAAATATAGTCATGTGGGGTCTTGTTTGATTCGTCTCGATATGTACTTTTAGAATATCGACTTTTTATATTTTTTACAAATACAAAATTAGAGATATAAAGGCTCAAAGTAGTGCATCGGCATGCGTGAAAAGTGTAAGTATAACTATTGAAAAGGAACGTAGGTAGTATAAGTAGCATACACCTTCGTCTACCTAAAAGCTCAACCAAGTATAGTCTTCTTAATTTTTTTTATATAAAAATATATATAATGAGTTTCTTATTACTATCTAAATTGCTTTGCTAAAAAAGTTCTATTCAAGTGTAGTAATAATTTTAGCCTTTTTTTTCTTTGGTCCATCACATATCTTTTCATGTAATATAGTATGAAGGTATAGTTCTTTTTTACTTCATAAATCCATGTATACCAAGGGTGCGGGTTAATTTATGTATAATATTCATATTTCTTGTGAATTGAGATTAACTGAAAAAAGAAAACTTGAGTTATGACTACGTCCACTTTACCATTGGCTTCGATCATGCCAAAACCACACCCATAGATCTTAAAAATGATGATATAGAAAATAAGATGTAAAAGATAAATCCATATAAGTTTTAGTAATAAAATTTGAACCTGCTACTTGTTTATAAAGAACACCCATGTAGGTCTATCATAAAGATGAGTGGTTGAGTATACTCGCTCCATCTTCCAATGTTGTTATCTTTATTTCTTAGGGTCTTAATATACATACGTTTGACCATTAGTTTTTTGTAATTATACCCAACAAATGGATTAAGACATATCTTACACGATATTTTTATTGGGTTGCTAAATGACGCCCTAAAATTTCTTACTAACGCCCTAAATACGTATTTTATTCTGTATTTGTATATCCTCTTTCTACTTTTTCCCTCACTTCCCCTTCCCCTTCTCCATTCACCACCACTATGAATTGCACCACTGGAGCCACCACCACCGATTTTCCGGGGAGCTTGACATATTCTGACGAGCTTGATCACCACCGAGAATCCAAAAATTGATTTATTTTTAAAAATAATAATATGGTGAGGCGTCTACCATGGACGCCCCACCACAAGTACATGCGCCTACCATGGACGCATGTGCCTGTGGTGGGGCATCCATGGTGGATGCCGCACCATATATATTTTTTTTTAAAAAATTCAGAAGGAGAATCAATTGTTGTTGTACAGCAGCAACAATATTAGAAGGCGGTTCCATTACATTCGGCGATTGAAGAGGTTTGGGGGAAGATGTTGAGGGTATTTGCCATTGTTATTACGGGAATTTCTTCAATTGGGTTTTATTTTTTGGGGGCTAAATCCTATTGGGATTTTTCCAAATTGGGATAATTTTTAGCCTTGGTAATTCAACTTCAAAAAAAAAGATTATAAATTTGCAACGAAGATAGAGAAAGCAGATGGAGGAAAAACGTTGACAAAGGCGAAAGAAGAAGAAAGAGTGAAAGCCTGGTTTGTTTTTTCTAATAGTATAATGTTTTTTTATAGCATATTGATGTCCAATCCGAAATAGTGGTGGTGGTACGGCGACGGCGACGCCAGTAGTGGTGCGGAAGAAGAAGGGGAAGGAGAAGTGAGGGAAGGGGAGAAAGAGAGAAAAGAAATCGAGGTATAATATAGAGTATAAAAATACTGTATTTAGGGCGTTGGTAAGAAATTCTAGGGCGTCAAATAGCAAAACCCATTTACACATACGGACTAGTAAGATAGAAATTATATCAAATTTTCACTTTGAACATATGAAGTGAATGAAAATACTAGAGAATAAGGAATCAATATATTTTTACATGTTACTATCAATGACACATTGCCTATTGTCAATGTTTTCAAATTTTGAGAGTTCCATGATAACAATTCGAGATAATTTTCAAACTATTGGCTTGTTATTTCAAAGTCTATAATCTAGTAATGAGAATATAATTTAAAATTGATCTATGACCAGTGCATTGCATGGTTGACATATGAATTATTTATAATAATCTGTATTATACCTTATTTATTTCAAAATACTTGCTACACTTTTTTAAAATTAGAGATGATCAATAAGGTGGGTCACTCAACCAACCTTGATCCACCCACCCCCCTCGTGGGATGAATCAGGACAGCTCGTATAAGCCAATGTCACAACCCACCCAACCCTTATATTAAGATGGTAAGCCACAACCTGATTTTTTTATTCAAAAAGGTGGTGGCTCCCTACTTTCTCTCTCTACCTTTTTTAAGGCTCCAAATTTTCTCTATGTAGCATCGAGCTTGAAATAAATGAAGTAGTTATCAATTCCCTAGAATTCACACTTAAAAAGACACGCACATTCTTAATGTAAGTTAAATTTTTTATACTCACCTCAAACTCATGTAAATTTATACCTATAACACATATCCTTACAAAAATTTAATTCACAATATTATGATTGATGTCTGATAGTCCACAGATTTGGTTATTTTCTTTTCTCACTCTTTAGATGCAAAAGCACCAACTATTTTTTACTCCTCGACAAATAACCATACTTTTTGCATAAGAAGTTTGGATTGTATTGAAACAAGATAATTACAACCTAACATATAACAAAGAGACTAAGGGGGCGTTTGGTTGAGGGGTGTGAAGAAAGGGAGAGGGTTTCCAAACTTATGTTTCCCTTACTTGATTTTTAGTTGATGATTTTTTCCTTTCCCTTTACCCATTTTTCAGTTTAGAATTATCCCCCTTACCCTTAGATCCATTACCCAGCCCCCCTAAGGTTTTGGATACCCCCAAATCCATCTACACCATAACACAACTAACCACCGCACCACCACGACCACCACCACCAGGCTGACCCTACTGACCACCACCACGACCATCTGAGCCGCCGCCACCACCCTCCACCTGAGTCGCCGACCCCCTGCAACCCGCCGAAAACCCCACCCCACCTACCGAAACACCATCCCACCCGCCGAAAACATCCCCCCACCATGAAACCCCACCCCAACCGCCGAAAACCCCACCCCAACCCTCGAAAACACCACCCCACCCGTCGAAAACCTCCCCCACCCTCCGAAACCCCACCCCACCCTTGAAACACCACCCCAACCGTCAAAAACCCCACCCCACCCTCGAAAACACTACCCCACGACGAAAACCCCACTCCGCCCTCGAAAACACTACCCCACCCACCGAAAATCCCACCCAATTTCGAAAACACCCCCACCCGCCGAAAACCCCGGCCCACCCTCGAAAACACCCCCACCACCCAAAAACCCTAGCCCGGCCCTCGAGAACACCCCCCCCACCCGCCGAAAACCCTAGCCCGGATGCCGCTGGGTCGCAGCGGCGACGCCGTGCCGGCGTAAGTGAGAGAAAGAGATGGGGGGAGGGAGGGGGAGGGGGAGGGGGAGGGAGGTAAAGGGTCAACTTTTGTTACCCTTTCTCTTGTCTAACCAAACACATGGGTAAATTGGGGGTTTGGGGGGTTCCTTTCCTTTCCTAACCCTTACTTGATTCCTTTCCCTTTCCCCACTTCCAACCAAACACCCCCTAAAAATGTTTATGACTTTATGTTAAACAACCAAAAAGGGGAGGGAATAGTATGCAAAGTAATAGGATATTGTTCACATAAGTTACACGTGATCAGGGATGTGATTGTCAATCAAATATAATACTTATGAAAAAATATCATATTATCATGCCTAGATTATGAGGATAGTATCCAAAGAGATATTTCATATTATTTTGCACACTTTTAACTATGATTTAAAGGGTATGTTGGCGAATCCACCTTTCTATTAATGGGTAAGATATACTTTTTCTTGAGCTTATCTCCAGCTATTCATTACATTAGTTTTAGATCTTTTAGAAATGTGATTGTATTGGGTATAGTAAATATGTGGTAATTTTTTTGTAATTCTAGTTCATTCATTCAATAATATAGAGTGGGCCAAATTCAATGCGTGAATTTTCTTTAAAAATGACATCTATATCAAAAGTAAATTCATGTGTATGCATTTATATCTTTTTGTTTTAATTGAATGATGTTTATATCTTTTGCTCAAAATATCGTATAACGTTGCAAAATCACATTGTTCATCATCTAACCTCCAAATATAAACACAATCTTCCTTAAAATCTAAAAAAATCAAAATGAAAAACCATAAGGTACTATATAAAACCACAAGATAATTTTTTAATTTATCAATTTTGATCTATGGGTAGCTTATAGCCTTGTATGAAGTCATATTGAATATGCTACAAATTTTCAGAGAGGTAATTTTCTTAGCTCCTTATTGTTGTGTATGGAATAAACGTTTGATAAAGATATTTAATCTATAGACAAAGGATAGATTAGGATGTATATATTTTAATTCAATATTAGTTCAAGAATTTTTAAAACAAATATATATATGATTTTTTTTTTTGGGAAATTTACTATGATATGTACGTTCTGAATTTTTTATATCATGTTGATAAGAGGTTTTTAGTGTGTAGTTAAGGCACCAAAAATCACTTTTCAAACAACATTTATAACACCTAACAAGCAATTACTAAGAACGTAGTAAAGGCAAGTCAAGGTCGATCCACAGGGAAACTGGGATTAACCTAAGTCTAACAAGTTTAAATTGCCTAATTGAAGGGGTTTTTGGGGGTTTTAGAAAGGTTTTGTGACAACTAACTAAGATCAAACAAACTAGCAAATAAAATATGGGATTAAAAAATCAATGAGAAAACAATAGAGTTAAGACTACTAGTATGAATCAAAATGGAACAATAATCATTAATGCAATTGTAATTCAAAGGCGACAATCATGCAAGGTTTAGTTTTCCTCTAAAATACTCGAGTCCTCTCTCGAATGATCCTCAAGAATAATCGCTTAATCAATCAACTAAATCCTCTCTCGTATAGTCTTTAGTCAATTGATTAAGAAATCCAATAAGTCCGGAAAACCCCTAATAAAAGGACCCCCTTAATTTCTACCCAATATATTGGCCTAGAAATTAAGTTGATTCATGGGGATGATAAAAGAGTTCAAATAAAATTCGATTTAGAATATATGTAATCAAAATGCCAAAGCATAAATGTGATCAGCATCCATCCTAAGGTCTCAAAACACCAAGATCAATGCATAATCATCATTAAATCACCACAATCACATTAACAATCAATGAAAATCCTAATTCATACTTTTACCCAAACCCTAGATAAGAGACTACTCACTAATCATGGAATCTAAGCATAAAAATATGAAATTTATAACTAATTTATGGCTAAACATGATTAATGGATGATAAATTAAATAAAAATAAACAATTAAAAAACTATAAACTCTAAGATCTATAACTATTGAGGAATAGAGAATAACAATGAAAATGTTGAAAAAAAAAGTGAAAACTTGCAATTAAATTAATTAAAGGTACCTTGAAGATGTAGAAATCAACAAACTTTAAATCTTGAAATCCGAATTCACAAAGCTTCAATGTGTATCTCTCTAAGAGGAATTCTAATAAACTCTCTAATAATCCCTAGGAATAAAGCATAGTCTCCAAAATAAAACATAACACCCATTTTAATTAGGCCCGAAGCCTTACAAATCTTGGACAGAAATAAACGGTGCGGGCGCACCGCACAAATAGGTGCGGGCGCACAACCAAGCTGATCTCAAAGTAAAAATATCCGTCGAAAGGTGCGGGCGCACCAGCTAAGTGATGGCGCACCTCAGTAGCTGGTGCAGGCGCACTATAACTTCTGATCATGAGGAAAACAAATCTGTCATCAGGTGTGGGCGCACCAGTGTATATGGTGCGGGCGCACCTCAGGAAACGGTGCGGGCGCACCTCATCAACTATCCAACTCCTCTTTTCTTCTCGTTTTGTGCGGGCAAGGAGGTCATATGGTGCGACCACACCATATATTCAATGAAGCTCTTAACACACTCGCCTCATGCCGTTTCTTCCAACTTGTAACCTCAGAAATGGTCACACCTATAATCAAAACACGGCAAAGCACGGTGAAAGTAAATGTACTAGAAATCCGGCAAAATTGACCGAAAATCTAGCAAAATGTCACTATGATCAAGAATGATCAAGTGAATGAAATAGAAGAGGAAATGGAGAAGAAAGAGGGAAGAAAGGGAGAAAAAGGATCAAAATAAGCTTAAAAGAGTTCGTAAAGTGCGTTAGAAACGCACTTATCAAACTCCCCCAAGCTTAACATTTTACTTGTCCTCAAGTAAACTAAGAATGAGAAGGAAGAAAGGAAAGAGGAGAAAAAGATGAGTGGGAAAAAAACATGCAACACACTAGCCTAAATGCTCTAAATGCAAAGCTACAAACATGACATGCAAGCTAAATGAGTTCATAAGAAGATTTAGGAGACCAACCAAACACAAGAGGAAAGATGATTAGGAAGCACAAGAGTGACTTAAGAGATCCAATCCACCGAGCAACCGAGTCCTCTTGAAAACTAGGCTTTCTAGGAGTGATTTCTCACTCCTCTCCACTTCCAAGTCCCGAGTTTGAATCCCCCCTAGGGATGCTCTACCATATTAGCTCGCCTCTACCACATTTTGATGACCCTCATCATGACTTGCACAAAATCTCACCTGCCACTACGAACTTGACCAAGACTAATCTAGAAGTCAAAAGAGACTTTATCAATGTTGTAAGGGGCTAGGTTAGGGGTGAGGATATCAATTTGGGAATGTGGTGCAAAAATGGTTAAGGAAAGTACAAACTAGGGGGAAAAGACTCCCCCAAGCTAGTCCTAAATTCAATTTGACAACTCAAACATAACCACTTTTTTTTTCTTTTTCACTTTGATTTTCAATTTTTGAACATATTTTTCATTTTGCTCATCAATTTGCTCTTTCACTTTCTTTTCTTTCAACGAGAATCCAAATGAATCAATAAGAGATTTCTTTCTTTTCTTTTCTTTTATTTTTTTCGCATTTTTTTTCATCTTTTGCAATTATACAAACACATTAACTCACTTTCAACCAAAGACTTAGTATCAAAACAACTCAACTCAACACAAACTAGACATGTACTCCACTTTGAGGAAAGTTTGGCCATGACTTATTATAATGGTTAAGCAAAAAAAGGATAGAAAGGCTCAAATGGGTTGAGGAGCGGATAATTACGCCTGTATAAAAAGCTTTTCTGGCTTTTGAGCTCCTAATTCTAGCAAAGTGAAACGCCCTAAATCATTCTTCTATTTAGTTCGGTCATATGCAATATTGGGGAGCAAAAATGCAAGTCACAAGTTACGCGATCAATGGTGAGGGTTGTAAATGAGTCTTACGAGGTTCGTGGCCCTCGTTCGGGGTTCATCGCACAAGGGACAAGACAATCCAATCAACCAACTCACCTAATTTCAAAAAGACTATAACAAAAGTTACCGTTCTTAAAGATCATCTTAAATCACACAAGGCTTCCAAAACCATCAAGTCAAATGCAAGAAAAATCTTCCAATCAAGTTATGAACACTCTTAGCAACATAACATGCATGCAACCAAACTACCCTAAATGCAAAAAAAAGAAAGGAAAAAAAAAGAAAATCTTTTTGTGATATTTTATAAATATAATTTATGCAAACCTATTATTTTGATATGAGGTTTTTAGTGTGTCGTTAAGGCACCAAAAATCACTTTTCAAACAATATTTATAACACCTAACAAGCAATTACTAAGAACGTAGTAAAGGCAAGTCAAGGGTCATCCACATGCAAATTGGGATTAAACAAAGTCTAAGAAGTTTTAATTGCCTAATTGAAGGGGTTTTTGGGGTTTTTAGGGGTTTTGAAATGTGATCAATATCTATCCTAAGGTCTCAAAACACCAAGATCAATGCATAATCATCATTAAATCACTACAATTACATTAACAATTAATGAAAATCCTAATTCATACTTTCACCCAAACCCTAGATAAGAGACTACTCACTAATCATGGAATCTAAGCATAAAAATAGGACTAATTATGGCTAAACATGATTAATGGATGATTAATTAAATAAAAATAAACATTTAAGAAACTATAAACTCAAAGATCTATAACCATGGAGGAATAGAGAATAACAATGAAAATAATGAAAAAAGTGAAAACTTGCAATTAAATTAATCAAAGGTACCTTGAATATGTAGAATCAACAAACTTTTAATCTAGAAATCCGAATTCATAAACTTCAATGTGTATCTCTCTAAGAGAAATCCTAATAAACTCTCTAATAATCCCTAGGAATAAAGCATAGTCTCCAAAATAAAACATAACATCGGTTTTAATTAGGCCCGAAGCCTTACAAATCTTTGATGGATATAAACGGTGTGGGCGCACCGCACAAATAGGTGCGGGCGCACCAACCAAACTTATCTCAAAGTAAAACTATCTGTCCAAAGGTGTGGGCGCACCTTTGTGAGTGGTGCGGGAGCACCTAAGTAGCTGGTGCGGGTGCACCATAGCTACTGATCATGAGGAACACAAATCTGTCATCAGGTGCGGGCGCACACGTGTATATGGTTCGGGGGCACCTCAGGAAAAGGTGCGGGCGCACCTCAGCAACTGTCCAACTCCTCCTCTTTTCTTCTCGTTTTGTGCAGACAAGGAGGTCATATGGTGCGGACGCACCATATACTAAATGAAGCTCTTAACACACTCACCTCATGCCGTTTCTTCCAACTTGCAACCTCATAAATGGTCACACCTACAATCGAAACAGGCAAAGCACGGTGAAAGTAAATGTACAAGAAATCCGGTCAAAATTAACATAAAATCTAGCAAAATGTCACTATGATCAAGAATGATCAAGTGAATAAAATAGAAGAGGAAATGGAGAAGAAAGAGGGAAGAAAGGGGAGAAAGAGGATCAAAAAAAACTTAAAAGAGTCCTTAAAGTGCGTTAGAAATGCATTTATCACCTGTAATTGCGTAATATCATTTGTCATTAATCCCATATCAGATATATACATATGTAATCTTGATTGATATTCTTGATTGACATGTATCCTAATCTAATGCATTGAGTTAATACGAACAAATTAGGAAAAAATGAAACAAACAAAATTAGCATATTTTGCCACTATAAAACTCACAACGTACCTAAAGTAAGGCTATAATGTACATGATTCCAATTAGTGCATATAATATTAGATTGATATCCATTATTGATTGATATATTTGGTGATTGGTAAATCCATAAATAACGCCAGTAATCACACAATTAAAAGAATAATTTTTCAAATGTTGAATTAAATTTCATAAAAATGGCCTATTATTCTATTAACAACATAAAATGAAGAAAGATCCCCCCTTAGATTTCGTTTATAATCTTTGCCACTATGTGTGTATGTAATCTTGATTGATCTTATTGATTGACATATATCCTAATATCATACCAAGCTTGGCTTGGCTTACTTGTTAGGGATTCCACCTCATGACACTAGTGGAAAAAACCTCAAATGATACAACACAACAAATTCGATTCTAAAAAAAATTGGATCCGTAATAACATGGTTTTTTGGCGTCAAAGCTGGGATCACTAACTGATTTGGCTCATGGCTGAATCGGGACTAGTTAACAAAAACCCGATTCAATTTTTTTGTTAACTGATGCGGTTCATTAGACCGGATACGTTAGTTAGTTACTTGCTAACATCATTAACCCGCGTTTTCAATTGCTTTCTCTCTCCTTCCTCCTTCATCCTTTTCTTGCTCGTACACCTAGGGCTCCTTCTTCCTCCTTCCTCCTTTTCTTGCTCATTAACTCATGCTGCTGGTTCCACCACTAAACCAACCCCACCACCGGCAGATGCTGTTCCACCTGTGGTGCTGCTTCCTCGCTCCTTCCTTGTTGCTCGTTGCTTCTTCCTCCAGCGTGGTGCATCACTTGCGCTGCTGCTCCACCGTTGCTGATGTTCCACCGACACTACACCACCATCTATGTAGTGTACCAACACTTGCCTCGCTCCTCCACCCACCCTACACCACCACATTCCTCCTCCGCCTCCTCCTAGGTTAGTTAATAAATTAAATTAAAGTTCATAACTTTTTGTTCTAATTTCATATTTGAAGATTTCAAGTTTAATTAATTATAGCTTTATGAATGATTGTTAGTGAAATTAGGTTGTATAATGATTAAATGGTTTATAGTTGATTGATTTTAGTTATTTTGATTTTAGTTTAAGTAGTTAGCTTGATTTTTAGGTTTGATTAGTTAGTGTAACTATTAGCTAGTTTAAGTTATAACTATTAGTGTACTTATTCGTTAGTTTAAACCATTTTAGCTGACTTCGTATAATGGACTAAGGCGTTGTTGTTGTTGGTGGTGGTGGTGGTGGTGGTGGTGGTGGTGGTGGTGGTGGTGTTGTTATTGTTATTTAATTAACTTATATATATTATTTTAATTAGGTTGAAACTTTAGACTTTATAGTTGATTATTAGTTAAGCTATTTTGTTTACTCTAGTTTAGTTTCGCTATTTAATTTAGTTTAGTTTGATTTGTTAATGCACTTAGTTATTAGGCTACTTTATTTGTTTTAGTGAATATTAATTGACAGTTTCCTTAACTATTAGAGGACGTAGAAGTCCCATTAACTCACGATTACTCTCATTTAAGGACCATGAATCCCGAATTAGGAGTAAGATAGCTCCAATAAGTACTTATATAACTATTAGGGTCAACTAAACTCCCCACACATGCTTTTTTTTGGTAATTTGTAAGCTGTATTACCAAGCAAGAAAAGCCACCACAACACAATACAAACTACAGCAGCTATAGCACCCTATAGAGCCAACAACAAGCTACCACAAACTACAAGACCAACCAAACAAGGACAACACCAGACTAATAGCTAATTACAAGAGAATCTAGCCAGTTCTTGTCATCAACACCCACTTACTATTCACTTTGGATTTAATCCTGCTACATACATCACTTTTAATGCACTTAATCACCATCTCAGGACTGGGGACTGCATTATTCCAGAAAGCATTGTTTCCGGCATTTCACACATAATACACACATGCTGCTAGAGCAGCATAGCACACCAACTGTTTCTTCCTGTCTTTGTACTTTCTCCCCCCACTTCTTCCAGCTAGTGTAAATACATTCATCAGTTTTCATTCTAATTCCCAGCCAGTTCATAATGTTACTGCACACTAATCTGCTGAAACTGCATCTGAAAAATAGATGATGGCATGAATCTTTTCCTTGAGTGCACACTAAACACTCATCATCACTACAAACACCAACTTGCATCAGCCTCTCCTTGGTTCTCAATTTTCCCACAGCCAGTAGCCACGCAATAAAGCAGTGCTTAGGTATGTTGTATGCTCCCCACACCCAATGACTCCATCTCACATTATCTGGCTGTTGAGAAAGCCATTTGTAACCACTTTTAGCAGAATATAGCTTACCATCATTAAGCCACTTACTATCCAACCCATAGCCAGCCTTCATCACCTCTTTAACCCTGCACACATTTCTCCAGCCCCAGCTTGCAGATGGAGGGGAAACATACTCCCACCATGGACTGTCTCTAATATAAATGCTATGCACCCATTTAATCCAAAGTAAATCTTCTTTCTTTGCAACTTGCCAAACATACTTCCCCAAAGCTGCAATATTCCATCTATAACAATCTCGCACACCCAACCCTCCCTTACTTTTAGGGAGATAAACCTGAGTCCAAGAAACAGGAGGAGGCTTGGTGAGAAAAGCTCTCCCCTCCCACAAAAAAGCTCTGCATACTTGTGTTATCTTCAACATAACACCTTTAGGAATTAGGAACACTTGAGCCCAGTAAGTATGGTCCCCACACATGCTTTGAAACCCATTTTGGTTAAGTGAATGTCAATTTGGGGTAATTTTGGCTTTTTAAGCTCAAGTTCATTAATTTCTCCTTTTTTGCCACATGTTAGGTCATGTATAGTTCTAGTAAGCACATATAAAAGTATTAGAGTCAATTAAAGTCCATCCACATGTTTTTGAAACCCGTTTTGAGCCAATTTTTTTGGCTTTTCAAGCTCACTTTACTTAATTTCCCGCTTTTAGTTGATAATCCATATGCTAATATATACGCAATGTTGTAGGCGTGATTTTATTTCACCTACGCGGTGTGAGCATGTATTTGACTACCCCATTGTTAAGGTTTTATAAAATATGTTTTGGAAGTCGCCAACAAGTCTTTAAAGGAAGACTCATAAACCTAATTGGATATTTGGGAAACCATTGGGACATCTGAGGGACTTATCCAATGTAGATTTCCCCGTGATAACTTCATTAATGGTCATGAACCAAAAATTGAGCTCGGGGTGAGGGTACGAACACGGTCATGAGCCACTTTCGCCCATTGCTGGCCTATACTAATTAAATATCGATTCATATCAATGTTTATGCAGAAGAACAACCAGATAATATTTTCAAGCACCTTAATCATATTAGTCTAAATTGGTTGATTACACACATCAAAAATACTATTTTTGGTGGTATGTTATTAAGCATTCAATATTACAAGGTTCCTAACAGGTTGTCCAAATTATCTGATTAATATTAGAACAATTCCTTAGGTCTTGATTAGCAATAATAACATGTGAGGTGATGAAAAATGCAAGCAGGACAGTCATAACAATATAAAAATAAATATAAAGAAAGAAAGAGGTTAGAATATACAGGCTAACGTTTTTATATTAAAGATCTACATCATGGAAAAAAATAGTTAGTAACTTCAATATAAAAATAATAAATTTATTCAAGAACCCTCAGGAATATACCGGCGTGGCTTGGGTCCGAGAGAATAACATAACAACCTTCGAGAGGAGCAATCGTGAAGCCTTTCCACGAACACTTAGGAAGATCGATGAAAATATGTGTTTTTGTATGCAAATACGTGTTTATGTGTTTGTAGATATGAAAGTATGTGAGAGTATGTGAGTATGAGAGAATTCGCAAGTATTCGGGAGTAAAGAGTACGTAAAAAAGTGTATTTTGATTCGGGAAATCGTAGCCTATTTATAGAAAAATATTTTTTTTTAACAAGATAAAATAGTAGATTGCGCGTCACGCAAGAAGTGTGCCAGGCGCAGGACTCTGCGTGACGCGCGAATCCACGTGTCAGTCGCAAATTGGTGTGCCTGACGTGGCTCAGCCAATGCGTTGTGCGCACGTGGCGTGCCAGGCGCACCGCCTGCGTCAGACATGCTTTGCCAGCTTTTTTCTTAAACGCATTTTTAAAGATTTTCTTTTATCCCTTAAAATCCGGAAATCTGATTTTACGCGATAAAATTTGATTTTAAATTTAAAAAATATCTTTGAAAATATATACTTATTTCTGAAAATATTTATTAAAATAATAAATAAATACAATTAATTATCATGTTTTCAAAGGACTGGGCTTAAAAAAGGTTAAATGGGCTCAAAATATTTTTTATGGGCTCAAAATATAATTAATAATCAAGAATAATTAATTGGGCTTTAAAATAAGACTTTGGATCATTATTATAAATAAATAAGCTTTTACACTTTAAAATAGTTTTAGGCCTGGCTATTCGGACTGCTCTTCCCTTGGGTCGGGCCAATTAAGACTGCGGTATGTTTCATCATTGGGCACTTAATTAAATGGGGAGACACGATTATGTGTCTACAAATATTAACTTTTACATGGATGATTGTGCATCGGATACGCTTCAACTTCAATATTGGAGCTAGTGGCGGAGTGTAGAGATTGATTTCCCTAGTAGTTTCCTTGATATTTGATTTTTACCACCTTTAAAAATCACAATTTTCAAGATAACCACCTTATAAGTTCATTTTTTTTAAATAACCACCTTATATAACCTAAATCTCTTTAAATACATACCAATTGATAGATTTCGTCCAAGAAATCAGTCTTAAAAAAGGATAAAAACCTTATATACATTCTAATGAATAAAGGTGGATGTGATGGAATCATTCTTAAACCCTTCTTGAGGATGATTTCCTTGATAGAATTTGTCAATTGGTAGGTATTTAGAAGGATTTAGGTCATATAAGGTGGTTATTTTAAAAAATGAACATATAAGGTGGTTATTTTGAAAAACTTGATTTTATAAGGTGGTTAAAGTCAAAAAAATCATTTTTCTTGTTATATGTGCATTTATGTATATTATTATTATTGAATTGAGATTAGATGTACGTAAAATGTTTAGTTGTGGAAAAACCTATATATGCATCATCATATCATATGCCTAGATACCCGTTCAAAACTTACTCATTAGGAGTAAGTCTTGAATAGTCCCCGGATTCGGACTGTTCTTATATGTTTAATCTCACTTAGGTGGTGAATGTATTTCTTCATTTAGATTCTAGAGGAAAATCTTGGCTCGTCGTTTCCCTACATTTGTTCTCTGGGTACATATGTAAATAAGTAACTATCTACATCGTGTACTTAGAGAAAATGGTGGGATGAAGAAAATACATGCTAACTCCCCGAAGCTCAATACAAACTCCGACCTCGGAGTTGACAATCAAAGAGAAAGTAAGGGGATCGGGTAAGGGCACAAAGTCAAGCAAAAATCCTAACCAAATAACATAAGGAGAAGGGTCTCAAATTATCTCCCGAAATTTGCTCTTTCAGGATCATTAACTAGACCTTGCCACTAAATAATTTGACAAAGATGTCAATAATTTGTCATAAGCATTATCACACATTTCATAATGAATCAATAGGTAAGAGATAAACAAAGAGCATGCACAAATTTTAATGCAACTATATGCTTACACTAGGGGAAGAAAAGGAAGGGCTGCGCTGCAAGGGCTGCATTTTTTGGAAAATGCAGCCCTTCGTGTATGAAGGGCTGTGGTTTTCAAGGAAACCGCAGCCCTTTTAGTGAAGGGTCGGTTAACGCAAAACGCAGCCCTAAATTAGTATGAAGGGCTGCGGTTTTTGGGCAAACCGCAACCCTATTAGTGAAGGGTTGCGGTTAGCCCAAAAACTGCAGCCCTTCACTTTCCATCCCACATTTCAGAACAAGTTATTGCGCGCATAACACACAGTAGACATGCCAAATTTCCCTCCCTTAGAAAAATTTGACGAGCGAAACAAAACCCCTCCCTCTCACTCACTCGCACACCTAACCCTAACGCCCCATCACCGGAGCCCTAACGCCGGAGCACCGGCCCATCACCTGAGCCACGGCATTGACGCACCAACTCAGCGCGAGATTGACGCACCACCAGCATTGTTTGCGCACCACCCACCACGACATTCATTCGAGTGGGTTTGCGCACCACCCACCATGCAGCTGCACCACCTTGCAGCGCCACCACCACCACGACATTCTCTCCTCCATTGCATTGTTTGTGGAGCATTCCCTCTCTCACTCTCTTCCGGTAATTCCCCTCTCCCACTCTCTCTCCTCTTTTTTATTTCTGTAATTAATTTGTTAATTTCATTGCATAATTTGTTAATTTCTTCTAATTAATTTATTTAATTTCATTGCATTTTGAAATCAACTTCTATTTTTTATTGTAAAATGTGCTTCTATTAGGCAAAAGCAGTGATTGTAGGGGTGGTGGAGGGTGGGGGAGGTGGGGTAGGGGTGGGTAGGGGTGTGGGAGGGGGGGAGGGGGGGGGGGGGGGGGGGGCGGGGAGGGTGGGTAAGGGGTGGGGGAGGGGGGGGGGGGGGAGGGCCGGGGAGGCCGGGGGGGGGGTGGGGGAGGGCTGGGGAGGTCGGGCGGGGGGGAGTGGGAGGGTGGGAGGGGAGGGTTGGGGAGGCCGGGCAAGGGGGTGGGGGAGGCTGGGGATGGTGGGCGAGAGGGTGGGGGAGGGCGGCATGGGGTAAGGGAGGGCTGGGGAGGCTGAGCAATGGGTGGGGGAGGGCATATATACATGTGTTCCAATTTGAGTAAGATATGATAATGTATGTATATTTCTTGATATGAGATTGTATGAAAACGCAATGTAATTTAGCTATGAAATCTACAAGTTGTTTGAATCATCATCATATGCCTAGATACCCGTTCAAGACTTACTCATTAGGAGTAAGTCTTGAATAGTCCCCGGTTTGGGGATCGTTCTTGGACGTTTGATCTCACTTAGGTGGTGAATGTGTGTCTTCTTTTCAATTCTGAGGAAAGTCTTGGCTTATCGTTTCTCTACATTGTTCTTTGGGTACATATGTAGATAAGCAATTATCTACATTGTGTACTTGGAGAACTATAGAGAAATGCTGCCGGATTTTCCTTAGAATTGAAAAGTTGGCATATATTCACTAGTGAGATTAGACGTCCAAGGATGGGTTAGGTTGGAGTAATAAGGACCTTCGGCTGCATGCATACATTTGAACATGTCACTATCTTAGCTTGCTCTTGTGGATGTGTGTGATTTGAATATGTGAGTTTATGTACTTAAATAATGATTGATGCATTATAATTATTGGTTGTGTTTAATTATTAGAGGTCTTCTTGAATGAGATGGATCGTACTTGGATGTATGGTAGTCGTGAATCGATCGAGTTTGTGAATGGGGTCTCGGAATTATGTACATCTGCATTACAATATCAAGCATCCTCCCGGAGCGATCGACTTTTATTGTCCTTGTGTCGATTGTAGAAATGTGAGCAAGGTTAGTAGTATACATTTGCTTAGGGAGCATGTCTTTCGCCGTGGGTTTAGGCCTCAATACCACGTATGGGTTTCGCCCCCCAAAAAACCACCCGCACACCCCTCCCCTCCCCTCCCCTACACAGCCCCCAATCCCCGCACACCACCTCCCCTCCCTCCCGCACAAATCCCCCAACCCTTCCCTCCCCTACCCACGGATCCCCCAGCCTCCCCCCTCCCCGCACGACCCCCCACCGCGCACGTACCCCCTCCCCTCCCCGCACGCCCCTCCCCTCCCCTTCCCCGCACGTACCCCTCCCCCCGCACACTGCACCCTCCCCCCTTGTTGCACTCCCCCCCTTGCCCCTTAGTGCCAATGTCATTTTTTTTTGTTATCTTGAGCTGTATGTATATTAATGCGTATATTTATACAATTTCAGGGAGATGACGGAGGTGCATACGGATAAGAGCACGAGTCTTGAACACACTACCGAGGATGAGTCTTTTGATGCGAGAAAGGAACGGCGTAAAGGTGATCGACCTCGCCGTGAAGAATTAAATGCACAAATTGGTAGGAAGTCATTGGCGACGAAAAAGAGAAAAGGAAGGGGACCTACAAAGTCACTAGGGAAACACACAAATATGACTTTGGAGTACGATAATATGGGTCAACCTTATGGAAAGTGGCGTCATCAGTATGGCATGCAAGTTGGCATTTGCATGCATAAACTCTCCATTGTGCACTCATGGAAAGAGGTGCCCGAGGGGTTGAAGCGGTGTCTATGGGAAGATACTATGGTAAGCTTCACGTACAATAACGTTTAGTTTCTTAATTATTTTGATAAATATATGTGTAATATTACTGATAGCATATAAATTACAACATTTGCGAAAACTAATTTGTGAACTGCGGTTTTTGTAGAACCAATTCAATATCGAAGATGATGAAGCCAAGAAGAATGTATTTCTATCCGCGGTTGCCCAGAGATTCAGAGATTTCAAGGCTAAGTTAGTGTCTGGGTGGATCACTAAGCGGAGGAAAGTAGTAGGTACAAAGAAGAAGAAAATCTACGGCGGAGAAACACCATAAGGTCCTGAGGCTTCACCGGAAACATCATCTGAACCCTCCAAATTACCATTTCAGATATGGAAAAATATCAAACCTGGAGAGTGGGAATCATTTGTTGCCAAAAAAACAACCCCACAAGCTAATGTAAGAATATTTTATTAAGATTTACTACACTTAGCTCCAGTATTATTGTATAACACCGTACCTAACCTTTGTTTATAATTGTGTGTTTTAGGCAAGTCGAGAGAAAAGTAGCGCGAGTGCAAAAGCTCAGAAGTATTCTTATCATTTGGGTGCTCATTCGTACAATGAGGCGAGAGAGAAGTGGATGTTCGGCCATTACCTCACAATAGGGTCGACAACGGCAATGGGGACTAGCTCTACGACGACAGTTGCACAGCCTCGGTAACCAGATAGAGTCCTCGATTGGTGGTGTTCGATGCATGGGGTTTATGCAAAGGGAAAAAGAGTCTTGCCTGATCCCGGTACAGAACAGATAGCCAACGCCATTGTAAGTACACAAAAAATGTCATTTTCTTGTATTCCAAGTCATGTAACCACAATTTTGTGTGTTGAATATGATGATATGAGGTACAATGTAAATAATTACTATCATCATGTCCCCAACTTCCAATTATATTGAATTTCGGGAACGAAAAGGTCATTTTAGGCGTATTTTCGCCTTTTACTTCCAATTCGTACTTATCGAGTCATTGAACTCAAAATTCTTTTTGAGCATGATAATATGAGGTATAATATAACTAGTGTGTAGATTTTTAGGCTTGCATTTGTTGTTTGTTGAATTTCCGGAACGTAAATGTCATTTTAGGCCTAATTTTGCCTTTTCGCGTCCAATTCTTAGATTGTGAGTCATTTAACCTCAATTTCTTTTTGAATATGACTATGTAAGGTATAATATAAGTAGTGTGTAGATTTTTAGCCTTGAATTTATTATTGGTTGAATTTCAGGAACGTAAATGTCATTTTAGGCCAATTTTGGCCATTTCGCGTCCAATTCTTAGATTTTGAGTCATTTAACTCCAATTTCTTTTTGAATATGGTTATATAAGGTATAATATAACTTTTGCGTTCACGAGCATTTCTCTCTTATCCTTATGTAGATTGGCTTGAAGGAAAAAGAGGCAACTGGTGAGTTCACTCCTAAAGGACACATTGATGCATTGCACGAAACTTTAGGAAAGGACCACAGTGGACGCGTGAGGGGCGTAGGAGGTGTCCGCCTCGGTTTGAGAAAGGTATATGGTGATCAATACACTACAGCGACAAAATCAAGTGTAAGTAGTGTGAATTCGGCAGCGTCAGTAGATGTGGAGGCTATCAAAGCTGCAATTCGGGAGGAGCTCAGGGAGGAGATGACACATAACTTCAACGCCATTTTGGAGCAAATGGGTTTACGAACTTTTGCTGCATTGAAGAAGGGTAGTGATATTCCACCTAGCCAGTCGACCAGTGATCCACGAACATCTATTGATCAGATGATACCTTTACCTGATCCACCTGTAGTACCCGAGTTGAAGGTAATCACTTAATCCCTTTGCTTTGTTAAAAAACTATTGTTCTTAAATGCATGGAATTCTTACTATAATAATGTTGTTTCATAGACTAACTATAAATGGAGTTTTTTTTAAAGGAGGAGACACCATGCGAACTATTAGCTCGAGGAGATGGTTATGATAGTTTCATTCTGGTAGCTTATGGCCATGCACAACCCCCTAGTGACCGAGTACAAGTGCATAACCAGTTAGTGGATGATAATCACTATGTGGTCACCCTCAATGAAATTGTGTCTGGTTTTGAAGAATTACCTCTTCCGCTGCCGAAGCCAGAAGTTGGTCTACATGTACTGAATGATGCCTTTGGCAGTTATATTCTATGGCCGCGTGCATTGGTGCGGTTTTCAGATGAGGTACAATGATTAACATACATATATATATGCATATTTTCTTTTATAGTTCCTATGATAGTCAGTAATATCTTTACTTTTAACTAATTACTAGGTTTGGGGGAAGGCCGACTCACATGACAGGAAGGCAAATTAAAGAAGGCTTGTTCACCTGATAAGAAGGCAAGTTTACGTGATGAAGGTGAACGAAATGTGTTGAAGGGAAATGTTTCTATGACAAAGAATCCACTTATTATCGAGCCAGAGGTGGTGCGAGGCCTTAGTATTCCATGCTATTGGTTACATGAGTGCGCTAGCGATTTACCCGATGATAATGCAATAGAGGTTCCTTTGGGGGCGCAACAATTCCACTACTTTGAGGAGTCATCGACATTCATTTCTAAGCTCGATATTAAAGAATTCTTATGTGCGGTAGAGTTGAATGTTTCCATGATACAAACTTTCATGAGGTAATACATAAGTATATAAATTAAATATACTACATATGCCTTAAGTAGTTTTCAATTCAACTTCCATAATAAGTAAGTTTACTTTTAATCAATATGATTTCTCAGGTTATTATACAATGAATTGATTGCAACATCAAGTGAGTCAATGTTTGGTTGGTTATGTCCAAACATAATACGAGATGATAATTGCTTAAAAAACAAAGCCGAAGTGAAAGAGTATCTCGATATGAGTTTCAAAGCATCATCTCGTTTAGGATATCATCAGATCATCCTTGTCCCGTATATTGAACAGTTTGCTTGTTAAACCCGCTTTACTTTTATTATTCGATAATTAAATTCACCTATTAATTGTTTTATGATTAATAATAACTATATTTTCTTGTTGTAGGGATCATTGGACACTGCTTGCGATATGTTTGTCACGTAACGAAGTCTACCACTTTGATTCTTTGCGTCGACAACCACCACGGTCCTTACTAATCAAATCATTGTTAAATAGGTAGCCTAATCGAAACTAAATATATGCGCACTTATTAATATTACACATTATTCATCATCTTTAAATATATAAACAGTTAGTACATCTAATCTTATAATAATGTATTGATGTAGTGTGATGAAGCATATTAGTGCAACAGGACTTCGAGCACCAAAAGCTCCTGCTTGGATATCAGTCGAGGTAACATGACTAATTTGTTTGTCCTTATATAGAAACACTTTTCGCCACATACTACACATCTAACATGAATGTCATTGGATGCATGCTTTGGTGAACATTTAGTGTCCGCAACAAGATGATGGACTTGCATGTGGCTATTACGTGCTGAGGTACATGTTCGATATCGTCAACCATTGCACCAACGTCGATGATCTTCAAAAGGTATGTAACTTATTAGTATATGTTAGTTTAGATTATATCGATTGGTAATAGGTAATTGGTTTAGAAACCAAAGTAGCGCATGCATATTTGCAAAAAATGACCCCATTCTACCCTCAAACATGGTAATTTGATGCATTTCATATAAATATGAGGTATAATAACTAGTGTGTACATTTTTTGGCTTGCATTTGTTGTTGGTTGAATTTTGGGAACGAAAAGGTCATTTTACGCCTACTTTCGTCTTTTCGTGTCCAATTCGTACCTATCGAGTCATTTAACCCCAAATTCTTTTTGAACATGATAATATGAGATATAATGTAACTATTGTGTAGATTTTTAGGCTTGCATTTGTTGTTGGTTGAATTTCGGGAACGTAAATGTCATTTTAGACCTATTTTCGCCTTTTCGCTTCCAATTCTTAGATTTTGAGTAACTTAACTCCAAATTCTTTAACTAGTGTGAAGATTTTTAGGCTTGCATTTGTTGTTGGTTGAATTTTGGGAACGAAAAGGTCATTTTGGGCCTATTTTTGCCTTTTCGCGTCCAATTCGTACTTATCGAGTCATTTAACCCCAAATTATTTTTGAACATGATAATATGAGGTATAATGTAACAATTGTGTAGATTTTTAGGCTTGTATTTGTTGTTGGTTGAATTTCGGGAACGTAAATGTGAATTTAGGCCTATTTTCGCCTTTTCGCGTCCAATTCCTATTTCTCGAGTCATTTAACTCCAATTTCTTTTTGAGCATGATAATATGTGGTATAATATAACTAGTGTGTAGAGTTTTAGGCTTGCATTTGTTTTTGATTGAATTTCGGGAAGGTATATGTCATTTTTAGAACTATTAACTACGGTAAATGATTGAATTCTTATATTATGTGTTTATTCCTTGGTTGTTATGCAAGGTTTATATGAATAACACACCAAGTTTGAGGGCCTTCACCATAGAGGAATTACATGAAGTTCGGGATAAGTTGGCGACCTACCTTTGTGATGATTGCTTATGATACATTTTGGTGGATTTCGCGATATAATTAGCTAGATCTACTAGTTGGTATCAAATCTATGCACACTTTTTACATTAATAAATATATATATTTAAAGTTAATTACGTTGAAAAACTTGTGATATATTGCAATTCGATCGATTTTTTTGTGTCGAAGGGAGGTGTTGGGGGCCGCCACGGTGGGGTGCAAGGCCGGGGTGTTGGGTGGGCTAGGGGGCTGGTGGGGTGCCGCCGGGCGGGAGGGTCTTTGGGGTGGCCGGGCAGTAGTGGGTGGAGGGGCCGAGGGTGGGTCAGGGTGGGGGGTGCGGGGAGTGCAGGGGGGTGGGGCAGGGGTGGGGGTGCGGGGGGCTAGCGAGGTGGGGTGGGGGTGGGGGGTGCAGGGGGTGCAAGGGGGCAGGGTGGGGGGTGCAAGGGAGTGTAGGGGGTGGGGCTGGGGTAGGGGTGCGGGGGCTAGAGTGGGGGTGCGGGGGGGGGTGGGGGTGGGATTGCAGGGGTGGGGGTGCGGGGGGTGTCATTGGCCGGGCTAGCAGCGAATGTTTTTTTTTAAAAAAAATTCCAAATACGAAGGGTCGCGGTTTTGGGTCTAGACCGCAGCCTTCTCTATATTTGAAGGGTCACGGTCTAGACCCAAAACCGCGCAAACCTTCTAGCTTGAAAGGGTCGCGTTTTTTGGCCTTAACCGCAACCCTTCACTTTTAGTGAAGGGCTGCTACGGATAGGGCTGCTGGCCAAAAACGCAGCCCTTAGGGCTGTTTTGACCGCAACCCTTCCGTTTTTTTCCACTAGTGTTACCAAGAGACGAGTGTCGAAAATAATGAAATTTTCGAGAGAATCCTGGAAAGTATGAAGAACAAACATCAAAATTCATATAAAAAGAAAAAGAAAAAGGTGAGTTCTCCTTTGATGGTCCTTGCAAAATTTAAGCTCGATCCCATCCTCAATGACTTTCATTTGAGTCTTATGAAGATTTAAAGAGCCCAAAGGCTCTTCCAATGGTGAAACTTTGAGGAAAGGTGTAACAGCCCGTAATTTTCACCCTTTTATTTTTGGCGTTTGTTTACATTAAAATGATATTTTTCGTAAAAATAAAATAATTTAGGATTTTTTAACTAGAATAATACAAACTTTTGCTAGTTCTCTCGCAATAATACAAACTTTTAATTATTTTTAAATAATACAAACTTTTGCCCAAAATTCCTCCAGTAGGTCATGACCGATTCTTAACTTGTTGTAGGAGGTCACTAGCTGACATGGCACTGATTAGGCCACGTGTTGTTATTCATTGGTTGTTTTTAAAAAAAAATTAAAAAACAAAAAAGACTTTTTCCTTTTTTTCCTCTATCCCCTCCACTGATCTCTTTCCCCCTTCCCCACCATGGTCCCTGCTCTTTTTCTCCCTCCCTCCACCCCACTCCACCCCACCCCTCCCCTGGCCAGACCCTCCCTCTCTCTCTTCCTCCTGCCCTCCAACCCCTCCGCAACCACGAACCAAACCCCAGTCCCTCCCCCCACCCTTCACCATCGTTCTTCGCTTCAACAGTGAACTAAATCAACAGTGAATCATCAACATCGTTCTTCGCTTCAATTTTCACCAACACTGAGAAGTACCGGTGTTCTTCGCTTCGCTTCAACCTTCAACATCGTTCTCCGCAGCAAACTTCACCATCAACTTTGTTCTCGCGAATACAGAGGAGTACCGGTGTTGATTCTCCGTCGGTGCAGAGCGAACGGTTAGAGCGAAGACGTTGGTCTGAGCGCCGGGATTCGAACGGATAGAGGAAGACGTTGGTCTGAGCGTCGGAATACGAACGACCGACGATAGAGAAGGAACGTCGACGAAGGAGAAGAACGACGAACGGCCGACGATAGAGAAGGAACGCCGACAAAGGAGAGAGAATTTAGGGTTGAATTTGAGGAGGGAGAAGGAGATCGAGTGAGGAAGAGAGTGGAAAGAGGAGAGAGAATTGGTTTCGGGTGGTGTTTCAGGGGTGGTTTCAGGGCTAGTGGGATCAGGGGTGGTTTTGTGTGATTCAGGGTGGTGTTTTAGGGGTGGTTTCAGAGCTGGTGGGATCAGGGGTCAGGTGGCTTCGGGGTTACGGGTGGTGTTTCAGGTGGCTGGGGTTGGCTTCGGGATTCGGGGTTGCCTTTATGGTGGTCATGGGGTGGGGGTGGTTTCTTGGTGGGAGGGGCTGGTGGGTTAGGGGTGGTTCAGCTGGTTGTGGGAGGGAGAGGAGAGAGAAAAAGATTTAACCTGTTTTACAGGTTAAAGGTCACATTGACCTACTGGAGGAATATTGGGCAAAAGTTTGTATTATTTAAAAATAATCAAAAGTTTGTATTATTGCGAGAGAACGGGCAAAAGTTTGTATTATTGTAGTTAAAAAACGTGTATAATTATTTGATTGTGGTATTGTGTTGTTGGGATTATTAATTTAAAGTGTGTATATTTATTTAGGTATTTTATTAGTTATAATTATTTATGCGCGTTTTGTATTGCGAATTATTTTTATAATGCTACTTTATATATTTTGGACCGGCAACGTAACGAAACTTAAGTCTGTCACTTAAGATAGGGGGGCCGATATCTAGTGTGTTCTAGAGCCTTCTAGTGCATTCTAGTTTATCTTAGCAATGGTTTTGTAACGTTAAATCCACCCAAAGGTTGCCTCTTCATTTACCAACATTAACCCCCCATTAACCCACCTTAATGCACCATTAAACCTTTGCTTAATGGGATAAATAATCACATCATATGATGCACATTAACCCCCTCCATAATGCTGGAAACAAGTCAGGAAATTTGTGCATAACAACTCCTCTTCTTCTCTCGTTCGCATTTTCGGCCATTTCTGCACCCCTATTTTGTTTGCATCATATCTCTTTCGTTTCTTATCGGAATTGGACGTGTGAGTAGTCAAAATCCATTTACTCGGAAAGATCTTGCTCGTGGTGTTATTTGTTTTCGAATAAAGTGAAATACGTGACTGCAGTTTCCGTTTCAAACAGACGAGTCATCCGGTTTTTCCTGGACTTTTCAGGAGCGATGTTATTCTCTTCTTTCTCTGCCATTCTGGTATTATTTTCCACCTAAAATCAAGGTAACTAACGGCAATCCGAGTACGATTAAAGTTCGTTTAGGATGTATCTAGTTTTTAATACTTAAGTTGGGTTAGTATGATTTTAGGAATTTGGATGGGAATAATTTCATGTTATATGTTGGTTGAGCTTTCATGAATTATATGGTTTAGTATGATGATATTGACAGTCTCATGGAATTCTTTGTTTGATACTATGATTAGAATTACATGGTAACCTCTTGGCTTAATAGTAGAATCCATGTCTAGAATTGTATAATCTTATTTTCTCTGTTTATGATTATATAGTATGTGTAGAATTTTTGGTGCTGCACCACTGGTTTTGGTGCCTGCACTACTTTGTCTTGTAAGCCAAAGTTGGTCTGCTGGGCTGCTGTTGTTTTCGTTGTTCACAGGATGCTATTGCTTGGTTGCCTGCAAAAATCTTTGTTAATGTTTATCATGCTATGTATTACTTCTTACTTCTTAAGGGTATTGTTGTAGTTATGTTTCATTAACTAGGCCTATGCTTTAAGTTCTTTGTAGTGAAGTTATAAATTTATTTTCTCAATGTGTCTGATTAGTTTTAGCGTGTTAATGTTGTCACTATCTAAGTGTGTTAAAGATTGTTGTGTAGTAAGTTAGGTGATTTTTGTGGTGAGCTTGTATCATGTGGTAATATTTTATGATGATATTCGGTTTATAGTTTGGAATGTGGTTCATTTATGTTTAGGGAAAATTAATTTAATCAGTCCCAACTATGGGCGTCCTGACAAAAACAGTCCTAACTATCATTTTTTTTATTCAGTCTCGACTTTAACCCCCCTTATACTGGTGGTCCAAGTGGACTGGTGACTTACTAAACCGGTAAAAAACGAATTAACCCTTTTTTTTCCACCTGTTTTTTCTACCCCCTCTTCCAGTATTTCTCTCTCCTCCCTCCTTCCTCCCCTTCATTTACCACCCCACCAGGCCACCACCATACAGCCACCACTACCACCACCCTGCAAAACAAAACCATAGATTCTTCCATAAACCCATGATATCCTAACAAAGAAATAACTGAATTCCACGTAACCAAACTCTTATGAGGCATATAATCAAAAACTCGAACCGCCTCATCAACACACCCATGTCTACCAAACATACAAATCAAACCAGTCCCAGCTAGGGATGGCAACGGGTAGGATCCGGGTAGGATCCTCTAGGATCCAGATCCAGATCCGTTTTTTAGGCAAGGATCCAGATCCTACCCGGATCCGCTGGGTAATGAAATCGAGGATCCAGATCCAGATCCGGGTCCAAAACGGATCCTAACTTATTTTTCTTCAAACGACCCTAATTTTCATTATAACATTAAAACATAGTTTAACAAAAGTTCAATAACAAGTTAACAACGCCATTTGTCCATACAAGCATTCACTAAAATTAAGTTTAACAAATCCAACATCAATAATATTAAGAGTTCAACAAACTTCAATAATGCTACAATTCTTAACAAACTACAATGTTACATCTTCCATTCTTCACTTGGTCCATCTACCAAGACTCCAAGTGGGCTATTCTTCATCACTACTAACATCATCAACATCCTAAAACAAAGAAAAAAAACAACACAATAACCAACCAAATAGGAATATTAGTAAAAAAATTATATACAAATATAAAACAAACAACAAAATGATGACACACTACACACCATGTCAATGATATCTTGAGCTTCATTATCGTAATCACAATCTTCATTAATTGTGTATGATGAATTTTTCCCATCAAGTGTGCCTTTGCATTTACAAACCAAATAAAAAGTATATTAGAGAATAATGTAAGTTATATAATAAAAGTAAGAGAAAAAAGATGTATATATAACTCTTAAGTAAAATATTACCTTTTCACAACATCAATCAACCAACTTTGCAAGCACATCAAAGCCTCCACGGTTTGAGAATGAAGCCTAGAACGGTGAACACTAATCACTCTTCCACCCATGCTAAAAGCACTTTCCGAAGCAACCGAAGACACGGGAATAGCAAGAATGTCCTTGGCAATTTTTTTCAAAGTTGGATAATTTGTGTCTCTCCTCCACCAATTAAGAACATTAAAATCCTTATCCTCCGGCATAGTAGCACTCTCCAAGTAGTTATCAACCTCATCCCTTAATGGTGTTGTTCTTACTTTTTGTCTCTTTGATCTAGCAAAATCATCTTCATCACCACACTCATTAAACCCTCTCTTTAATGGTGATGATTGTCCATTCACTACATCATTCTTACATTCAAACTCACGAACAAGTTTATCAAGGGTCCTTCTCACTCTTGCCATTTCACTATTGGCTTCATCTCCATATAATTTCTCAAAATAATGAGCCACACAATCCATTTTGTTTCTAGGATCTAAAATAGCCACAATGGCCAAAATCCCATTAATTTCATACCAATATTTGTCAAACTTATCAATCATACTCATAGCCATTGTTCTAATGACCTCATTACTATCATCTTGCACCCAAAGATTCAAAGCAAGCTTAATCTCACAAATTGTTCGAAAAAACAAATTCGCAGTAGGATGATTTCTATTGGAGAAAACTTTGGTGGCCTTGTAGAATATTTCCAACTTTTGACAAACAATAGTAGCCATCTTCCAATCATGGTCACTAGGAACAGAAAACTTAAGCCTTTTATTTAGACGTTTCAATTTATTAAAAACGTCTTTGAAAGGCAAACTAGATTCAAGCATCAAGTAAGTAGAATTCCACCTAGTTTTCACATCAAGACCAATTCTTTTTGTTTTAGTCACATTTAAAACACGACATGCTTCCTCAAATTTCTCAATTCTTTTAGGGGTAGACATCCAAAACGCAATACACTCTCTTACTTTAGCAATAGCATGATCTATTACTTGTAAACCATCTTTGACAATCAAGTTTAGAATATGAGCACTACACCTCATATGCAAAAATTCTCCATTTAACACCAAACAACTACTCTCCAATTTGTCCAACAACACATTTATCATTGCATCATTTGTGCTACAATTATCAACAACTACAGAAGAAATTTTGTTTTCCAAAGAATATTGAGACAAACTTTCCATAAGAATCTTAGCAATGACCCCATTTGTATGCGGACTTGGAACATAACAAAACCTATATAAACATGATAATAGAGATGGCCACTGGTGCGGGCTGGGTGGGCTGGTCCGCGGGCCCTAGTGGGCCGGGCTGAGATTTCATGGCCCAGGACCGGACCGTGAAATTCACGGTTTGGACGGGCTGGTCCACGGGCTGAAAAATCTTGGCCCATACCGGTCTGTTACCGGTTTTCACGGTTCGAAAAGCGGTTCTGGCGGTTCGTGGGCCTACTGGGCTGGCGAGCCGGCATGAGAATTTTTATTTTCAAAATTATTTAATCATTGGAATCATTTATTATTGTTACAGAAAACCATTAAAATTAATTAAAATATATACAATTATTAATATTAATGAATAATTTCATTATTTTTTAATTTGATTGAATTATAATATATGAAATTTGATTAAAATATATACAATTTGATTAAAATATACACAATTTGGTTGAATAATTACTTGGGTTGGGCTGGTCCGGTTCATGGGTCGGGCTGGACCGATTTCGTGGGCCATGGACCGGGCGGCGGTTTTAGTAGCGGGCTTTCGTGGGTTGGGCTCAAAAAATCGGCCCACGGCCCACCCACCAATTTCACCGGTTCGAGCCGGGCCGGGCCAGGCTTTTCGTGGGCTCAGCCCACACGGCCCAAGAGGCGGGCTGGGCTGGATGGGCTGGATTGGCCCGCACTGTTGGCCATCTCTACATGATAAAACCAAGATTCAAAACATAAAAAAACCAAGCAATGACCCCATTTGTACGCGGACTCCCAGCATGAGGCTCAACAAAAAACAATACATTCTTTAACATCAACCCATGTATAACACATCCCCTCCTCAAATCCAAAGCAGCACAAGACAAAAGACCACCAAAAGTGAATTGAGTTGGTCTAAACCCACAAACCCACGTATCATAAAACAATCCCCAAGCATCCTCCACTTGCTCAATGCGACTATACGCACTTATTAAAGCATTGTAGAAAACTAAGTTTCTTTGAGGCATTTCATCGAACACCTTATGTGCATTATGTAACTCTTGAAATAACGCATACAACGAGATGACGTTGTTAGTGAAATACGTTGATTGTCTCGCATAAGAACCCAGAGTAATGGTAAGAGCATGAAATGATTTAACTACATTAAGGGTTTGAGCTTTGATGCATTTATGGAGGAGATAGTGAAGTTGTTCATATGGGTATCCATTAAAAGGTTGTTGGAGTGTAGTGAAGAATTTGTTATGCTTTAAAAACGAGAAGGAAGAACAGTGAGAATTTAGGAATATAGAGCATAGAGATTTTGGGAGGTTCACGCTTTGTTTGAAGGAGAAAATCATGTACAGCGTGCTTAAATTTGAGCAAGTTGATTTGCCTCACCTTTGAGAGCAATCGTATATAAATAAAAAGGGAGGGGGTTGGGTGGCAGAGGAGAGGAGGAGGGAGTAGTGAAGGAAGGAGGGAGGAAGAAGATAAGAAAAAAAAATGGCAAATTACCTGCTACAGCAAGTTTTTAACCTGTTGGGACTACTATTGTAAAACACCCTTTAAAGTTGGGACTGAATAATAAAAAACGATAGTTGGGATTGTTTTTGTCAGGACGCCCATAATTGGGACTGATTAAATCAATTTTTCCTTAAGTTTATGATAATATTAGTTTTTTTTATGATAGTTTGTGTTGTTTGTAATTAAATTAAGGGTCTAATAATCTTGTACTTTTATAAATCAATATCTAAGTTGTCGACGTTACAGTACTCGAGGGAGAATAATACTGTCTTTAGTACCGTTTCGCCAAGAGTTATGTACTGGGGGTATTATAACTAACGTTGTAATTAACCTTGTACCCAAACTCAGACAACGAGAGTGTAGTAGTTTGGAGTATTTGATTTTATTGTGTATTTGGTGTATAATTATGTTTTAAAGAGTGTTTATTCTATTTGGTTGGCCGAAATGATTTTTATTAGTATTATTATCACTATTACTTTGAAAAGAATAAATATTGTTGAATTAAGACTCTTGGATTTCGATCCTAGTTTCTACTGATTTTAGGTGTAAGGCCTGAAGGGCATCCTTATTATTTATATTTGATGAATAAATGTTGAATAAATTATAGTATTTATTTTTAGAAATATTTATTGAGATTAAGAAATCTGGTGGGATAGATGTAGCCCCTGGTGAAGAACATGCCAACCACCTAGGTTGCGATTTAGGGGTATTACATGGGTTAATTGTTGTCGTCCGAGAGGTTGGGAAATCGAGCCGGGTACTATCATGCATCGGCAGTTTGGCCATTCTTAGACACAGGCAGTAGGAAATGTAAGCTCATAGGCTGTCTGGAGATTTCGATCTGACAAACCTTAGGAAGTGGGTTGCGATCCACTGGCGTTCGGCTCTTTCTCAAAACCTATTATATTCTTTTGGAGGCTTATGTTATTGATCTTATATTAAGTCTACTATTGATGATTTACTTTATTTAAGCATGTTAAATTGTTAGTTGTTGTTTGGTTGTTATTTGGTTCAGTTTGACATTTTATGTTGATTGAGACTTATTTATTAATGCTTGATAACTCCTATGTGGATCCTAATTGAGCTGGGAGAGCTGTTAGTTACTCCCCACTAATTGTGGATATTTGTTGTATATTTTTGCAGGTTATGTTGATGGGAATCTTCTTTGGTTTTGGGCTCGGTTTGAGATGTGAGCATTAAAATGTTAGATGTTTTTGGCCTAGACTTATAGTTAGTTTAAGAGTTAGTTTTCTCTTTTGGATATTAATCTAATTAATTTAATTTATTTATACTATTTATTTATGTTGGTTTTATCACTTAGTTATTTAAACGCATGTCTTGTAGTAGTGACATTCCCAGAAGACGATGTTTCCGCCATCATCCTATAATACTATTATTATTTCTTTCTTTTCCCGCTTTGAAATTCCGGGGTGTTACAAAAGGGAATAAGATTGGGAAGGAGGAAGAGACTAAGCCGGGTTTCCTTAAAAAGGGAATATGAAGGGGAGGATTAGAAACAAAAGTCTCATCAACTACTTCATCAACATCATTAGACTGTATAGTGTAAGCTTTTCTCAACAAATGATTCCTCTTCCATGGGGTTCTCAACCAAACCATAATCATCATCTTCATTGGTTATAGTCATGCTAGAGTGATTTTCATTGATAATTAAACCCAATGTTTCTATTGATCTTTTGCGAGATTCGACAATGTTGTTTATCATTGATTCACACCTCTTTAATTAAAAAATAGTTTCTTCCATTAAGAAATTCATTTCTTTGAGGAAAATAAGAATTTTAGAAGAGCCATGTGGCTCACAACTAGAGACGTCTTCTAAATTTGAGAAAGTAGTAATTCCATGGTCCCACTCATAAGTGTCTCTAGATAGCGACCAAAATAAACTCCATGCTTCATCAAAGGTTTGGGCTCGAAATTCACCATTAAATATAGACTCCACCACGTCTCTTGTATGCATATTGAAACCCTCATACATCACCTCACAGATCTCCCAAAGCTCAAGTCTATGCTTTAGTTAGAAGAGTGTTCTCGAATCTCTGATAATAATTCCAAAATGGTTCATACTCATATTGAGGAAAAAAGAAGCTTACCATTTTTTTCTTTTGGAATTCTCTTAAAGAAATATTAAAAAAGGAAAAAGACAAAAATTATATACAAATTACATGACTCATATAATTAAGCAATTTCAAACTTAAGAAAACTTCAATCAATAGCCCAATTTCCCCTACAACGGAGCCATTTTGATAGAGGTTTTTTAGTGTGTCGTTAAGACACCAAAAACCGCTCCCAAAATAAATTTCTAATTCCTAAACAAGCAATTACTAGGAATGTAGTAAAGGCAAGTCAAGGGTCGATCCATAGGGAAATAGGGATTGATCAAAGTCTAACAAGTTCAAATTGCCTAATTGAAGGATATTTAGGGGTTTTGAAATAGGTTTTGTAAACTATGAACTAATTGAGATCAAACAAAACTAGCAAATAAAATATATAAGTAAATATTAATAAGGAAAACACTAGGGTCAAGGCTACTAGTATGAATCAAACAGGAAGAATGATAATTAATGTAATTGCAGATTCAAAATCGATAATTATACAAGGTTTAACTTTCCTCTAAGGTACTCAGGTCCTCTTTCGAATGATCCTCAAGACTAATCGCTTAATCAATCAACTAAATCCTCTCTCGAATGTTCTTTAGTTAATTGATTAAGAAATTAAATAAGTACGGAAAACCCCTAATAAAATGATCCCCTTAATTTCTACCCAATATCTTGGCCTTGAAATTAAGTTGTGATTCATGGGGATGAGAAAGGGTTCGAAATCCGATTAAGAATGTTTATAACTAAAATTCTATAGCATAAATGTGATCAATATCTATCTTGAGAAATTTATTTATCATACACCCGTGTGTACCGTGTGCATGGAACACCCATGACTAATTTTTGCTTATTTTGCTCATTCGAAACTCTTCTTTATAGTACATTTTACTCATTTGGATGATTTCAAATGAGCAATGAGCAAAAAATGAGTCTTGGGTCTACCATGCTCATGGTGCACATATAGGTGTAAGATAACATTTGTACTATCCTAAGACCCCAAAACACCAAGATCAATGCATAATCATCATTAAATCACCAAAAACATTACCAATCAAACAACCTTAATCATACTTTCACCCAAACCCTATATATAAACTACTCACTAATCATGGAAACTATGCATAAAAATCTGGAATTATAGATTAATCTAAGGCTAAATAATAAAATAACACTAAGTAATTATGAATCTATAAACTATAAGATCTATATATAATTATGCAAGAAGAGAGAATAGCAAATAGAATAATGAATAAAAACTGAAAATTTACAATTAAATTAATCAAAGGTACCTTAGAGATGTAGAAATCAACAATCTTGAATCTAGAAATCAGAAATTCAAGACAAAGCAATGTGTTTTTCTCTCTAATGTAGAACCCTAACAAATAACTCTCTAATAAACTAGCATGAAGCATGATATGAAGATAAAGTCTTAAGTATTGTGTTTAATACAAGGGAAATTCACTTGCCTGCTTTTAATGGGAGCTCAGTCCTTTCACCTAGCACACATTACATATATCTTGAAACAAGCATACACTCTTAAATAATGCTTAAATGAGTAGTGGATTATGCATCGGTAAATGAATGGGGCGCTAATACGCCTTGGAAACACCACATCAAAGTACATATACACATGCATATGTGTGTCTTATTGCGCTTTTCAACAAAATGAAAAAAAGCCCCCATCCAACTATTATATTAGTTTACCCTACCTCCTCCTCCCCAAATTATATTGTGTTGCCATGGTCCAAATTATCAAAAGCAACCCTCAGGCCAACATGTCTTGGGGATTCTTGCTCTTATTTGCTTTAGAGGTTCACTTGATTACCCGGTCTCTGTTGATTATACATGCGGTTTGGTTTCCTTATTTTATTGCTTTCTTTCCATTTTATGTTATTAGCTAGGACATTAGTTTGACGGCTATAATTGTAGGTGGGCCCTGTTATTTGTTTGCAAAGGGATATTATGCCTTAGTTTCGCTCTATTCACGCCTTCTTATCTAAACAATACTAAGACTTTGCACCGTTACAGGTTATGGATCCAGTAATTACGCAAGTAGTCATCCCCTTCCACCCTTTATTGCAGCGAATTACCGTAGCTTTGCATTTTTCTGATCCAGTCTATCAGTCTATAGATGCTTCTATGAATAATGTATGTGTGTCTGTTAAGGCAGATTGTGGTCCGATTGCCTACACTTATATCGGTGGGGAGGGTAGAAAGGTGGAAGAGTCATGTGAAAGGCCGCACAAAAAGTCATTCGTGACCTGATGAAGAAATATGAAGTGCATGTTGAAGATGTAACGTATATTAGGAGACGCATGTTTGGGCGCGGTGTGCTGCCTTGTATAACTTGAAGCGGGTAGAATTAGGTCGTGCCGAGAAAGTCCTGCCAAAGGTTTCTTTGCATGAAGCTTTGTCTGACAATGATTGTGGTGCTTTCAAGTATGTGTCGACTGATTTCATGTCAGTATTACGGGATATTTTTAGAATATTCGATGCACTTCTGTTGAGACGATCGAGCACATCCTTAACCGATATACTTCTTGGCTCACAGTGACACCCCAAAAGAATGAATTTGGCTTTAAATGCATCTTTGGTGATTGTTGTGTACTCTTGATGCAGCAAAACATAGCCTAGCAAAAAAGCACTTTCCTACCTACTAGGTGTTTACAACTTGGAGATTGTCAATGTAGACTACAACCCCACAACTTCTAAGTTTGGTGCTCTTCTGTGCACCCTTGCAAGGGAAAGTTATTTGACCTTAAAGGAACGTGTTATGGGATCAAGGAAGATCTTGAACCCTCTTTGCTCCTTGTTGAGCAGGATTGTCTCACTTATCGAGGTGTTGCATTCCAGATACACTCCATTGCATCTCCTCCACTCCCTCCGAAAAAACTCAAGGCACATTCAGCTATTGCAATGCCATTTGTTGTTGTTGCCTCTGAAACTGAAATTCCACTTTATTTCTCGACTCTACCAGAGCTTGATACTGTATTCAAGAGTTCCAAGTTTGTCTAAGTTATACGGTATGTTCTTGTCCTGTTAGGGTCTACCATTTTGTAACCATTTAGTAGCCTTTTGGAGTTTTTAGGCTGTAGAGGACATTTCCATCCTATTAGAGTACTAACATTATGCAGCCATGCAGTAGGCTCTTGTTCTAAAATTCACCATTAGTTTTTGGCCATTTACTCTAGCAGTGGTGATGTTTAGTTATGTATGTTACCTAGCTTTGTCATGGTAGCGTAGAAACCTTGTTTTACTCATGTCTTGTAGACTATGATGTATTTCTCCAAGATTAATGAAATGACAATGCTTTTGAAGTATAGTACTCGTGGTCTTTCTTCTTTTAAATGTGTACATAGCTGCAAAAGTAAATTTCCTTATCAAGCATGCCATGTTTCATTGTCCACACATTTTGTAGGGCTATGGTCTTCTGTGATGCAATGGTCAAATCTAATGTTTTAAACTTCTTTGGAGTTTCCTTGCCTTTTGAAAATTTGAAAACATGTATATACAATTGTTTTACTGGAGATCCTGCCAATAATCAGGAATCTTGTTCATCAGAGAGTTCATTTATGGTGATGGATTGATGGAGTAGATGAAAATGGGGCTTCTCCCTGGCTGATTTGATAGCCTCATCAATTATATTATCAGATATGGTTTTGTTGAAAAGGTATTTCATCTTCTTAATAAATAGATGTTTTTGCAATTTGTCTATAGTTCATGAAGGATTATGTTTGCTCGTCTGCCATATGTGTTGCAGTTTTATTTGGTATTTGGACTCCAAATAATGTAACACTTTGTTTAGTAGGCGGGTATAAAAAAGGGTGACTATAGTGAATTTATATGTAACTTAAAACTGAGAAGCTTAGCTGCCCATAATGATGGGTTTTCACCCTAGAACATATAAATGCTTGTTCACAGAGTAAATAATAGATGCAATATTGTTACCTAGCATTAATACTATCTAATAAAAACACATGCTACCTGGAGGCCCTGAGGTAGTTAAGTATGACTTCTATAGCATAGTGAAACTTACCTAGCATTAATACTATCTAATAAAAACACATGCTACCTGGAGGCCCTGAGGTAGTTAAGTATGACTTCTATAGCATAGTGAAACCCCTACTAAGAGTGACTATTGTAAGGACATTAAGCTCTATACCCTACGGAAAAAATCTAAGATGAGTTATGATGAAGAAATACCACACATAGTTTTCTCATCTTCCTGCTTGGGTTGTTTTGGAAACTACTCTCTACATGGAAGTTTATCAGCCTTTGGTGTAGGGTGTTTTAGTCTGTAAAGGGTCCTTACAGTCGTTGCTCATGCCAATCCCTTTAATTATTAAAACCTGCTTGTGAATATGAAGTATAATCTAGCAAATAAATTTGCCATGCAATTTGAAGACATATATCCTGCTTGTGAATCTGACAAACACTATACAATACACACCCTATTGTTAGAATAATTGGTAGAAAAATAGGGAATGTATCGCTATAATTGGAAATAAAATAGATGTTATCTCTATGACCTACTTATGAATCTGAAGTATAATCTAGCAAAGAAAGGTTTAGAATAATTACCTGAATTGAAGAATAAAATTGACACGATTTGATCGCTATATGTACTCGCTATAATTGGTAATAAAATAGATGTTATGTTTATGACCTACTTATGAATCTGAAGTATAATCTAGTAAAGAAAGGTTTAGAATAATTACCTGAATTGAAGAATAAAATTGACACAATTTTATCGCTATATGTACTGCAGGTACATCACTGTACTTCTGTTTAGGCCCTTTACCAGATCAATTAGCGCCTAATTAGCTTCGCTCATTGGTAACTTCTCTTTTCGCCACTTCTTCTCTACATGGCAACTTTGTGCTAATGTTAGAGTATATCTGAGACTCTAACAGACCCTTGTGTTCACTAAACGATCTGTGTTATCATGAATGGCAAATAAGTGTCTAAATTATTCGCGTTCTACCAAACGCATGAGAGTTGTTTAAGCTCTCTCATAAACTCCCGCACATAGGTAATGTCATGTTTGTGACCAGAATTCTTTTATTGCAACCCATTATGACAAATTAAAGCCTACGAATCGATGCATTTCTGTTGTGGTGATGGAGAAATAGAACCGGTTTCTAATGAATATCCCCCTGAACTTGTGAGACTATTCACTTCTTCTGAAGAATACGCATTGCATTTTAGAAAGTATGCACGTTTATATAATAATCTGTTTGCTTTTAGCTCACTTGGGGGGGGGGGGCTATGACGTAGAAACTCAAAAAAAAAATTCTTCAAATTACATGGCGAGATTTATCACTACGTACCTAATTTACTCCCTAATGATGAAAATCCTAAGTATTTACAACTTTATTTTTACGATGCCCAATAGGAAGCTGGCTGTTTCCTAGAGTTAAGGCAAGATATAATAGATTCGTGATTAATAGCACACAAAAGAATTCGTATGCCCATTTTTTCCGATCCTTGAAGGAGCTTCAAATCAGCGAAAACACTCAGATACTTTTTAACAAAAATACAGTGCTGGACCAACACACTTACAATGCGCCTACATCTGATGAACTGGCTTCCATATGGTCAGATTACAACTCTTCAAGCCAGGCTAGCAGCCCGCATATAGTTGTATTTGGGATATCTAATGCCTCGCATAGGATCATGCAATATTATTGCCATCATGATCCACTGCAATACCCGCTTTTGTTTCCATGCGGTGATTGTGGGTGGAACCAAGGTCTAAAAAAATGTCATCGGGTCGAAGGCAACTAGCTAGCCAATAGGACCCGTTGTCTCCTGTTTTATTCACGCTTCTGAAGATTTGCTAACTACAGAAGCCTCGTGTATGGCCTAAGTTGTTTATTTGCTTCATGCACACTATTTATGCATTATCAAACAATTTGACTTATCAACTTCCTTTATTAGGTGCGACTCGAGGATAATCTAGAGTTGAAAAACATATTTCAGCCAGAGAGTACTATGCTTATAAGCTTCAACATCGGCCTAACAACATGCTTCTTAGAGCCGGTAGATGTTTACAGCAGTATATAGTAGACATGTATGTGAAGATTGGAAGCACGCGGCTGGATTTTTTCGCCACAATCAGAAGACAATATGAGCATATTTATATATACCAAGGCATTCTTGAAACGTTGGAAAGTGGAAAACATAGTGCAGCTAATGTTGGCCATCGAGTCATATTGCTGCCTTCTTTACTTGGAGAACCTTGAGACATGAAAAAAAGATATTTAAATGCAATGTCCTTGGTACATCGATATGTGAAGCCCGATTTGTTTATTACAATGACATGCGACGTTAATTGGCTAGAAATTAAACGTGAATCGGTTGTTGGAGAAGAAGCACATAATCGCCCATATTTGGTTGCACGTTTCCGTGCAAAACTGCTTGCGCTAAAGAAGCAGGTTATGGAAAAACATGTGTTTGGGAGGTTGCTGCACTTGTTTATGTTGTTGAGTTCCAGAAACGAGGTCTACCGCATGCTCACATGCTCATCATTTTGAAACCCGCATTCAAGATCAAATGTCCAACAGATTTTGATAAGTAAGCTAATGATGTTACAGTTTTCTTTTGAATTTTTTGTTACAGAAATATTTCTTTTGATCTAATGATGGTTAAAACAAATTATCACTTTGCTTAAACGCTTTGATAGGTTTATTTGTGTTGTGATCTCCATCAGATAACCCTTACCTTAGAAAGATTACTCTCAAACACATGATGCATGGCCTATGTGGGCACTTCAACCCTGAGTGTCCGTGCATGAAACATCGACAAAGCAAGGGACGATGCAAATATGTGTACCCAAAACAAGTTTGTGATGACATGACAAATAATGGTGATGGTTATCCAATGTACAGAAGACGAAACATATGTGACAATGCTTCCATACGCAAAGCAACATTGGATAACAGATGGTAATACCATATAACCCTTATCTCTCATCGTTATTTGTCTGTTATCTGAATGTTGAAATATGTTCCACAACCCAGGCAGTGAAGTACCTATATAAGTACGTTTACAAGGGACATGATAAAATCTCCATCAATGTTGTACCCGACGGTGAGATAAAAATTCTTGATGACATAGAGCAATATCAGTCAGGAAGGTGGGTTTCCACTTGTGAAGTTGCGTGGAGGATTTTTGGATTCGATCTCTTTGAAATGCATCTAGCTGTTATTCCACTCCCAATGCATTTAACTAATATGCAAACAATTCAAGTCAGGCCTCATGAGCAACTTCATAACGTCATTTCAAATGACAAACGCTCTCAAACTCCTCTGTTGGCTTTTTTAGAGCCAATGTCGCGGTTCCAGGTGAGACATGTTATTTATATGGGGAATTTACAGAACAATATAGGTGGGATGCTTCTTTTAAGGAGTAGTTAAAAAGGAAGACTAAGGCAGTCGTTATTGGTAGACTTGCATTTGTGGCTCCAACTGATGGAGATATATTTTTTGAGGTTGTTAATGCTCCATGTACGTGGCCCAAAGTCATTTGAAGATCTCCTAACAGTTGATGGATATAGATGTGCAACCTTTCAAGAAGCAGCCATTAAACTCAGGTTATTGGAGGAAGATGATGCATTTGATAAATGCCTAGCTGAGGCAGGTGAAGTGCAAATGCCTTCTGCTCTCCGACGTCTTTTTTCAACTGTGCTGACTTTTTGCCAGCCAAGTGACCCTAATGCACTCTGGCTGAAATACTATTATGCTCTCTCTAAAGATTTCTACCGCACATTCCCAACATCTGCAGCGAAGGTTAAGCGGCTAACGACTAAAGCAGTTGAATAATATTTGGAAGCAATGGGCAAAACACTCAAAACCTTTTGCTTAGAACACTTAGAAGGCCAGGAAGACGATGAATTAAGGCGAACAAAGGATATCGCCGATGCACTAGATGCGCTAATACCCAAGAATGCATTGATTGTCGTGGCAAGCTGAACTCGGCGCAACAAAAAAAGCCTTTGATACAATAATCCAGCATGTCAAGCGAGACAAACCTGGTGCATTCTTTATAGATGGCCCTGGTGGAACAGGGAAGACCTTCTTATACAATGCACTTTATGTTGAAGTGAGATTGATGAACCAGATTGTGCTACCAATTGCCACCTCAGGTATCGCTGCATCTAACATACCCTCTGGAAGAACATCACATTCCCGGTTCAAAATTCCAATCAATTCAGATGCTTCGTTTGCTTGTGATGTTCCTAAAAAAGGTAGCCTAGCCGCGTTGATAAGATCAACAACTTTTATCATCTGGTATGAGGCTTCGATGGCAAGGAAAGAGAATGCAGAGTCCTTAGATTTGCTCCTCCGAGACTTGTGTGATGCAAATCAGCCCTATGGAGGTAAGATCATTGTCGTTGGTGGAGATTTCCGTCAAGTCTTGCTTGTTGTGCCCCATAGATCCCAAAGAGAAGTTGTTAATGCTAGCTTAGTGAGTTATGTGCTTTGGCCTCAAGTCATAAAATTTAGGTTGACTGAAAGCATTTAAGCTAGAGAAGATCCTACATTTGCAACATTTCTACTTGCACTAGGAAATGGAGAACTTCAAACTGAGGATAATGGTTTTGTGCAACTGCCAACCAAATTGTTAGCAACTCCGAAAAAGATGCAGATCTTGTGAATGACATCACCTCAGTGGCGTTTCTTGAAATTGACATGAAAAGTTTCACACCATATATCTTCACAAAAAGGGCTATATTAACTTCCATGAATGATGATGTTGATTCCATAAACACGGTGCTTATAGAAAAGTTCCCTTGAAAAGTTATTGTGTATAAGAGCTTTGATACTATTCTTAATGATAATTGTACTATCTATCCTACAGTGTTTATAAACAAGCTTTGTACTGGTGGAATGAGCCCTCATGCACTTATTTTAAACGAAAATTGCCCAATCATTTTGGTGCATAATATTCTGCCTTTTACTGGGTTGTACAATGTGACACGACTGATCATAAGCAAACAGTTCTTCCCAAACCTGATTCAATGTGTTATAACGACTGGCCATCACAAAGGAGAGCACGTGCTTATACCGCAGATTAAATTACGGCCAGCCGCTTATTTAAACTACCCATTCCAGTTTTAAAGGAAACAATTTCCCATAAAGCTAAGCTTTGCAATGACAATCAACAAGTCCCAAGGTCAAACATTAACCCAAGTTATAGTCTATCTTCCTCAACCGTGTTTATCGCATGGCCAGCTATATGTAGCATTATCAATACGTGCTAGGCAAGCTCAAGTGAAGTTCATTTCAATAAAGAATCTACAACATCAGTTTGAGACCTATGTTAAGAACGTCATTTCTTATGACATTCTTAGGATGGCTGGCATTATATAGTGTGCTCCCTGTATGGGTAAGCCCCCTCATACATAATATTTTCTTTGGGTTTCTTACACCATAATTATATTATGTAAGTGCAACAAAAAAACCGCATTAAGTGTAAAATATTTTCCCGAGTTTATCATCTATCTCAGCATTTGCACCACCTTCCCTAGCATGTTTTAATGGATGGAACAAGCTTATGTTCACATAGTCAATGCAATGCTTACTTGGGTTGGTCGGTTTTACAGATGCCAGGAGGCCAACAAGAGACCCGTGGAATCGCCTAAATAGTCATGGGTTCACTTTTGCATGCTTTTACGTGTGGTGAACCATGTGATTACAACTACAACTTTTAATAGTTTTCAACTCCTTGCTTTTGTCATACTATATTAACAATTATTTTGTATTGTAGCTAATGCAGCAGGAAAAAAAACACACATGCATCATTTGCCTTGCTCCTTTGTGATATCCATTAGTGTGTTGTTCTTTTCTTATATAGATTTTTTGGGGTCACTAAACCCGTTGCACTTATCATTTGTACAAGAACTCTTAAGTAATATGGTAACATGGTGAATTCCTCTGTACTTAAATTTGTTTGCTTAAATTCTTAGCTCTAAGAAACTGATATGAGAGAATATGCAATGTTTTTGTGAAATAAATGCAGTTGTATGGATGTGACTCACCCACTCGTAGAGCAAGATTGAAATCATTGCAAGATTCAGCAAAGAGAATCAACTTCTTTGTCAAACAGCTTTACTATACTCCTCTTTTCCTCATTTAGTTTTGTATAGTTTATGTTACTAATCATAGACAAAAATCAACTTGGTGGAGCTGCAATATGCACATCACAGGTAAAAAAAATAGAAATAGCCTAGCAAACATCTAGTATTTCATACCTAGTATTTTACTTATTCCCTAACAGTTGCTTACAAAACTAAAGAAGAAGAATTCTGGTGCCAAATTCCAACTAAATCAGTGAGCCTTATTTAAAAAAACTTATCTAGTTTATTAGACATTTAGGGATGAAGATTGCCTTTCTCGATACGCCTATGGTTTAGTGATTAGATGATGTTTGGCTTCCCTGAAGTAGTGTGATCATTATTGTGTGGATAATTTTACCCTTGAGATGTTGTTGGGAGAACTAAGACCGCGTATGTTTATGTATCCAAAATCACCCCTTCCTCATTTTAGAATTGTAGTCTTATATCTCTAGGCTTGATTATTGGCTGATTTAGCAAACTTGATATATTTCCTTTCAACCAAATGCTCTCTAGATCTCTATTGCACTTGGAAATTATGTTACTTAGACACTTCATGTTCTCTTGCCCATATCAAATACTCACACCCTGCCTAAGGTATGAAATTCTTACCCGATGATTCAATTGTTTACCCTTGCACATTAAATATAGTGAACCATATATCCATAGAGATGAAATGTATGATAAAAATTAAAAAGAAGAGAAAAGTATGTGATATAAGCTCATAAACGGGAATTAGCTTTATTGCGTGAACAAAAAGTAGCAACAAGTCAACCTAAAATGTGTATATATTTATTTGTAATGTGAAATGCGCATCCAAAATTCTATAAAACCAGGAATACCTTTCAAATGCCATGCCCTGCATCCACGTCCAATTTCTGGACAGTATCTTGTCCAAAATTTTGACCCTTGATATGTCTGACTCATGATATATACATGTATCCGACACTTTTACCCGTGTTCTAGTAGCATAGTTTGGAGACACCTGGATTCTATCATTGTGCTTTCTAATTGTATTCAGTAGCCTGATCTCAAGTCTTGTAAGCAGTGGCCTTTTAGTTTTGCTGACAATAACTTGCAGTAGATCTCTTTCCCTATTTGCTGATAAGTTGCTGACTTTTGAAGTAGATTGAAAAAATGAAATCTATGTTTGAATGGGAATTAGATGCCACTGGTCCTTTTTAAAGTCTTTGATATTTTATACCTCATGCCAGGTGCAAAGTTACATCTCGAAGGTGAATCGGAGGTCCCATTTGGTATAGGAATGACATCAGATCCCATGTCTACGCGGCGTGGAGGAAAAATACTTCCCATGGAAGATGTCTGTCATTAGCGATGTCCACTTCCTAGGGCAGATCAGGTGCACATATACAGTATGTCATTCTCATTTTTACTTAGTATACAGTTGATGTAATCTGATGTGTTATATACAGTTTGGAATTTTCGGTATATGCAATGGACATGGTGGAGCTGTCGCAGCTCAGTTTGTGAGCAAGTTAGTACTTTTGGCTTTCTTTTCAAGTTTTTGTTTTATTATTTGGGAGTTGAATGTAACTGCTTACTAAGATTAAATTGAAATTTTCACATTTGAGAGTCATACTAAATTACTAACGGTTTTTTCTCCATATACCCCTGACAAATTAACAAATTCACCATATACCCCCAATGTTTCAGATATTCACCATATACCCCTAAGTTTCCGAAAACGTTCACCATTTACCCTTTTTCTAACGAACGTTAACTCGCCATTTGCCATTATTTACGACTTTGCCACTATTAACCTAATTAACCGTAATTTTTTTTAAAAAATAAAATACCTCTTAAATCCCACAAATTAACCTAATTAACCTAACCCCCTAACCCTAACCACCACCACCTGAACCCTAACGAGCACCACCTCCCCCCACCTCACCCCTGCAGCCCCCACCCCACCCCACCTCACCAACACCCCCCGCAGGCCGCGTGTTCTCTCTCCTTTGTTCTCTTCCTCTCCACTGCTGTCCTATTTGCGACTCCGCAATGCTTTTTGCCAATAATGAAACGCACGATTCTCCTGCAACTGTTGCATTGTTACCAAACTTCAGGGAAAATGGTGGCATAGTTGGACTGGGTTATGTTGACCTTACTAAGAGAGTGGTTGGTTTGGCTAAATTTCTTTTTTTCACAGTAGTTTGGTTGAATTTTCTGATGATAGCCACTTCACAAATGTAGAAACAGCTTTGGTTGGGCTTGGTTGCAAGGAATGCATACTCCCTGTGGATGTTACAAGTCTACTGAAGGAAGGGGATTGCTTGATGCAATATCAAGATGTGGTGTAATGGTAACCGAAAGAAGAAAAAAAATCTTAGTTTAAGGCAAGGGATTTGGTGCCAGATCTTGGAAGGCTCGTCAAAGGTACAATTGAGCCAGTTCGTGATCTAGTTTCAGGACTTGAAATTGCTCCTCCTGCTTTGGGGGCCTTATTATCTTATACATAATTACTTTCAAATAAAACCAATTGTGATGATGCTGCACTTTAATTTCTCCCCTTCAGTTCGCTGCTGCTGGGGGTACTCGCAGGGGGTGGGGGAGGCAGGTGGGGTGGGTGCAGTGGCGGAGCCAGGATTTCAAAATCGGGGGGTCACAAAATCAGACAAAAGATATTCAATATTAAAAATTTTACGACGCAACAAACATTGTCTAATATTCATACTTTTATAGAAACAAATAACCATATTTCGATAGGTAAAGGTCCATATTATAACTTTTTGGGGAAAAAGCCATTACCTCCTATGTTCCAAATAATACACGACAAATATCCAAAATCCAATCATCCAATTTACTTGTCAACCCACATATAAAGCAAAAGAAAATAAATCATTCAAAAGTACAAATAATTAAAAGAAGATAAAATGAAAAGAGAATAAATCCCCAGAAATGAAATTCGATAAAAAAAACCCCAGAAAATCATTTAATTCACAAAAAAATTAGCAAATGAAAATGATTTTCAAGATCGAAAAAAGAAAAGACGAAATCTAAAATTAAAAGTTCAAGATCAAATATCTACAAATCAAAAAAACCTCAGATCTGAAAACTCACCAAATGAATTGATCAAATCGTTTCCATATCCATCAAAACGCAAGCGATTCACGTTTCCTCAATCATCACAACTCGGCTATTCATTTCTCACCCACTGAAATCAAATTTCGAACACTAGATTACAAATTTTACCTTAAAAACATAATTTTAAACCCAAAAAAATCAAAATTCCGTCTCACTACCCTCTAAAATTAAGTAATCCATCATCATATCACAAAAGAACTCGAAATTATCATAAGAGAATCAATGCAAATATGCAATGATGCATAACACTATCATTAGCCAGTGATTTCGAGCTATTTTTTCAACAATTATATACCCATTATGAACAATAACAACAGGTAAATAGGAGTGAGGAAATTATTTTAAAAAAGGGGGAAAGATAAAACCTTGGAGTTCGATAGCAGCTGAGGCCTGAGAGAGAGAAGATGAGGAGTACCACCGCTGTAAAAAGCGTCATGAATTGGATTTGTGAAACCATCCATCGAAGAACACCAAAGAAATTGTACTCTAAACATAGATCGTCGAAAGATTTGTTTGATTTGAGAAAAAGAAATAAACGGATTAAATCTCAGTAGAATAGATTTGAGAAATTCAGAGTTTCATAATTTTTCAGAAAGAGAATAAAGATATGATGAGATAAGAAAGGGGTGAAGGAAACGAGATGCAAAGGAAAGATAAACTTTCTTCTCTTTCTTTCTCTCTCCTCTCTCCTTTACTCGGCGGCCTTTGGAGCAGTTTTTTTTTTTTTTTTTTTTTTACGAATATCCTTCAAAATATTTTTTTAATTCGAGGGGTCACGTGACCCCACGTGACCCATGCTGGCTCCGCCTCTGGGTGGGTGGGGGAGCACTACTATATTTTTAATCGAGTGCGACAGTTTAGAGAAGGCTAATGCAACGTTTAAAATATAGTCGTTGCATTATATTGTCTAGTGCAACAGATTTGTAAGCTAATGCAAGTGGTTAATTAGTTAGGGCTAATTATATGGTTAAAGGGTTGATTAATGGAATTACCCTTAATGACTAACAGAGCTAACTTCTGATAGTAATTAAGGATATCTTGTACATTTTTTAAAAGTCAGAGGTATACGGTGAATATCTGAAATATTGGGGGTATATGATGAATTTTTTAATTTGTCAAGGGTATATGGTGAAAAAACCGAATCACTAATTATGGTCAAATTGCGAAATTATTCTTAAGTCCGACTCATGCATTCACAACTTTAAGTTAATATGACACCGTGAAAAACTTAATTAATTGCTGATGAAAATGAACAATAATCACAAGGCGTATTTATATTTTTCTCATGTTTGATAAAGCGACTTTTCATGTCTCTATATGAGAAATAGCTAATATCTACTCATGTCTAGGAACAAGATAGGAAGGGCAAATCTGAAGGCGAGAAATATTGCTGAGGAGCCTTTTATATGACTGTAAGCACTTCTTGATTAGTCTGATTTGTGAATCATGCAACTGTTGGTATCTTTGAAGCCACTCTTTTCTAGCACGCAAAGTAACAATTTAGTTTACCATATGTATGTAACTGTGAAGAATCAAAATGAGGGAAGGGGGGATTAGCTAAAATATACTATCTTTATTATCAATCATTTTATTTGTGAAATGTAGTTCCCTTCCTTTAAAGTGTTTTTTGTTAGGCATTATTACACCAATATTTATGTTCGTTTCTCTGTATGAAAAGTTTTGTAGGCTGTTTTAGGGTCATAATTAAACTGGTAAACATTAATTATGGCCTAAGATAAGAGGCAGTTGTGTGAACATATCAACATTTTCTTATGGGTATATATTATTGTGCCACCAGTTAAGTTGATTGTCTTAGCTAGCTCTTCCCTCATACAGTATACAAAATAAATCAGCCTTCTCTTAAGTTTACGCTAAACTTGATGATGTCAAGCGAACTTTTAGTATTTCCATACTGCTTAAATTCGCACTTTCTGCAAGATCTGTGGAAAGTTCAATTTTAACATGCACTTTCATAACTAAATCTATATATATCCATAATTCATCAGTTCATAATTCACTTTCTTTTTTCCATTTTACCTATAACAACCTAAGTAATACAATGACTAATACAGAAAAGTACCTCCGAATGCTGAAAAATTCACTAATGGCTTGAAAATTAAATCAGTTAGATTTGTTTAAAGGATGCATATTAAACTATTCTAACTTTACAGTCACCATACTGTTGGAGGCAAAAAGAATTATATTTAAACACCTAATTTCTATTACACCTGGGAATCCGGATGGTAAGTATCAAAGATTTCTCTTGGAAAAAAAATTCAGGAAAATCTTTGGGAACAATCACATGGTGCTTTCTAAAAGGGTGCTTTCTAAAAGGTTGTTCATTTAATAGCCTACTTACTAGGGTATGGTTTCAGCAGGAAAAAGACATGGCCATCCTGATTTCTAGCCTTGCAAGTACAAAAAAACATTGTTGTTGTACCATTCTTTGGTCATTTGGTCAAATGCTTGTGGTCCACTAAATCTAACTTGTTTTAGACCCAAATTTAATCTCTATACAGCACTTCAACAAGCTTTTCGAACGTTTACCAAGCATAGCAGCTGCACCTTTTTACCCCTAGGCAAAATTAGGAGCTGCTCTCCAACCTCCATTTTCTACATCACACACTTCCTCTCTGCCAGTTGCAAGAACACAAGAGGTATCTTCTCTTTTATTCTTATTATTTTGACTTCCTTTTTATAGGCATGTGCCAATCATCAATGCTTACTTGTTTTGTACATGCTTGCCATCTTAATAACACATGTGTGATATGCCTTTATGGTCCTTCTTTGGGTATCACTACATTTAATGTGAAAATTGCGGCCCTGTTTGGCAATAAGTGGATAGATGTTAGCTGATTGTATTACTGATTTGACTAGCTAATTGTATTAGTTGTTTGCATAAAGGTTTTTAGTAAGTAGCTGATAGCTGATTGCTACATAATTGTGTAAAATGACCAATAAGGACATGTGCATAATCTATTGTTGTACCTTTTATTATTTATTAATGTAATTTTCAGCAACTTTAGGACATAAATGTAATTGGTCCAACCATTTCCAAACCTTTAATGTCAAAAAGCTCATTTTTCCAACTTTTTCAAAAAGAGACTTTTTGGGCTCAATAAGCCTAATTGAAACCTCTCTTTACCAAACACTCAAATTAGAGGATTGACTAGTCAAATCCTCTAATATGAGTTCAAACCTCTAATTTTCCCCAAACCTCTCTTTACTAAACAAGGCCTGCATCTTGTCTAGAATATACTCTGAACTAGCTCAATTAAGATTCTTTGCTGACTTTTTGCTTTTCTTTTTCTTTGTGTTTGTTTCTTTTAATAATAAATTTTCTATTTATACAATTTATGTTATTGCTAAATAGAAGATCATGTTTCTTTCTTTCTCATACAAAGCTCAAAAGTGCAAAATAAAACTTTAACATCTGCCACAGGGGAAATTAAAAGCATGTATGTACCAATTACAATATTATCATTCTACAGTTGATTATGTAACTAATATGGACTCATTAAAAACTTGAACATGTACTAAAACTATTGCCTTCTTGAAAAAAGTTTTTGGTGGCTTGCTAGAATGCTAAAATAACTTACGTTGCTAGAAATAAGCTACATTAACTCTCTCATCTTCTGTAATTCCTGCTACTGAATCAGCGATAATTTTCTTATAACTCAGCTCAATTCTAGAACAAAAAAATGTCTCATTTCTATGTGTTTCTTTTATTCAGCTCAAGTGTACAGTGTTCTTTTCATTTTTTAAATTAAAGCTGCCTAATATGAAGTCCATATGTTATCATTCTACAAAGCTACATATCTTGAACATAATTCAATTCAGGTCCATATATAAGGAAAAAGTTGTATAGGTTTGTGGAAGCTCAAGGTTCGAAAATTAAAATTCATAGGTAGATAATTGTGAAGTTTCTAATTCAAGAGTGAGCGAATATTATCAGAGTATCAATTATAAAAGGGAAAAAGGCCATATGTAGATAGTTTATGAACTTTTATCACATATAACAATGCATAGATGATCTAGGTTAATGAGCCTTATAATCCCTGCTGAGTCACCAATTTTTTTTAAAGCCTTTAGCAGCAACATGCTTAGCATTTTGACATACTCACCTTCAAAATGAGAATACAACCACTTTTTTTTGCCTTATATTAGCTTTGTACATGCTCATGTTACTAGGGATTAGAATATAAAGCCAGAATGTATTTATCTGGATGAGCTTAACACTAGCAATAAGGCTTACACGGTCAAAGTGAAGGTCATTGAAAAGGGACGTGCTAAGGTCTCTCCAAAAAAGGCATACTTTACCAGATGCTCCTTCTAGAAGATGATAAGGTATTGGCCTTCTAAGTTCTTTGTTGTCCTTCCTATCCAATAGAGCACAATTTGTACATTATAAGTGACCAATGTTTCCATCCACCACAAGCACATATCATACTTATTTCTGCTTGAAACATGTAGTCATATCACTACAGACATCATGTTGCATCTAAAAAAACCCTTTAGTACACTGACGCATCTAAATCTAAGAACACATAAACTTTAAGATCACTAACTCACCATATCAATTGTGCTCTTAGGGAAACCGTATGCGGGGTGCACTATTTGGAGATCAGGTTGAAGGATACAAGGAGGCTTTCGTGTACAAAGGGGAGTATGAAATAGCCAACGACACTCCAATAAAACCTGTAGAGGATTAGGTTAAATCCACCTCAACTGAGCTTGATTACCAAATGAGCTTTGGAAGGCAAACGGTGATCCAACCAGTGAATACTCAAGCAAATCCTGCTTTGCCTGAATACCAAAATATAGCTTCCATTCCAAAAGTTGGAAATCATGACGACAAGTTTGGTAAGTCTTAGCTATTGTGCTTTCTAACAATATGTACAATTAACATTTGGACCCTAGCATGAATCCTTCTTACAACACTAACATGCTTACCTCTTTTCATTGTTATTTAAATATTCTAGGTGTGGTTCTCTATGTTGAAGAACAAACACGTCCTATTCTAACACCCCAGGCATGCGAAAATCTTGTCCGAGAAATTGTCATAGCCGACCACAGGTATAATTAGAATTTTTACTTATAGTTGCTTTCTTGTCCATAGCCACTCATTTTGCAAATCCTCAAGTGATGGCCATAACACAATCACAGCACTCAACAACCGTTAATCCTTTTCTGCTTGGAATGATCTTGCCGGGCCAGATTGCGATCGCCTCTCTACTTGGGCTGCAAAATTCAGTGTTGTTGGGTTCAAAAGTCACTGCTCACCACAAAGGTAATCTGCCACTTTTGTACACAATAAGTCCTATGAAAGTTCATCAAACATTCCCTCTCTTATATGGGCTTTAATGTAGGGTTCTCGCTTGCATCAGCCATGTCCACTACTATTATTCATGGACCGAAGGGAGACAAAGCAAGTGCACTCACAGAATGGTAACTTTCCCTACTTTGGTTCCCAAAGTACAAGTGCACTAACTAAGAAAACCACCTATAAATGCAGCAACTTTAACTTTGTTCTATTTTCAGGGCGTTGCGCCACAAAGACACACTAACTGATAGGCAAGCAAGGGTATTAGATTTTAGGAACCCATCGAAAGAAAGGTTGGTCATGACAATCCATGCACTAAAGTTGAAAAAGGTGAGATGTTCTACTAATTAACACATTGCAAATTTAAAATTAACTTGTCACATAAATGATTTGATAAGAAAATCTTCTAATTTAATGGCCTTTTAAAATTAGCACCTTAATCTTACCCTCAAGAAATATGGAGTAATATGCTTTGCCTATGAGATGGTTTACCCTTTCTCACTGTGTTATTATTAACACCAAACTGATGAAATGATTCCCTTAAAGTAGTCTGATAACACACTCTTAGAGGAATGCCGCTGGTTGAGGGTTGTAATCCCTGAAGCTAATATCGACAAGCTAAGGTACACGCATACCTAGGATAATCTAACTGTGGCGAGCACACAATTGTTCCGGTAGGAGAGACATACACATGTCCCACATGTGAAAAAAAATGTCATTTCAATCCCTAGGTGAGTTGTGTTTTGAACAAAAACTCCTAGCTACTTCTAATATATGCTCTTTTCTTCACCATTTTCTAATATGTATGCTCAATATAGGGTAACCTTCAACTGTGACGTCTCTGATGGAACCGACACACTTCCAGTTACAATGTTATGTAAAGACTTGGAAAAGCTTTTCAAAATACCGGTTGAAGACATCTTCAAGATCAGGCACTCTGTATGTAGTCTGCCCCTTTTTTGAATTGTGATAAGTAGTTGTTTCTCATACAATGGTCAGCATTATCTCCGGTTTGACATTAACATTTGGAAGCTTACTAAAACACACTTCACAAACGCATAGAGTATACGTTTACCAATTTTGTTAACCTTCAATGACTATGACTATACCAAAGGGAGATCAAATCCAAAACCAACTGTGTAAACTTAGATCCATCAAAATAGGCAAAGTTAATGCTTTGTACACTACAAGAGTGCTTGTCCATATATGACCAATTTTATACCATTATGGTGAATGTACACTACACTTGCATTGTGTTTTTTGGGTATACATGTCACTTGCAATATGTTATTAGAGATAAGCTGCAGCAGCTCATATAATCCTTTCCCAAATAACTCAGTAACTTCCAAGTCAAACAAGAGTAGCATAGATAATATATATTTACATTTTCTCTGAACTTACATCACATATATCTAACTTAACCATAGTGTTTACATGATCCAAAGTCTAGCCCACTTAAAGGCTATTTGGCTCATGAACCGGTTGCAATTATTTTAGAAGCTCTTGGTTTTTCTCCATTTGTTCATAAGCCCGAATTTATTACTTGTTTAACTTGGATGGTGGATTGAAAGAGAGGCGTGCATCAACATTTGAAAAGCCCAAGTTATGTTTGAGTTTTTAGCATGGTTGTAAAGAAAGCCCAAGTTCTATATAGGTTTCTATTTGTTTTTGTTATGGGTTTTTCTATGATATACCCCTGTATTTTTTAAAATTCTACATTATACCCCTAATGTTTTTTTCTTCTAAATTGTACCCTTAAGTTTTTAAAGTTTTCTACATAGTACCCCTACGTTAAGTGTATGTAACGTTTACCGTTACATTCTCTTTGCATTTTTGGGCTTCTCTCTCAACCCTCCCCCAGCCCAGCCCCACCCCCTCCCCACCACCCCTGAACCACCATGACCGCCCCGGCCCAGCCCCCCCCCCTCCCATCCCCTTCGATTTCCCGCAGCCCCCACCCTCTCCCCTCAACCCCTTCCCTCCCTCGCACCGCAGCTCGTGAACAACAACCACCACCACCCTCGCCATTGTTTTTTAAAAAATCAACCCATATTCAATCGTGTTTCAACGCGAAATCAACACTCGGATCTCTCTCTTCCATCTCGCAATCGCACGATGCATTGAAAATTGTTGCGGGAAATCGAGGGGAGGGGGTGGAGGTCATGCGGGAAATCAAAGGGGAGTGGTGGGGCCATGGGAAATCGAAGGGGAGGGGGTAGGGGGCTGCGGAAAATCAAAGGGGTGGGGGTTGGGGGATGCGGGAAATCGAAGGGGAGGGGGTTAGGGGCCTGGGAAATCGAAGGGGGAGGGTGGGGGGCTAGGGCCGGGGGGGGGAGGGGGTGGGGGCTGCGGTGGAGGAGAGGGGGGGGGAGGGGCCTGGGTTAGCGGGCGTAGGGGTTGGGAGCAACGGCGATGGAGGGGAGGGGAACGTGGGGTGGGGTGGAGGGGATGGGGAGGTCTGGGTGGGAGTAGATTGTACTAAACGGAGGTTTGGGTGGGAATTCAAAAGTTATTAACGTCCGTTTTCATTAATACACACTTGGGGTATTTTGTAGAAAACTTAAAAAACATAAGGGTACAGTGTAGAATAAAAAAATATTAGGGGTACATTATATAATTTTAAAAAACAGAGGGGTATATCATAGAAAAACCCTTTTGTTATTTTTGAGTTGTAATAAACCATAAGATTACTCATAAAGTAATCCATAATTAGGAGAGTTTTTCTTTGGGCTAATGTTACGCATGTAATACAATCAGCTTAGGGTTTGATTGTGCTGAATGTAACTCCTTGTAACAGCTCATTGAATGAGATTGAAAAGGGGCATGATTCAAGGAGCTTTTCATGCTCCTTGAAACTGATTTTGGGTGGACGGTTTACTAGAGTTTTGAGAGATTATAAAAAAAATCTTGTGTTTCTAGTTTATGGTTTAATTTGTCTCAAGTGTTAAGCTACCCTTATTGCTTTGAGTGAGTCTTGAGTGATAAGCCTAGGAAAGATTGAGTGAGTCTTATCTCTGGCCTAAAACCCCAAACCATTGAGTTTGTCCTTGTGGTTTGGCAACTATCCTTAGTTTCCTGAGTTTCAAGTGTGAAAGTGAGTGTTCTTGGTTCCTTAAGTTTAGATTCATCATCCAACATTTTTGGAGGGTGTTTTTAGACTTACATCATTACATTACATATATCTATCTCTTGCATCATAGTGTATACATTATCATTACCATCAGACCTCAAAAATTTTATATCATTGTATCCTCTAACCTAACCGATGTTCAATAAACACGATGATCACGCAGCCTTCTTAGCTATTCAGCACCTGCTTAGCACCTCTCATTTATTGATTGAGGTAGGCCGATAGACAACTCTCTCCTTGGACAATGTGTTGCAATGGATCCTCAAGAGAGTTGTACTTGAAGATACCTGATGAAGCTAATCCAAAACTCAAGGTTGTTAATCCCATGGAATATCACACTAATTAAACTAATAAAGCTAATCCAAAGATGAAGATTGTCGCTAAGCCAAAAGATTATCACCCTGATGCAATTGAACCTGTTGCACATCAGGTTGTTTATGTTCTACCCACTGGTGCTGCCGATGCGCCAAACAATTAAGGCGCTGCATCACCCATCCTAAGGGCCCTTTTGCTTGTTGTTTTCCTCTGCAACCTAATGCTACATGTTAACAATGTGTCCCCAAAAGTTAATCATCGCCTAATATAAACTAATCTCTTTTGCTACTAGGCATGATTGAATGCTTGTAGTAGATATAGCAATGGGACAACATTTTAGAGAAGGTGCCAGACCTTTGGCATGTTTTGTAACCCACAGATTGCTTGCACTAGCAAAGCATATATGTAATATAATCTAATACCCTTATGATCTCACCTACACGTTCACATACTTTGACATTTTTAAATTGATTACGCTAATATTTGCATTTAGCTATTGATAATAATTTTCTCTTTCTTCAGGGGACGCGCGCGGCCCAACAACTAGTGGTGAAAAAACCAAATAACAAAAATTTAACAAATGAAAAAGAAAATGTATGATTTTGAAGTCATACATTACCCATTGGTAGATAAGAAAAGGTTTGAAGCCAGAGGGCAGACAAAATTATAGTTTGACAAAGTTCATTGTAATTTAGGTTCATGCTTTAGTATGGGCCTTGTAATTAAGTCGAGTGTAGGTCTTGCACTTACACATATGGGCTCAATTTGATTTCATATTGGATTAATCCTTGACCGACTTGAGCTTGAGTCAAGCAAGCCGACATGGCAAGTTTGAGTCGAGTTACAAGCTTGCTAGCTTGAAGCGAGTTACGAGTATAACTTACTGAGCATGAGTCGAGCAAAGATATATCAAGTTTAACGAGCGTGAATCAAACAGAGTGAGTTAATTTCGAGTTAAATTGAATAGGGCACTACTCGTAATCGACTTGCTCAATCCCTACTCGAGAATACAATGAAAAATTGCATCATGCGCATAAGATAGTACAAGTTGTACAAGTTGCACAAGTTCATGTGAACCCTCAATTCCTCAGCTGTAGGAGATAAAGAAAAAGGCAACATTACGTGATTAGCATCAATTTTAATAACAAAATCACAATGAGTGTCATTTTCTAATAATATCCCACAGACCACAAGATTAGATAGTATATTTAATTAGCTAGTGTATCTAGAGGAAGAACTTGTTGCAGAATATTCAAGTTAATCTAGGGAGAGATAGGAGAGAATGGGGGTTGATAGCTTTTGCCGTGGTCGGCTTTTGCTTCAAACAAAACCGTGTTTGGCACATGAAAACGGTGACTTAACTCTTAAGATCTTTGGCTACTTTTTGTTTTGGACCACTTTCTTCTATTTTAAATTACCTCTTTACTGGATAATAGTTGTGGACTTGTGGCAAAGTAGTATAATAATAGTAATATCGTCCAATTAAGTCATTTACTCCTTTTTTTTGTATTCAAGGACAATCTAAGGTAGCATGTGACTTACTGATTGATAGGTATGGCAACACTGTTCTTCATAGTACTCAAATCTTCATGCTTTCAGTTCAGACTTCAGTATGGCCTTAGCTTTATCTTAGTCCTAATCAGAATTTTAATACATTATTGTAAATATTTATGTTTCTAATTATCTTTTAGCAAAACTTGTAATTTAGACAAATATACTATCTGTATTCTTTTTCATTATACACAGTTTGACTTTCACCTTTGCTAAAGCAGAACTTGACCATTTAGATCTTTAATTATGTATAGGTAAAAATTATAAAAATTTGAAATATCGAAATTATATGCTTAGATAAATCTAACAAAATTACACATGAGTATAAGTATTTCCTTATATATAAATCACAAAGCATTGTCAAAATGAAGTAAGTGAATAGTGTCAAATGTGCAAAGTGTGTAGGTTAAGAATAAATGAAGGGAGTACATTTTAACAAATTAAATAACATCTTGAATACTAATATATTAAAAGGCGTGTCTGACAATGTATACACGCCACGTGACACCTCTCTTATTCCACTAGAATTGTCTAATCTCTATTATATAAGCCAAGGGGGGAGCAATGGTGTCTCCCTTGGAATTTACTTATTTACCCCTCCACGATATAAATATTACATTTTAAAAACTTGACATTTAAACCCTTTTACATTGCAAAAACTTGTCAGTTTTAATAAAATTCAATTGGTCTTAATTAGCAACAGAATCAATGCAAATTGCACAACTATCTTTGACCAAAATATAAAATCAAAAACTTACCATAACAAAATAGGACATTGAAACAAAAAATACACAGAAATAATGTTGAATTGAATACAAAAACCAAAGGCGCTTCTTTAAAAAAAATATCAATTTCAAACACAAACTCAAAAAACACATCAATGTTCCCGAATTGCTTGCAACATCTCAACATTCTCAAATTCTGAATACTACATTTTTCATCAAGGTACGTACTTTGTTTACTTATCTTCTTGCTCAATAGCACAAGCTTCTCACTCTATATTTACAAGAAAAAGAATGAGTTAGATGAGAAAATAATGGTCCTCATAAACGTTATAACTATGAATAACACTTAGAAATGTTAAGTGAAAGCCATGAATAAAACTTTTATTTGCCATGAAAAAAAACTTCCCAGTTGTGAAATAAAATATACCAATCGAGATGCAAACAACCAATAGAGGTCGGTAATCCCAGTAATACATTTTTTTTAGTTGTAAAATTAAATTTTTTAAAAAGATATAAACAACAAATTTTGGAAAAAAAACGTATTACTCGCTGATACCCATTGAATTATTTTTTTAAAAAAAAATAAATAAATAAACTCCTAAATCCCGTAAAAAAAGTTCTAGATAAATACAATCGAGTTTCAAAACTACAATAAAAAAAGGAATCTACAAGGAAAAATTTCTAAGAATTTCTTTCAATTACATGAAAATTATAATTGTAAAATTTAAATTTTAAAAAATTCAAATTTTCTTATAACATTAATAGAGGGAAAAGACTCATAAAAGTATAATTCACAACAAACACAATTGTAAAATTGAAGATGGATGCACTATAAAATCAAGAAACAAACAAAAAATTGTTGCAAGGATTGTAAAATAAACACATGTAAATCATAGATCAAGAGTTCTACGATTACCTTCCACTTTATCAAGTATTCTTGATTACACAAGCATTTTAAATATCAGGCTTCCATGCAGTTTCAATCATGATGTTTCTTCTTTCATAATGGAAAATTGTCATTGTCACACCAAAATTAAACAAACAAAACATTAAATAGAGATATTCTACAAACTAATAACCCAGAAAACCCAAGGATGAAAAAATAATCAAAAAAATAGAAAAGCTCAAGACCCCCAAAAAGACCGAAAAAGTTCGTTAATTTTGAAACTCAAAATGAAAAAAAAAAACCCCAAGAAATTTGAAAATAAAAAAATCAAAAGGAACCCAGAAAAACTAACCATAAAATCAAAAATCCCATAAATGAAGAAAACCTTGGAGTGAAAAACCAAAAAAAACGTAAAAAAAAAAAATTGGTATCTACAGATATGCGACACAATAGAGTATTATTGTATTGTTTTTGTAAAGAAAATTGGCGAAAATTTGAAGAAAATTGCAATTTTTGGAAGATAGAAATAGTACAAAACTATGGTCAGAGTAAAATTATGAAAATAAGATAGAGAAAGTGATGTTATATGAGTGAAAATGAGGCTTTTAGGATCAAGTGAGAGGTATAGGTATGAATAAGCTTAGGATGGTTGATTAAGATTTTTATTTAAAATATAAATTGGTTTATAAGAGATATATTTAGGGTGATGGGTAGAACATATAAGTTTTTCTATCTTTCTTACTCACAAATGGAGGAAAACTTAGATACGAACTTTCGTTTTTGGTTTGTTTTACTACTGAGTAATAGTTATGCCTAAAATGTCACCGCACGCATAGCGTGCATAAAAAGCTAGTACGTACATATGTCATGTCAACTAACAAAAGTAAATTTGACTTGCAACAAGATTTGAACTCTTGACATCTTGCTATTATACATAGCACAATTAGCATCTCAACCAACTTTTAATCATGCTTTAAATGTCCACATAATTATATTTATACCTTTTGAATGTTGAGTTTTCTTTATTATATTTTAATGCGAATGGAAAAAAATGCATATCAAGTTCGAAAAAATACCACCCGTGGCAACGCCGAGACCTAAATACTAGTAATTAGTTAAAACTAGTACTATGAATAATGAAATAGACAAAATATTAATACAATAGAAGAAAAACCCATATGAAGTATATTGATTGCATTTGTATATAAAGGTATTTATTTATAACTAAAAATTATCGCACTGCCATATTATTTGAAAGTCAAACGTTATCATTATCTTAAACCTTTATGTAGCTCCTATGTTCGCATGAAGTCAAGTATAAAATCTATACTAATATTAAAAGTGTTCCTAAGATTTCCTTAAAAAAAAAAGTGTTTCTAAGAAAGTTTGTGTGCCATGTGGCCCTCTATTCTAAATAGGGATGGCAATTCAGTTCAGATCCGACCCTAGTCCGCTCCAATTCGAAGGAAAAAATCCGAGTCGACTCCGACAAAAAAATAATTCAACTCCATTTAAAAAGTCCGACTCCAAGTCGGAGGAGGTTCGGAGTCGAATCTCATTTTAAAAAATGCGACATCCGAATCCATCTTTAAGGCAATTCATTCTTTGTTATTTATATTAATGTATTATGTATGTATAATCTGACTCTGACTTTAAGGCAATTATATTATTTAAGATTTTTCCATTGGAGAAATGATTGTTAAAAATAATAGTAATGTTTAGATTATTTGTACTATATATGATTTCCATATGATTATAAAAAAATAGTAATAATTAGATTATTTGTATTATAAAAGATTTTTCTATTGAAAAAATGGGGCGAAAAAAAAAGTCGGATCGAATCGGAGTCAGAGTCGGATGTTAGAATTTTAAGTCGGATCAGAGTCGGAGTCGGATGTTAGGATTATAAGTCGGATCAGACTCGGATTTAAAATCCGACTTCTTGTAGCGTCGGAGTCGGATTATGCATAATCGGTCCAAGTCCGAGCCGTTGTCATCCTTAGTTCTAAATCTCTAATGCAATTGCTTTAAGTCAAACCCTCAATTAAAAAAATAATGTTGTGTAGTTATAAGGTATTGAACACGTGACCTTTGAAATGAAAAGTAAAAGCTTAACCATGAATCTAACATAACACCATTGTTTAGTATTTCAAAATTAAATATAATAAGGTCTTATAATTATATCTCATTAAAGGATTTACACAAGTAGTTAGATACCTAATCTTTCATGATAATAACAAGATACTATTGTAGACATAAACTCTTACTCCATTTCCTTGTAGAAAGTTAAGCTATTGTTTTCATCCCCAAACTTTCAGAGGTTTATTTTTTAATATATCATGCAATTATTTATCATGTCATTACGTCAATTTTTTCTCACTAGGCAAAAAAATACGAAAAGTAACAACCCGCAACATCGCCCGGGACACTCACTAGTTATTTGTTATTAATCGTCGCGAAATATGATGTGAACATCTCTTGAAGTTGGGGGAATAAGGATATAATCATACATTGTCTGGTCTATTAGTAAAGGTTTGTATTTCATAAATTTAAAGTTCGGGAATCAAATTTCACTAGAGGCACTTTGGTATGGAAATCCCTTTACCCTTCTCCTAGTGTGAACTTCTGACTCAATATGCTACTTACCAGTACCACTTTAGAATAAATCACATAAAAGTTTATATTGTTTTGCTTTACTCAAAAATAATTGTTGTAATTTCCTCCTTTCTTATTAATAAGGATGTCATATATAATTGTAAATATTTAGTTTGCTTTTGTAGTTTGTAGGATTCATATCTACATGGTCGGATCTTCCCAAACTGTAGTTCTTGGGGTAGTGATTCTATTGGTCCCCCCATCCTAAACACATCAAGCAGCTCATCTATAAAATTTGAATTTACTCGGATCATTGAGTCGGGTCTTGTTGAATCATCTATGTTACCCATGAATTTTTTTTATAAAAAAAATCTTATTGTAAATACTTTCTAGAAACATATATGATGTCTGGCGATTAGGGAATAGCGGATGCCTGGGACCTAATTGTATATAGATGTTTGGCAAAACTTACTGAAATTTTCGTTTTCTCTTTGATAAAGAAAAAGATACTATCACGTTTCTAATAATTTTAGGAAAATTTATATTTTAGCTAGTGAATTAGTTTCTATTTTCTTTTACAAGGAATTAGTTTCTATTTTCTTTTACAAGGAATTAGTTTCTATTAACAATATGTTATTATAATAAATAAAAATTCTTCAAATTCATATTTCAGGCAAGAATTTCCCATTATTGTGATGATATACCTTCGGTTTTGAATTTTCGATTAAGTACACTAAAAATTAACATTTCACATTCTCATTTTGTAATTATGATTTTGGGCACATACTTAATTATGCAACAAGCAATCGATTAATATCAAAAGGGTTTCGCTTTCTATTGAATTGTTCTCCAACCAAACATATAAAGGAGGGTAATTTTGTATTTTAACTTTGGAATGTGCTCTAGTCCAGCCTCCTCTCTCTTGTTTTGCACATAACATGTATATAACCTTTTCAAAAATGTTATTTGGGTGAGTGGCGATTTCTAATATCTTGACCAAATCACTAATACAAATTGTTATTTACCAAAAGATTCATTTAGAGAGTTGCGGTGGTCAAAGTGTCAAATCTTCTAATGGACTGAATCTACTCAATTTTACAAAACCGAAACGGCATAATAGAAGCATATAAATAGTAGAAAGTCAATATTTGATTTTCAGCATATTTTGTATTCAATATAAAAATCGAATTTCGCTTTCTATTGAATTGTTCTCCAACCAAACATATAAAGGAGGGTAATTTTGTATTTTAACTTTGGAATGTGCTCTAGTCCAGCCTCCTCTCTCTTGTTTTGCACATAACATGTATATAACCTTTTCAAAAATGTTATTTGGGTGAGTGGCGATTTCTAATATCTTGACCAAATCACTAATACAAATTGTTATTTACCAAAAGATTCAATTAGAGAGTTGCGGTGGTCAAAGAGTCAAATCTTCTAATGGACTGAAGCTACTCAATTTTACAAAACCGAAACGGCATAATAGAAGCATATAAATAGTAGAAAGTCAATATTTGATTTTCAGCATATTTTGTATTCAATATAAAAATCGAATAGGTTTCATCTATCAACACTTGATATTTATTCATTTGAATTTATTAATAAATATTTGGATATATTCGACGAAATAATCAAAAAGTTTCATATTTTTTTTAAGGTAAGATAAAGGGAACTCACTTGAGGGGGAATAAGGGAAAATCCTCAAATGAGTCCCATGAGATTTGATCCCTACACCTCAAGGATATGAGGTGGGAATCGATGCCACTACTCCACCTCAACCTCATCAAAAAGTTTCATATACCAACATATTTATACTTATCTATACAAGAATACTTTTAAGATTAATATATGAATGGTGGAAAGGCAGTCTTGCAAAAGAAACAGCAGCCTTAGACCTATGGCTTCCGCAAATTATGTCCAGGCTTCATAGATTAATACAGTAGATGATTAGAAAGTGTATACACTATACATAAACAACAGCAACCCCGTAAAGATTAAAGGGGGTACTAATTAATGAAGGAAAAGCATAGAAAAGTTCATAGTTGTTATTCTGACTAAATACAAATTACATCTGACTTCTGAGAGTGTATATATAGTTTGAAATTTGTACTACATATGTCTCTCCTAGTGCAAGAGAGCAACAGCAGCCTCTTGGACAAGCGGCTGAGTCACATGAACAAAATGCTCAGCCTCTCTCTCCACTTGCTCCCAACAGCGGTTCGCATCCTTGCCTTCTTTCATTTTCTTAACAAACGCCACAAACTTCCTCCAGTTGTCGGCCTGGAACAAGTCCGGGTTCATCCTCAAATACGTGAACGCGCACATTTCTCTCTCGCCTGAATTCTCGTCCACATTCAATGCAGAGGCATTCAAAATTTGTTCATGCGCATGCTCGTCATACCGAGGCAATGCATTTTCCCCAGCTAATGGGACTTGAGCTTGTTGCGTGGCCGAAACAACTTGCCTGACAAGCTTCTCAGGAGCACACAAAGCATCCTGTGGCTGCTCTTGATCACGCATCTCAATGCACGTGAAGTTGAAAATGGCCCCATACCGTGCTAACATCTGGGCGATCGGGAGATACCCATCACGGAACCTTGTATTGTAGTACCCAGCTGCCAGCTCAGGAGCATGAGAGCGAGTTCCATAGTGCCAGTGAATGCCAGCAATTTTGACTGAGATCTTGACACCCTTGTCCTTGAAGATCTCAGTAGCTGCGGAGAGGATCCTCTCGCCATGATCTAAGAGCATTTGGGAATACCACGTGAGGAAGAATTCACCATACGAGCTGCTCCAGCCTCCACCTTCCTTACAGAAGAACCGGGTGTCTTCTGGCCAGTTGTTGTACTCGCCAGCATCAGTTGGGCCTGAGTGACCCCATTCTGGTTTACCAGCAGCTTCTGCAGCGGCTTTCAAGCTGCTGTCCATGTACTGCATACAAATAAGCCAAACCAATAAGGAAAAATGATCATTACATTCGTATGGCAAAGGCTATTCGATTTCACCTAACTCTATAGCCACAACAAAGGACTTGAAAGAACAAGGGAAAAGGAGGACAAAAGTTTACCTTGTCAAAACACTGGAAAGCTCCAATTCCGGGGAACTTCCATGTTCCATCTTGCTCTGGGTACGAAGGGTAGCGTAGCTCACCAGCTGGGCCCATCCCTACTTGTATTTCCTGTTAAAGTGAAATATTGTTCATGTAATCAGACCAAAACTCGACTCTAGATTAAGCAACCAAAACTAGTATAATCTGCTGCGATAAACTGAACCGTACCACAATAGTGTCACCGAGGAGGTGTTGAAACTGATCTCTGAAAGCACGCATAAAGTCAGCATAACATTGCACAGGTGTTCGCCCCTTCAAGACTGGTAAGGTATCACAACCAAGTGAGATGTATTCAAAGTTCCTTCTACCCCATTGATCAGTGTATGCAAGATCTGGATCCTTGTGCATCTCTTCCACTGCCCATTTTGGCAAGGGAATTCTGTACACATAAAACAAAGCACGATATCAATTATTGGTATCAAACTACCAAGAAAATTCTGTAGCACATCTTGTAAATCATAATGTCCCTCCAATCCTCCATTCTACAAATAAAATTCCGCATTATGCTTTTATTTTCTTTTCTACTGCAGATTTGTATCACACAGATCAATTTAGGATCCCAGTGCATCAATGAAGTGATTAGAACATTATATTAGCACCATAATAAACATTACAATAATATAGATAGCATTATGATTAAGCATATCAAACGAGAGACAGCATACTTTAATGGTCACCAAATAACAAACCACGTTTTTCTTGTAAACAACCAAAAGATTACAAGTCACTTTCTTCTTTAGTAAACTTATAAGTTGCCTTAATTCCATACAATTCTTAATTGTACCTTTGCCTAAAAATCAAAAAAATGGAATGGAATGATTTTCAATCACGCCTTATATCTATTTTATTTGGACTCAAAAATGACTTGAAGTTAGCAGGAAAGTTGATCTTGGAGTATTATGCACGGACCAATAAAATATTTAAAATGTGTGAAAATTTCGAAAAGTACTTCTAGTCCCTAAATGTTCGCCCTGTATTCTTTTTGGGGTTGTCTTTAAATAATTTTTTATTTGAGCTAATTGGAACCGTTTGGTCTCTCTAATCACATACGCAAGTGAACATAATCCCCCACCAACATAATACGATTTTAAGAAAAAATAATAAAACCAAAATGGACAAACTTTAAGTAAATTGTACAATCACATTTATAGTTTACTTACAACAAACATGTAAACTGGAAATCCAACTAAAACTTCAAGGTAAGTGAAAACAATCCCCAACTCTTTCAAGAAAAGAAAACTCCAAAAGTAGCAAAGTCCTTCCCCTTTTTTGAGGCGTATATAATAAAGCAATGTTGTTAGAAAATCAAAGTTGACATCAGCCATTTGAGCCTCACGTGAGTATTGCCAAAATAAATGATACTCTAAAAATGTACTCTTTCCCACAGTTCCCCTTCAGCCATAACAAAAACAACCAAAAATGTATGGCCAGCACAAACCCGTGTACTCCACGGCTCTCTACAAGCTTTTCACGCCAAGAAAAATATTGGTTATCAATCAACATCTTGCGCAAGAATCTAAATCCGAAAGTTCTGGTATCCAACTATCCATGGACCATGACCAAGGATTGATTAATTGTTAAAAATCACCATTTTCCTATTGTGTGATACGGGTGACTGGAATGATCGTTTCAGTAGAGGAAATTTCCAATTCATCTCTAAAATGAACAAAATTCACATATCGAATGACATTTTCTAAATTTATACTGGGTATGTATATAACATGTTAATTGCGAGTTTGCCGCTTGATATGTGTATTTTGTTTATTACGGAGATAAACCGGATCGATGAAGCTCTACGCCAATTAAGTGACGCTCACTGAAATATTGTTTCCGAATAATTTTATGTGAAGTGCCTAGTGTTCTAAACATTAGCTTTTGACAATAGAATACCAAGCACTAGTTTTTTTTAAATCCACAACTACGAGGACAATAGAGAATCCCTTTCACTATAATTGTTACACTTTGTACTTAGTTTCGTAATCTAACTATATTTTTTTTCAATTTCAAATTAGACACTAT